>JAPVLO010000494.1:600000-965720 GCA_027257055.1 Cephalopachus bancanus | reverse complement strand
GCCCTCAGACAGGAGCTTTAGCCTGTCAGGCTTCATGAAGGAGCGGCTGGACTTCTGTGAGGAAAGCGATGTCATCACCACACTCAATTATATCTTGACTTGTTTCTCACAATGAAACCTAGAGGATGTGTATTCAACATTGCTACCAAACTGCTTTTGTCAAATGTTCAAAATGGAGCTCTGGATCTTTTGAAAACAGTACAGACATCCCCTCTGTAGAATCATCATCCAACACTCCAATGTACAACAGTGAATTGAGGAGGCTCTATCTTCTAGACAATTGCTTAGATGCAGAAATTCAAGAAAAATTCCACGAGCTCAAAAAGAAAGAAGGAGCTGCCATGCTGATGCAGCCTAGCCTCAGATCCTGAATTTAAACACCAAGTCTCTCCAGATATGTTGGAAACGGCCCAGCCACAGGAAAAGAGCGTAGCAATGACCCAGGGTGTCACGAAAAGGCTGCAGACCATGGACATGGTCATCAAGGGACCCAGGGGCATTAAGAAAAGGCATCTCAAGAAGGCACTTCAAGATCAGCGCATCAGGAGAAAACAAAACACCCAGCCATCTGTGGAGCATGCAGCCGAGGAAAGGCGGCATGGGAGGCCTGCTCCAAGGGAGCCAGAATGGCACCACAGGGTGCAGAGGCCCCAGGAGCTGGTGGGCAGCCTCTCCCACACTGCCCTTGCTCACACAAGTGCAGAAGGCCTTGATCTCTTCCATACAATAGAAGTGTTTGCCCCCAGTCACCTCCATGAAAGCCCTGTCTGGAGATCAAAATGAGTCAAAAGACTTGACATATTTATTTTAGATGACGCCAATATGAGAGTTAAAAGCATGAAGGCCTCCAATCCAGTTTTACATCCAAGAAAAAAAATACCACGTTCATAAAGGTCACTTCCAGGTGATCTACAGAGCACCCAAGGCTAAGGAGTGTCAGAAGTTCAGGAAGGAAGGCACACTCGGTGGACTGATGCTTGCCCAGAAGACCCGTTCCCTGAAGTCAGAAACCTCATCAACTCGCCCTTGCAGCGGGCTTTTTCACCTTCAGGAGACCCGAGCCCTCAGGAAAACCCTTTTTACAGAATTATTTGCTCTTTCAGAGCCAACCACAGAAAAAAATACAGAGACCCCACATCAGGAACTGCTACTCAAGAATACATGTTTATGAAAAACCCCATTGTGCCGGAAGGCACTATCTCTGAGGACCCCATGAACACTTCAGAGGCTGACTCTATCACACAGGCTTTCGATACCTTGTTGCCCATCAGACAGACCAAAGAAATGCAGTGGGAGTTGAACTACCCAGGAACTGAACCATCCCCCTTGCCACAGAGCCTTATGTATCTGCTCTTCCTGTCCCCAGAGGACCAGCTTGAGAGTCAGCTAAATCAGCAGCTGCGGCCCCTCAATGATGTGCAGAGGCTCATTTCCAAAAATGATGTGCAGAGGCTCATTTCCCATGGAGGATGAGCTGGAGAGAGCACCTACATGGAGCCCAGGGCTACGGTACCTCTCGTCCTGGCCACATAACTCTGGCCATGTCAGTGACCTCACACTTTTCTCATTAGAGAATGAAGCAGACCCAAAACACAAGACAAACTGCAGAAGGAATTGCTCAGTAGTATGCCCTGAGCTGATTATTGAGCCAGAGATGCTCTCAGAACAGAGAAGCTTCAGTCTGTCAGGCTTCATGAAGGAGCCGATGGACTTCCGTGAGGAAAGCGATGTCATCACCACACTCAATTATATCTTGCCTTGTTTCTCACAAGGAAAACTAGAGGATGTGTAATCAATATTGCTACCAAACTTTTTTCAAATGTTCAAAATGGAGCTCCGGATCTTTCGAAAAGCAGTATAGACCACCTCTCTCTAGAATCGTCATCCAATAGTCCAACATACAAAAGTGAATCGAGGAGGCTCTATCTTCTTGAAAATTGCTTAGATGCAGAAATTCAAGAAAAATTCCACGAGGTCAAAAAGAAAGAAAGAGTTGCCATGCTGATAAAGCCTAGCCTCAGATCCCAAATTTAAACACCAAGTCTCTCCGGATAAGCTTGAAACGGCCAGGTCACAGGAAAACAGCCTAGCAGGACCCAGGGTGTCAGGAAAAGGCTACAGACCGTAGATATGGTCATCAAGGGGCCCAGGGGCATTAAGAAAAGGCGCCTCAAGAAGACACTTCAAGATCAGCGCATCAGGAAGAAACAGAACACCCAGCCATCTGTGGAGCATGCAGTTGAGGAAAGGTGGCACAGGAGGCCAGCCCCAAGGGAGCCGGAATGGCCCCACAGGGTGCAGAGGTCCTAGGAGCTGGTGGGCCGCGTTCCATACAATACATCGGTGTACCCCCAGACACCTCCATGAAAGCCCTGTTTGGGGATCAAAATGAGTCAGAAGACTTGACATATTTGTTTTAGATGATGCCAACTTGACAGTTAAAAGCATGAAGGCCAGCTGGGCTCGGTGGCTCAACCTGTAATCCCGTGCCTTTGGGAGGCTGAGGTGAGTGGATTGCCTGAGCCCGCAGGTTCGAGACTCGCCTAGGCAGCAAGACCTCATCTCTACAATAAATCAAACAATCAGCTGGTGTGGTAGCGCCTGCCTGTAATTCCGGCTACTTGGAAGGCTGAGGCGGAAGGATCGCCGGAGCCCAGCAGGTGGAGGCTGCGGTGGCCTGGAGCGGCACTGCACTCCAGTTTGGGCGACAGAGTGAGACTCCAACTCAAAAAAAAAAAAAAAAAACATGAAAGCCTCCAATCCAGTTTTACATCCCAGAAAAAAAATACCACGTTCATGAAACTCACTTCCAGGTGATCCACAGAGCACCCAAGGCCAAGGAGTATCAGCAGTTCAGGAAGAAAGGCTCACTCGGTGCACTGATGCTTCCCAAGAGGCCTGTTTCCCTGCAGTCAGAAGCCTCATCAACTCACCCTTGCATGGGGCTTTTTCACCTTCAGGAGACCCGAGGCCTCAGCAAAACCCTTTTCCAGAATTATTTGCTCTTTCAGAGCCAACTACAGAAAAAACTACTGAAAACCCCACATCAGGAACTGCTTCTGGAGAAAACATGTTTGGGGAAAATCCCATTGTGCCGGAAGGCACTATCTCTGAAGACCCCATGAACACTTCTGAGGCTGACTCCATCGCACTTGCCATCGATTCCGTGTTCCCCATCAGACAGAGCAATGAAATGCAGTGGGAGTTGAGCAGCCTGGGTCCTGAGCTGTCCCCCACGCCACACAACCTCGTGTATCTGCTCTTCCTTCCCCAGCGTTCCAGTTTGAGAGTCAGATAAATCAGCAGTTGCAGTCCCTCATCCCCAACAATGATGTGTGGAGGCTCATTTCCCGTGGAAGATGAACTGGGGAGAGCACCCACATGGAGCCCAGGGCTCTGGTACCTCTCATCCTGGCCTCGTAACTTTTGTCATGTCAGTGACCTCACACTTTGCTCATTAGAGATGAAGCAGACGCAATACACAAGACAAACTGCAGAAGGAATTAATTGTTCAGTAACCATGTAACACATCAGACTTGCTCTGTTCTTTAAGAGTCTGTAGGCTACCAACCCAGAAGAATGGGGTTTTGCATAGGTAGCTATTGTCCTTTCAACTGTTTTGTGTTTTTTAAAAAACTTGTTATTTCCTTTCCTTTTTTCTTGGCTCACTAAAGAATTTCCAGGATATGGAACTTCTACAACGAAAACAGCAACCACATCTTGGCAATATCTGTGATCACTGTCTTTACGATTTTTTTTTCCTAATATTTATTTTTTTCACCTGCAAACTGTAGCAAAACATGATCAGCTTTATTATGCAGACAGTATCCCTCTACATTTTTAAAGAATTTAGGCATGTATATATAAATAGAAGAACTCTTTAGAAAGGAAAAATTCAAGAATGAATAAAACCTTCCAATTTTGACTTTGTAACTTTCCAGTAGCAAAGGTTAAAATGATTTTAGGTCATTCATTCCAAGATATATGACAGCACCTTAAAAGTGGCTGATCTATTTCCCCAGTAACATTTCTCACATGACAATGTGTTAAAGTTACAAATACTCATATGCACAAATAGCTAATTTCTAAGAAAAATATGTACAGTACTGCAGCATAATTGTGGTATCTGCAATAACTTAACATTAGCCAATTTTTAATACACACGATACCGCTACCTTTTTCTGCCAATTCACAGGTTAAAAGGTGTTACTGGAGCCCTCGGTTTTGCACATATTACCTGGTGTTTAATACACATCGCAGGCTTTTTAAAGACTTCTCTTGTGTTTAAAGCTAAGATCAGTGAAACAAGACAACAGTGCAAGAGGTGGAAAGACGTAATGTGACCACATAAAAGTTCGTTCCAGTAAAGTGTTTATGTAAGGCTATAAGAAAGGATTGGTTGATGAGCTTCCTGTTGGAAATTGTCCTGTCGGTGCACCAGTCATAAAAGGATTACTAGATACCCCAGCAGCTGCAACTTGACCAAAAGGGGTTACCACTGGATTTGTTTGTCCAAATGCTGCAAAACCTGCACCATTGGGCTGTTGAGAAAAAGCTGTTTGTTGAGGGAAAGCTGCTTGGGCTGGGAAAGCAGGCTGCTGGAAGTTGCCACTAAAGCTGGTGGGAAGAGTATAGGGAGCAGGGGTGCCGAACCCTGCAGGCATGCTCATGGATGCAGTGCCAAAGGTTGCCGCTGTTGCTCCTCTGGCATTGGTCTGAAATAGATTTGGAGAAGATGCCACAGAAGGACCAGCAGCAGCAACAAAGGGATTTGTGGAAGTCGTATCTCCAAACGGAGCAGGCACACTTGAAGAAGCAGGCTGTGTCTGTGCAGAAGCACCCACTGGCACTGTTCCAAAAACGTTGCTGCTAGCATTACTTGTGGATGTATACGCATTACTGGAGGTGGCTGCAGAACTGAAAACGCTGTCCAGTTCTGCCAGGGCTGCATACTTGTCTGAAGATGCACTTGACTGACTGGGAACTGAAACCACAGAACCAACAGGAGATTTACCTGTGGTCCCAAAGCCACTTCCCTGATCACCACCTTGCCCAGCACTGAAGATATTGTCTAAATTAGCAAGTGCTGCATATTTGTCTGCTGTCTGTAATCCAGCTTTGTTCGTTGAAACTTTAGTAGCAGCTGGTGCTGTTTGATGACTCTGGGAAGTATTGAAGGTTCCAAGATCAGCACTGGAGGATTTGGGGAAGTTATCAAAATGAGCAAAATTAGCATTAACAGATCCAGCACTTCCACCTGTAGTTTGGGGCTGAAAAGGAGAATGACTTGCTGTGGGGAAACCTCCAAAATTACTCGAACTACTAGACTGTCCAAATGCAAAATCTGCATTTGCAGAATTCTGTGCTGCATGACTGTTGAAATGTGCAGAGTTAGCAAAATTGGCTGTAGCTGTTGACTGAGGAGCTGGAGCGGCAAAGATGTCTGAGCCAAGATCACTCAAAAGGTCAAACTGCTTCTTCTGCTGCTGCCCTTGAGAGCGACCTACAACTGGGGACTGACTTGGTGTACCCTTATTTAAGTGCAATGCTGGTGCAGAATCCCCTAAAAGAGACTTCAGTGGTTTGACCTCAGGTGTGTTGCTTGTGCTACTAGCAGAGGACCCTGAAATAGATGCATGCACTGATGCCACCACTTTGGCTTGTTCTGGCGGGACATACCATCTTTTCTTTTCATATTTTTCTTGTAGAAACTCTTTCACTTTTTGCGGATCCCTGAAGTCTGGAATTGCTGAAGGTCTATCATCAAATAATCCTAGCCAAATCTGTTTACAGACGTCATTTCCATGTTTTTGCAGAAATTCAATTTCCTGTTGTGAGAATGTTGTCATGGAGATCGATTTCACTCTGTGTGGTGTATTTTTTTTTTTTTTTTTGAGTTGGAGTCTCACTCTGTCGCCCAGACTGGAGTGCAGTGGCCGCTCCCGGCCACCGAAGCCTCGACCTGCTGGGCTCCAGCGATCCTCCTGCCTCAGCCTTCCAAGTAGCCCAATTCTTCCAAGAATTACAGGCATGCGCTACCACACCTGGCTGATTTTTTGATTTATTGTAGAGATGAGGTCTTGCTGCCCAGGCGGGTCTCGAACCCGCGGGCTCAGGCAATCCGCTCACCTCAGCCTCCCAAAGGCGCGGGATTACAAGCTGAGCCACCGAGCCCGGCTTGTGTGGTGGATTTAACCCTCGCAGGAGGTACAGACAGGAGCCGACCGTCACGTTCACGCAGGTGGGGCCGCGCTGGTCGCAGTCGAAGCACTTTCGGTTGTGCGGGAGGCCGGTCATGTCCCGCAGCATCTTCAGGTGCTTCTCCTGCTTCCACTTCGCGCTGGCCGCCATGGCCGCGGCGCCGAGGGATGAGGCCGGCAGGGCCGGGAGCCGGGGGGCGCTGCGCAGGGGGCCGCGGTCCCACGGGCCGCCGTGGCCGCGGCCGCCGCCCTCCGTCAGCGCGCGCCGCTGGCGCCCAACCCGGCCGCCGCCGCCGCTCGGCTCCACTTGGCTAGACGCCGCGGGGACGCAGCGGAGCGCGGCCTGACGGGCCACACCACCCGGCCCGGCCGGGACAGCCGCCGTCGCCCTGTCTTTACGATCTTGATTATAATTATCTGACACATTGAGGTAAGGACAACAATTAACGCTGATTTCCAGAATGCAGTCCTCTCTCTCTCGTAGTTTCAGAACGCACACACTGAAAATCAAGGCCGCTTTCCTGCCTACTGGCACTTGACAATCCTCTCCAGTCCCTTAGACTGAGGAAAGGTTTGTCCTTTACTGCAAAGTATGTCCCAGGCATGTTTAAAGGAACTTTCCTCCCAGAGATCTCTGTGGAACGTGAACCAAGTTAGCAAACCACGAGACTTTTTCATGGTGCCCTGGAGACTCACCCACGCTGGGGAACCCCACAGGTAGTCTGTCAGGATAAAAGGTGTCCATACTTGCATCTAAATAATCATTCTGCAAGTATGTGCTTGATGCTGAGGTTTGGATGCAAAGTGGTACGGCGTTCCAACTAGCACCTTGGCAAGCCTCCGATGCTGAGCCAGATCTCTCTTCAAGTTCTTCCACAAGACAATACACTTTGCTGCTTTTGAACTCTGACTGTCAAGCGGTGGAACGCATACTTCAGATGCCAGCCTGATTCAGATCCATGTTTTGAATCTGAAATTTTGAGTGGAGGAGGCAAATGAGACCCTGATCCTGGTCCCAGTGTAGCATCGGAACAGCCTCTGGGAGCCTTTCCTGCCAGTCAGCTCATTGAGATCCTGATGCAGAACAGCATCCTGATCTGGCCCCAAGGGCGGCTCTCCAGATGAATCCGAGTCCAGAAGGGGCCTGGAGTTTCAGTCAATGTCTGAGGTGCACCCAACATCTGGGAAAAAGCAGAGGACCCTAGGTTGTCAGAGCCTACTGGGCCTGCTGGGGGTGTAAGCACATGGAATGATGCGGGTGGGAGATGGGAGGCATGCAAGACCAAGGCTCGATGGACCCCAGGTGTCAGAGGTTACCTGATCCAGGGACCAGGGCCCACTCCAGAGGCTGAGCGGCCTGGACCAGCAGACACAACGGTTGTTGCATGAGGAGGAGCCGCAGGGCCCAGAGGCACATGTGACACATGACAGGCAGAGACATGGGGCACAGCCACCTAGGCCAGTGGTGCGCCATTGTGGTGCCCTGAGCAGTCCAGCAATGCTTGTGCCCTTGGCAACCATTAGTCCCGCCCTGCCCTTTACTTGTAACACATCTATTCACACAACCCTTATTAGGTGCTGGCCCAGATCAGCTCTGCGCCCCCAGGGAGAGCCTCTTCCCACAGGCCCAAGCTTCCCAGCCCCTCGCCTCTCATCGCAGGGCAGGATTTTGGCTGCAGACTCAGGTGGCCCCAGCACTCCAGCTGCCCGTTGGGCTGGGGGTGGTGGTGATGGTGGCAGAGCGTCCCAAGGAAGTCACAGGGTCTCAACTCGGGACAGTCAGAAGGCCTACTCCAGCTCTGGCAGCCTGAGCTCTTCCTCCTCCAAGCTGAAATCCCAGAGGTGTTCTTCCTCCTGGCCCTGCTGCTCTCAAGAAAAGTAACTGATCTGCAAAATAGAGCACCAGTTAGGGCGGCATGAAAACACACGTTACTGTTATTTATTGCAATTTTCACTAAACTTTCAGCATCGTTGGCTCCATGATTGATCATTAATTCACCACTGTTAGGTAGGGGCAGCCAGGGAATCAGTGAAGGCACCAACATTTCCCTAGGAGGGGCTTTGAGGCTGGGCAATTAGGTCTGCCACAGGCTTTGATCCAAGCGGCCAGACCTTTACACCAGCCTAGGAGGGGACATAACTGTTGTTCCACCCTGCCTCAACACAACCATGACCCTAGAAGTGACAGCCCACTTTTCAGAGGTGGACCTTGTGTGCAGGCATGAAGAAGATGCTTAGAATGCTGAAGGAAGCATGGTAGACACATTTCTTGAAACGCTAGAACTGGAAGCCAGCTGCAGCCCTCTCAGCCCTTTTCTAGTTTATAAGGACTTGTTTATTGCTTGCCACAACAGCTAGCATGTCGACTCCAAGAAGATGCTTTGTCTTCTGTTCCCAGGGTCTGGAAAAGGCACCTGCTTAGTCATGGGTTTAAAACAGAAGGGACTCAAAGACTTGCCTCACCAAGGGATGGAGCCGGGGCAACAATCAGATTTCTGATATCAGTTCTGGCTGACTTCCTCTCACATTGCACAGAAAGCTAGACTTATTTTGTTTTGTTTTTGAGTTGGAGTCTCACTCTGACCCAGGCTGGAATGCAGTGGCACAGTCTCGGCCATCGCAGCCTCGACCTGCTGGGCTCAGGTGATTCTTTCTCTTCAGCCTTCCAAGTGGTTGGAACTACAGGCGTGTGCCATCTTGTCTGGTTTTTATTTACTTATTTGTCCCAGAGATGGGGTCTCGCCAAGTTGCCTAGGCTGGTCTTGATCCCCTGGGCTAGACTTAAGGTTTAATGTTTTCCTGTTGGGTTTTATTTAAACTGGATTAAAATATTTATTTTATATGGAAAATACTGTTTCAGAACCCATTTTCTCTTTCCCTTCTTCAAGACAAAACACTTGGCAACTTTGAGGTGAGTTAAACCATTAAGAAAAATCTAGCCCCAAAATAAGTTCCCACTGAAACAAAACACATTTTCGCACCTTAAAAAAAACCAAAAAACCCCTATGTAGTCAATAATGACATTTCCTTTAGAAATTAATTGAGCAACTTAATTCCTATTTAAGGGCTTTCATGTACAGTTGTGTATTGACTACCACATGAGGAGCTTGAGAAACGCATCCCCGGGTGATTTTTTCACTGTATGAACACGATGGAGTGGGCTGCGCACACCTAGACGGTGCTGCCTATCACACGCCACATGGCACAGCCTGTTGCTCCCAGGATACAAGCCTGTCCAGCATACTACTGTCCTGAATGGTGTAGACAATTGGGACACGATTGGAAGTATCTGTGTTTCAAAACACAGAAAAGATACAGTAAAAGCAAGGTATAAAGATTTTTAAATGGTACACCTGGATAAGGCAGCTCCATTATACTCCTGTGGGACCACCATCACACATGTGGTCTGTCATCAACCAAAATGTTATGTGGCTCATGACTGTAGTTGATTTGTAGAAAGAATTTTCAGCAAAATATTCCCTCCAAGATACGCAGATGTTGAGATTTAGATAATAATCCACACTGGAGGGCTTCATGGCTTCTGAGAGCTGCAGCACGACCTGCTGAGGGCATAGTTACTTCTCCCCACACTCTTGGGATCCTGTTTGAGAGCAGCTCTGAGAGAACCTGTGTTCAAGCTGCCCTGCATCACTGACCCCTGCTGGGTGAGACACCTCCCTCCGATGTCCACAACTATAGTAATGCTCTCACAGTCCTCAGCTCTGCTCTCCAAATTTCAAATGAGGGGTCAGAGAGAGGGCCAGGATTTCAGGAGGGCCCCAGCAATTCCCTGCACTCAAAAGCAGCATCAGTGTCACATTTTCCATAGAAGAACACATGTCAAAGGCCGCAGGTCCTGCTGGCCATTTTGAATTATGGCTACACTGACCATATTGCCCTGGAGCCTTTATCTCCACATACTTGAACTGAATCGTGTAGTTCTTCCTCACTCATGACATCTGCGATCTCTTCCCTGGGTCTGAACTCCACAGTGATTCTATCACTCTCTGAAATAAAGTTAACAAGGATCATCGACTCAGAATCCTTCTTGTTCAGAACTTCTTGCATATAGTGGTAGCAGCCCATCATGAGACATTCTTTTGATTTCTAAAAGCAGAAAATAAAAGTGTTTTCCTAGAAATTTCTTCATCTCACATTTCAGGGTTTTGTTATTGTAGTTTTTTTTTTTTGAGTCAGGATCTCACTGTCACTCAGGCAGGAGCTCAACGGCCCAATCACAGTTTACTGTAGTCTCAAACTCCTGGGCTCAAGTCATCCTCCCACCTCAGCCTTCCCAAAGCATGTACCAACATGTCCAACTCACTGTGTTGCCCAGACTTGTTTTGAACTGGGCTCAAGCAATCCTCCCACCTCAGCCTCCAAAGTGCTGAGACTATAGGTGTGAGCCACCATGCCCGGCCACATTTCGGTTTTTAACATAATGATTTGTTTGATGTTCACTTATAATATGATTAAATAATATGGCATGGAGGGGGTCCAAACCTGGGATAGAGACTCCTGGGCTGGTAGACACTTCATATTAGAAGAGAGACAAGTGTCTACTCCCTGGAACCAAAATCCCACCAGATACAATGAACACTTCAGAGAGACAGCATTTGAGCATTATATTGGCATAAACTGGTCCACAAAGCTTGTAGACAAAACTTCATTTAAGGCAAACGAGAGCCATAAGGCATTTAGTCTAAGTTTGGAATCATAATAATTGTGCCAGTAGTGTGGTTGCAACAAATATACTTATTTTCAGCTGGGCGCACTGGCTCACACCTATAATCCCAGCACTTTGGAAGGCTGAGGAGAGAGGATGACCCAAATACAGGGGTTCAAGACCAGCCTGGGCAACTTGGTGAGACGTCATCTCTAGAATAAATTTTAAAAAATTAGCTGGGTGTGGTGGTACACGCCTGTGGTTCCAGCTTCTTGGGAGGCTGAGGCAGAAGAATTGCCTGAGCTCAGCAGGCCAAGGCTGCAGTGGCCATAGGCATGCCACTGCACTCCATTCCAGGTGACAGAGTAAGACTGTGACACACACACACACACACACACACACACACACACACACACACACACGAAGTTGTGAGTATGTGGAAGGGATACTTTCACATACTAGGGGAAGCTAAACAACCCACATGTTGATTCTGGTTCCTAAAGATTTTTACTCAGATTCGACAGTTGACGAAATTTCTGATGACCAGGGAAATAAGAGTTTGACTAGCACGGCTGCCCAGGTTGGAAGGCTGAGACCAATCAGGGCCACATCTTACAAGCAGATAGGGTCTCTAAGTCTCCAGGGCTGCGAAGCAGAGGAGCATACTGTTCAAGAACTCTCTGCCAACCATCAAATCTCCTTTGGACACAGCCTGTCATTCACAACACATTGGAGCTCAGGAGGAAACACAGGCCAAACCATGTAACACCGTGACTACTTCCAGGCTCACATGAAAGTAGCCAGCTGTTTCATAAGAATCCTATTTGGACTAGATTAAAAAAATGTGGTACATATACATGATGGAATATTATGCAGCTATAGAGCACAATGAAACTTGGATGGATTTAGAGTCTATCATACTCAGTGATCTATCACAGAAACAAAGACCAGAGTTCCATATGTTCTCACTCATAAGCGCACCCTGAACATTTACCATAAGACTATAAGAAAAGGATTGGCAATAGTGGAATACTGCCAGGGTGGGGGTGGAGACACAACAACAATAAGGGTACCTGATCTCAAATCAGTCAAAGTACGGACCAAAAGGAGGCCCAAACTTTACCTGTACGATGTCCACTTGTATACCTAATCCTGAATTGTACCCAGCATCTTTGAAAAATATATATATCATACAGATATAAAAGATACCTATTTGCCCAACATCAGTATCAGCAATGAACACTGAAACTGAAATCTTAGTTCAAAAACACAAACTACAGAAACACAATCTAAAGAACTCTCTCTTCAGAAGAGACTTTATTTCTTCAGAGAAAACAACAACGGCAATAATAATAGCTAACATAACAGTTCCGCTTCCTATGTAAGCACAGTTCTGAGTTTCTACATCTGTCATCTCATTGACTCTTACACTGTCCCCCTAAGGTAAGTTGAACTACCAACCTCAGTTTGTAGATAGAGACTGCAGCTTAGAGATACTAAATATCTTCAAATCTGTCTGGCTATAAAACCCAAATTCTATTAAGAAACCTAAGAGACAGAGTTAGGACTCAAACCCATGTGTGCAAAGCTTACAAGCACTATTCTGTGTGACAGGCATTGAGAAAGAGGTCTGGATTAAATACCTTCTGTGTAAACTGAGGCTAGTCATTATATATCTGTAAACTGGGGACAATATCGGCTGCCATTTTTCTCACAAATATCACAAAAAACAAATTTGAGACTGCTGCTGTGAAAGAATTTAGTGAATGAAAGGAGAATAAGGCATGCTTTAGAGATCCATATTTTCATCCAATTAAGCTTCAAAATAGTTCATTTGTTCATTGACGCTGAAGTGCTTCAAGGACAAGTAAGAAAATCTTCCCTAAAATCACAATCAACAGTCTCTGGAATGCATCTGACAAAGCCTTCTATTTGAATAGCCAACTTCAGAGCTGTCTTCCTTTTCATAAGGAATGATAATGAACCTAAATCCTACCAAAAGAAATGGATTTAAAATCCTTATATGAATGATGATTGTTATATGTTTAAAAAATAAAAAATGCAACCATAACTAGGAGATCCTTATCTTAGTGACTAAGGGCAGAGAGAGCACAAGGGTGTGAATGGCTCTGCTGTGGGCACCTCCTGGCAGAGCCCGCGTCTACTGCCTCGATCTAGCTGGGCAGGTCGGGACATACTAGAAGGGAGATCAGGCCAGGGGTTGGCAGAGGTCTCATATCTCCTGCAGATTTCAAACTGATCATCGAGGCACACTTCGACAGACCCCACCTTCCTGGGCATCCAGGGATAAAAGCTCATGCTCAAAGGTTTGGAGGTAGTGCAGGCGGTCTGGCTCCTCCCTGGGCATCACCTCGGGAGCCTGCTCCACCACAGTCACCATAGCACTGCCTGACTTAAAGCCCTAAGCCCAATTCCAGAAAAAACGGTATCAACTGGCTACACTTTCTAGGTATCTATATTTGATTCTTCTTCTGCTCAAGCCCTTCCATGAGTAGGAAAAGGACTCAATGTGTACAGAATAGTCTAAATCTTTAGATGATGACTTAGCTGGGGTAACTGAAGTCACAAGAGATACGTATTTGAAGGAATCTTTTAACACAAAGCAAGTTCTCAACCAAAAACTGAAAGGACACTATTTCCATCGTCCTCCTAAGCTTCTTAGCAAGAGGTCAGCTCTATGTCTTTTTTTTTTTAAACTGGAAAATATTGTTTATTTAGAAAGTAAATTAAAGAAAGAGAGAGAGAGAGAGAGAGAGAGAGAGAGAGGAGATTCACCTCCCCAAAGTAGGGGGAGGGGCAAAGTTTAGGAAACATGCTGGTGACCATAGCTCAAAGAGCACATGGCCACACCAGAATTTAGTAAAGCAAAGGCCAGCTCTAACATGTTAAGTGCAAAGTTTCTGTCTGGTGTTGCCCAAGGTAAAAACCTGTATTGTAAGGCAGAAAAACTCTGCCCAGGACCCCAGTAGCTTAGCAAGAGAAGGGTCTGGTAAATATCTGAAAAGGTGAGTTTCAGAAGTAAGAAAAAAAGAGAGATCCCTCCTGTGTCCCAATCCCCCCCCCTACACTGAAAGTAGACCTTCCTTCACTCATCCACAGGCTCCTGTGTCATACCCACTCAGGGTTCCTGCACTCATAGGACGGCTAGTACCACCTAAAGCACAGAAGAACCTCAGGCTTTGCTTCTGAAATGGTGTCACGGTGTCTTCATTTGCCCTTTCTTGAAAGTCAGAAAGCTCATGAAGCTGTTAGGATTTGGAGTCAAAGGTCTTTCAAAAGATCTTTGGACTCAAAAATGTTTTGTTATTAGAAATGAAAACTAGCCCCAGTGTGGTCACCCAAACCTGCAATCCCATCACTTTGGGAGACCGAGGCAGGTGGATGGCTTTAGCCCAGAAGTTTGAGACCAGCCTAGGCAACAAAAAGAGACCTCAGCTCTGCAAAAAAATAAAAAAAGTAGCCAGGTGTGGTGGCCTGTGCCTGGAAGTCATAGCTGCTCAGGAGGCTGAGATCAGATAAGATGATACCCCAAGTTAATAACCCCTGTTAGTAGAGGGGCTACCCAATACATTCTACAGGAAGCTGAAGCAATTAGAAGCTCATCTGCATTGACAAGCTTCTTCAAGAATGCAATCTCCTGTGTTAACTCTCTAAATTTTACACATTTCTGTGGATGACGTAAATCATCAGTTCTCTCATATGTGTCTATTTCATTTTTTTAGTGTAGTATATGAATATAGTCATAAGATTCCAGCAATACAGATAAAGTCAAAGCATCATTACTTCTCTATTGATCAGTTCCTGCATGCTCCTCTATCAACAGTTTATAAGCCCCAAAGTGCCAAGGGAACTGTATCTTATTCTTTTTTCATTCCCAGAATCAAGTATAGTTCTTGGCATATGATAGAGGATTGATGATCTGTTGAGTGAATGAATGAATGAATGAAAGAATGAGCAAGTAAAAGAAATGAAATTACTCTAACTGAAGAGAAGAATTGCCTGTTGAGAAGGAAAAACAAAGAATAATATTTATCTTATTTTTAGAGACAAGATCTTGTCTTCCTGTGTCACCCACGCTGCAGTGCAGTGGTGCAATCATAGACCATTGCAGCCTTGAACTCCAGGCCCAGGCAATCCTTTCCCCTCAGCTTCTTGAGTACCTGGGACTACAAACATGGGTCACTGGGAAGACTGGTCTGTACCATGAGTCATCAAGGAGCTTTTCTGAATGACCAGGAAGATGCAGAAGAACTCTGAGTCTTAGGCAGTATTGACTTTGTAACCTTGGGTGATGTTGCCACAGTTCTTGCTGGAAATCATTTTTCTTCATGCCACTGAAAAAAAACACTCTCTCAGGTGTCTTACGCCTTTCCAAGATTTTCTTTTAAACATTATTCTTTTTTTCTGTTTGTATAATAGGCAGAAAGACAGGAACTGTGTTTACTTGCCAAAATATAAAAGAACATTTAAATTAATAATGATGGAGGTGGGAGGTAGTAATGCAAGCCTCTGAGCTAAGTAAATAACTCTAATAGGAATGTCTTCGCATCCCACCTAGATACTGACTTATGAAACATTTCTTTCATTACTTTACCAGTGATTTTATGTTGCAAAATTCTCAAATAAAGCTTGTGAAATGGTGTCAATGTCCAAAGAGCACTAAAAACTCATTTTTCACAAAATGATACCAAGTATCTGTTTCACAGTCTTTCCAGTACCATCTGTAATATCTGAGTGGCTACGTGAAATGGTCAGAGATCATAGTCCCAAAATTAAAGAATGTCCAATAGGTAATCACTCCAACCACAGGAATTGAAACCAGGATGGAAGAGGGTGCTGAATATGCTACAGAAGCAGAGCCAGTGTGCCTGGAGGCAGTGCAGAATGGTGCTCTCACATTCAATCTATGTTAGATCAATGGGGAAAGGAACGTGGGCAAAGGGGGCAGCAAGATCAGGAAGTCACCAGTCTGGAAGTGAAACAGTCCCTGGACCCGGAAAGGCTTTCGGTGTGAGGCACACAGTGAGGTTCTGCGGTGGGACTCTGAGAGAGTAAAGCTGGCTGGTATGTTAACATAGAATAGGGTTTCTACAGTGCCTTAAAGAATCTTCTAGCAACTGAAGGGAGTTCTCAACAGGCAGTGTGAGAGTGAAAATGAGAATGATGATGATGATGAAGCATCCTTCATGTTACACCTGGTAGAAGGGCCTGTCACTCGCACACTTTTTTTTTTTTGAGTTGGAGTCTCACTCTGTCACCCAGACTGGAGTGCAGTGGCCGCTCCAGGCCACCGCAGCCTCGACCTGCTGGGCTCCGGCGATCCTTCCGCCTCAGCCTTCCGAGTAGCTGGAATTACAGGCATGCACTACCACGCCTGGCTGATTTTTTGATTTATTGTAGAGATGAGGTCTCGCTGCCCAGGCGGGTCTCGAACCCACGGGCTCAGGCAATCCACTCACCTCAGCCTCCCAAAGGCGCGGGATTACAGGCTGAGCCACCGAGCCCGGCACTCGCAACTTTTTAAAACCACATAAAAGTAAATGCAGCTGGGCATGGTGACTGGTGTCTGAAACCTCAGCTACTTGGGAGGCCAAGGCAGGAAGATCACTTGAGGCCAGGAGTATGACGCCAGCCTGGGCAACACAGTGAGACTACCGTCTCTAAAAATTGGGGGGGGAAGAGTAAATATAAGCAGAACTTTGGTGAAGATGTGTTAAATACAGGAGCAGCATAACATGACATGGCATTTAGCATCAGTAGGTCTGAGTTCGACCTCTAGCGTCCACAAACCTTGACATGAACCTTCAGCAAGTCGTTTAATCATCCTGAGTTTGAGTTTCTTCATCTAAAGTAACGGAGAACTGGAGGATTCGTGTGGCAAGGATCTGAAATATTCTGTAAATCAAGTGTGAACCAAATGCTAACCTATCCGAACTGATTGCAGACCTTCATTCCAGCAGAGCTAGGAGTTTCCTGTCAGACTCACTTTAACCGGGGAGTTCTGAAAAAACGGCTTCCGGTCGTATGCCATCTGGGCTCTGCAGGTGTCCCTTGCAGAATAAAACTTGACTATGGTGTAGAAACCCGGACGGGCCACCACAACCTTCAGGAACACCCAGACTGAATACAGAAGGCCAAACTGCGAGAAGACTGTGAACAGAGAAAGCGGCGGGGGGTCCCACGCGAGTTAGTGCACAGAACCCCATGCCCAGAAAATCACATCTACCCTCCCGGTCCCCAAGCCCCTCCTCACGGAATCCCACGACCAGAGAACATACACTCCCTCCCAGTCCCCAAGTCCCTCCCCACGAAGGGCGCAGCTCGACACACATTCACTCCACGAACACGTTTTCCTCTTAAACCCCACGCTCTGAGAAGCGCCAGAGGCAGCATGTACCGGCTGCTGAGCGGAGCTTCTCTAGGTCTCATCTGCTGGGGCTAGGTGACAGCTGGGAACCCCCTAGAAAGGAGGTCCACTCGGCGGAGGCTACCAGGCAGGTGACTCCGGAACACCTTGTCAGAGGAGGGCGGCTTTCTCCATCCCTCCCTCCACCCTGACGCCGGCTCACTTGCAAGGCCTCGACCGTGGGTCCGGAGCTCAGCTCCCACACTAGCACGGTTTTGTCATTCTCTATGGGAAACGCAAACGCCACCAACTGCCACAACTACTGCGCCTGCGCAAGGCAAGCCGCGCTTCTTTTAAAAAGAAGCGCCTGCGCACGTCGGGCCTGGTTTGGAAGGGTGGGGCCTGTGGGATGGGGGCGGGACTGGACGGAAGGAACCTGTTGGACAGGGCGGGGCCTGTTTGGTGGGATGGGGCCTGTTGGATGGGGCGGGACGGGGCTTGTTGGGCGAGGTGAGGCCGGCCCTGGGACGCTCATTCCGCTCTCCGCGCCCTGGCTTCGTCCACCCTGGTCCGGTCTCTGTGTCTAGCAATATTTTCAGAGTTTGTGTTCTCTTGAAGTGTATTTTGAGGGTAGAGTCCTAAGAATGGGCTCCAGGATCGAACGGTGCGGACATCTTTGTTTCGGGGGAAAAAAAACAAAGGAGTTCAAAGAGTTTCATTCAGAGCTAACATGACTGACCGCCACCGAGGGAAGACACAGACACATACGTTTTGAGAAACAGTCCCAAGGCGGCCAGACTGCAATTCTGTTTTATACATTTTAGGGAAGCAGAAGCTATAAATCATAAATCAGTACACAGAGGTTATAAATCGACTTGACCCAAAACAGTGGGCTAGCTTGAAGCCGGGGCTTAGGTGGATTCAGAGATGCTTCAACTGGCAATTGGTTAAAGGAGTGAGACTTCGTCTAAAAAGCTGGAGTCGGCAGTAAAGAGTGTTTTATTGTAGCACGTGTCAGTCAAGAAGTCTGCTCATCATGCAATGCTATGCCACCAGAGTCCTCTTGTGTGACCAATGCACAATGCCCCAGGTGAGTGATCCATTACGCAAAACTGATGATGGTCTGCAGAAATGACTCCAGGGAAAGAATTGGAAGCAAAGAACTGTAGTCAGAGTTTAGTCCTCACCAGGATCCTAGGTACTTAGTGCTACCCACTGAGTTTGTGGCAGATAACCACCAACGATGCAATCCTTTGACGTAAGAGTTTTTTCAGCAGTTTAAAATAGGCAAATCAAAGTATATCTCACTAAGCCATTAACAGTCTAGCATGAAATCCTTTAAAATAATTCTCTGGTTGTCCTGTGTGCTTCTGGTGACTTGTGTATGTGTGTGCTGTGGGGGTGAGATGACGTGGGAGGTTGGGGTCAGTGTGAGAAAGGAGAAATAAGTTTGGGGAAAAAATCAAAATGGATCCAAACAGGGCATCAACCTTGGCGCTGATGGTACCTGGGGAGCGGGGGTTGGGGGGGTGCTGAGTCACCTTTATTGGCTATGTAGCAGAGGAACACTAAGAGAGAATGCAGGTCCTGAGACGCTTTATTTTAATCCTGGAATGTCAGAGGCAGAAGTGACCCCACCGACCACATCCCCTGTGGTTTCTAAATAATGGGCCTCAGTCAGACCTGTGCTGATCTGTGATGAAGTTGTCACCCATTCTCTGCAGAATGGAAAAAGGGTAGTATATCAGTTCTTTAAAAATGTCATCTCTTCCATTTCATTTCCCTACAGGTGTAACCGTCCTACAAGTTTCAGGCTAAAAATTGTTTTATGAAAAGATGCTTGAAAAATAGAGGATAGTTTTCTTTTTCTTTTCTTATTTTTTAAGAGAAGGGGTCTCACTCTGTGGGGCAGTAGGACAATCATAGCTCATTCTGCAACCTCAAAGTCCTAAGCTTAAGTGATCCCCCCCACCTCAGCTTCCCAAACGGACAGGACTACAGGCACAAGCATTACACCCAGCTAATTTTTTAATATTTTTTTTTTGCAGAGATGGGGGTGGAGGGTGTCTCACTATGTTGCTCAGGTTGGTCTCAGACTCCTGGTCTCAAGCTATCCTCCTGCCTCAGCCTCCCAAAGCACTGGTGTTACAAGCGTGAGTCACCCCAGTCAGCCCAGGATATTTTTTATAATACTCTTACTTGGGGATTAAAATTAAAAGCTGAAAATCTTAGGATTAAAATTTTTGACATTTTCTTGCCTGTGAAATCCAAAAGTCTAGAAAGTGAATAGTCATCTCTCTCCTGTCATAGCGAAAGCAGTTAAGGCTCAGAAATAGAGAAATGAGTGGCCCAAGATAAAACCCAGTTGGGTTGGACACTGTTGATGGTTGCTATGTGCAGGACATTCCTCCAACAGTCCCTTTTCTGCCCTTGCCTTTTCTTAAGCAGGTTCTACTCCATACTGGCACCCTGAGAACAAACCAGAACCAGAAAAGCCAGTTTAAAACATCCAGATTCTAGCCTGTTTTCCCGAGCACCCCCAACATCATCGGCATCTGCCCCCATTTCTCCACCTCAACGCTGCTTTCTCCACCTCAGTACCAGACCCTTTGCCCAACCATTGCCTACTTCTGAGCTCTCTCTTTGACTTCAAAAATGGGTGTCTTTGGAGGAATTACTTGAGTGCTGATACTGTTTCAAACCAATAACTACAGATTTGAGCGTACATTTTGTGATCTTTGGTCATGTTCATGGATGTCTCTGCTTCTCCACCTGGACGATGGACGCCTCAAGAGCAACAGTTGTGTTTTACCTTCCTTCTAGTGCCCAGCACATGCCTACTACACAGGGTACTATAATAGACATATAATTAATCATGAATAAATGAACACATTCATAGCACAGTGAATGCTTTATTCATTCCAAAAATATAGGGATGTCTTTGCTGTGGTCCTCCTGGTTTGCAAATGACAGAATCTAGGAGGCTGGGCCTGGGTAGGAGCAAGGAGGAAACCCCAGAAAACCATTTATTCCTGGGGCTCTGGGCAGTGGTACTTAGAAATGCAAATGGAAGAAGATAGCATGCAGTGGAGGTGAGAGGAAGAGGAATGAAGCATCCCCGAGGGAGGACGGGAATCCTGGAGTGATGCCCCGGTAGGTCTGCACCCTGGCTCAGCCCTGGCGGCAGCCTGTCATCCTGTAGGAGAGTGGCACCTGAGCAGTGCAGCTTCCGTGCCACCCTGTGAAGAGGAGCTGGAGTTACCTGCTGATCATTCCCACCCCTAAAGACTGTGCTTGGAGAGCTTTCAGGATGGCGAGCACAGCCATGTGAGAGGCAGCCCAAGTTCACGCCCTTCCAGGGCTCACCTCACATGTCTTGATCTGCCCTTGTGTCCTTTAGAACACCCTTTGTCACATTGGCAGTAATAAGTCCACTCTTTCTGGGTGCTGCAAGCCATTCTAGCAAATGAGGGAACCGAGGACAGGACTGTAGGAACCTCCAGTTTGCAGGCAGCTGGTCCGGAGCATGGGTGACATCCTGGACTGGTGACTGGCATCCTAAGAGGGGCCGGTCTTGTGGGACCAAGCGCTTAGCCGGTGGAGTCTGACGCAAACTCTGGTTAACATCATTGAACTACAGGACTCCCAGCAGTGTCCTGTAGACACCACAGACAACTGGAGAATGGGCTTGGTGTGGGACCGCCCAGCCCCCAACCTGGTGTCATAAGTGAAGTGAGAGGAGTGGCAGAGAAAAACAGGGCTCCCCCACAGGCAGGCAACTGTAAAATATGTCCACGTTCTTTGCTTCTTCTTTCCTTAAAAGGTGGAGTCTAAAGCCCCTCCCCTGAAACATGGATGGGACTGCAGACCTTCTCCAACCATCCATGTGATGTGGCAGCAGAGTTGCTGTGTGCCTCCTGAGGCTCAGTCATAAAACAGATGACTCTGGGTGTCTCCGCCTGAGGTCACTGGCTCTGGAGGGAGCCTGCCACATGCCGTGAGGACCTACAGCTGAGCAGCATGTGGATGGGCCAGGAACTAAGGCCTCCCAGGAATGGCCCAACATGCCCTCATTCCATGAGGGGGCCTCCCTGGAGGTGGGGCCTCTAGCCTAAGTCAAGCCTTCAGACAACTGCAGCACCAGCCCATACTTTGAGAACCTGGAGCCAGAATTCCCCAAGCTGCGCCAGAACGTTTCACCCACCGACAATGTAGGGACACACATAGTTGTTGCTTTAAGCTACTATTCTGGAGAGACCTGTGACATAGCAGAGATAGCCAGTGCACTGTCTGACCCAGGGGCTGAGTCATCATGACCTGGGACCCTCTAGCTGCTGTATCAACTAACGATGACCCCATAAGGACCAGGGACAAGGCCCCAGGCTACAAGTCTTCCCCTCCTCTACCACGATACCTGCCATGCACAATTCCTGGGTACAAAATTCCTTGCAGAACAGACACCAGCTGCAAATATTGCAAATATAAATTACAGAACAAGGGCAGCGGACACTCAGTCACCCACACTGTCAAAGAAGGGGGCCAGGTGGTGCCCCACTAGGCGCATGGGCTCTGCAGGGAGGGGGCCGCTTTGGAAGCACTGCACATCTGCAGGGAGGTGGGGCGGGGAGCCTCTAACCACGGCCTGGCTCATTAGAAGGGGTCCTGTCTTCCCACTGAGCTCCCTGGTTCTTGGTCCCAGCCCCGACCTCTATGAGCAGCCGGAAGGGAAAAATCAAGACTCCGCTGCAGTAGAGCCTCCATTTTCTCCCAGTGCCTGCTTAGTCTGGACTCTCAAATCGACCTCTTGATCTCTCCCCATTTCTAGGCCTTCATCGTCAAAGTCCTCTTCTTTAAAAATTTTTAGATAATTTTTTTTTTTTACAGACAGGGTCTCACTCTGTTACCCAGCTGGAGTGCAGTGGTAAGATCATAGCCCATGGCAGCCTTGACCTTCTGGGCTCAAGCGAGCCTCCTGCCTCAGCCTCCTGAGTAGCTGGGACTACAGTCACACGCCACCACACTGGCTCATCAAAGTCCTCCTCAAAAACTCCAGCTTGATCATGACTTTTCTCTGCTTAAACCTCCAGTAGTGTGTCTTCTGGTCAGGACCTTGTGCCACACCAGCCCTTGGGGATCTGGTCCCCCGCCATGCATGCAGTGTCACATCCTGCCTCTCAGGCCTTGCAATTCACACTGCAGAACACCAGATGCATGCAGCTCCTCACGCCTTGGAGACTCGGGCTTCCCTGCCTTTGTGCCATCCTGTCTGGAAAGCCTTTCCATCTTCTGGTCAGCTGAAAGACTTTCTTCCTCCAAGCCATCCCTCACTGTCCTCCTGTCCAGCCAAGAGGGAAACCAGTCCTGGGGACACTGCCACTGTCATGTTCAACACTGTCTTCTCACTATATATTCAGATATCTGTCCTTTCTCCCAGTGTAGAAACCTCCTGAGGAAAGGGACTCAATCCTAGTCAACTTTTTCTCTAACACCAGGTAGTGTCTGGCACATAACCCAGATCCAACTGAAGTTGTATCTTTTCGATGGGCTCTCCCTGGGTCACCTAACCTTCCCTCCTCTGAACTGTTACATTTCTGTGTCATTTTTGCCCTGATCATGCATTTCCTTATTTCATCATCTTTGAAAAAATGTGTTGGCCAGGTGTAATGACTCACACTTGTAATCCCAGCACTTTGGGAGGCCAAGGCAGGAGGATTGCTTTAGGCCAGGCGTTTTGAGACCAGCTTGGGCAACATAGCAAGATACCAGCTCTAAAAAAAAATTTTTTTAAAAAAGTCTTATTTATCTGGCATATTTCTATGGAATCAGTGAGAATTTCCACTCACTCAGGAGCTGTTGGCCACATGTTCACCTCTGTCCCTGAGGCCTCACTGGAGAGCTAGCCTCCTGGGCCGTGGTTTGCCCATTAGTAAGATGGAGACAGCCAGCCTTAGGCAGGCATGTTCTGCACTCCCTGACGCTGGGCACCCCACCCCCAGTCTATAGTCAGGGATGTGTATGGGCCCAGGAAAGATCCCTCTACACTGGTCCAGCAGAAGCTCTGGCTCCAGCAAGCTCTGCCCACCAAGGACCATCTGGCAAGAAAGACTCTGACTTATGGACGGGTGGACTCTGAGACTAAAAAGAACTGTTCACACCTGAGATGGTGCTAAGTAAAAACACTGCCTAAGCCCCACTTTGCTTATCAAATTTGAAATAAAACAAATATGTCCAAATAGAGACCTGGTGCGGGCAGCACTTGGGGAGGGCAGTAGCACGAATCTGCAGCCCTGGCTGCTCGTTGGCCTCTTGATGAGCCCAACACACTCATTTAGACTGGTAGCTGGCTGGGCGCAGTGGCTCAGCCTGTAATCCCAGCACTTTGGGGGGCCGAGGTGAGAGGATTGCCTGAGCTCAGGGGTTTGAGACCAGCCCGGGCAACTGAGAGAGGGGAGGTACATAGCATCAATAAGTGTACCTGATCTCAAACCAGGTGAAGTGGTAACTAAAGGGAGGCCCAAACTTCACCTGTATGATGCCCACTTGTATACCTAATCCTGAAGTGTACCACCATCTTCAAAATAAAAAGAGAAATATATCAATTCTTAGACACATGCCACCTATCAAAACTGAATCATGAAGAATTAGAATGTCTGAACAGATCAATATTGAATAAGGAGATTGAATTAGTAAGAAAAAGTTTTCCAGTAAAGAAAAGCCCAGGACTTGTTGGCTTCACTGCTGAATTCTACCAAGCATTTGAAAAAAATTAATACCAATTTTTCTCAAAACTCCTTCAAAATATTGAAGAGGAGGAAGTACTTCAGAATTATTTTATGAAGCCTCATACCAAAACCAGATAAGAACGTTGCAAGAAAAGAAAACTACAGGCCAATATATTTGATGAACATAGATGCACAAATCCTCAATAAAGTACTAGCAAACAAAATTTAACAGCACATTTAAAAGATTATTCATATTGGTAATGGTGTCTCTTTGTTTTTGAAAAATCAGTTTTATTAGTCTTTTCAAAAACAGTTTGAGATAGTTCCAATATTATGAATGAAAAAGAAGACAGCAGTATGGCTTGCAAACATCAAAAAGATTATAATAGGATATTATTAGCAAATTATGTCCATAAATTCAATAACTTAGAAAAAATAGACAAATTATATGAAGGACACAAACTATCAAAGTTCACTTAGGAATAAATCACCTTAGTAGTCTCTTTACTATTAAAGTTGTTGAATTCATAGTTAAACATCTGCCAACCAAAAAATCCTTCCAGTCCTGATGAGTTCTACCAAACATTTAATGGAAAAATAACATCAATTCTACAAAACTCTTTCAGAAAATCCAAGAGAAGGGAACACAGTTCAACTCATTCTATGAGACCCACAATATTCTTCATAAACATAAATGCAAAATCCATAATAAAATCAAATCTAGCAAAACACACAGAGGATAGTACATCATGACCAAGTAAGTTTTATCCTGGGGATGTAAAACTAGTTCAATCAATGCAAACTAAAAAGAAAATAATAATTATCTTAATACAATTCCAGTTTTATAAAATTCCCTAAAACATATCAGAGGTTGTTTGGAGAGGGGGCTAAAGGCAAAAATGGATCACAGATGACATAAGAAGACTTTTTTTTTTTTTGAGTTGGAGTCTCACTCTGTCGCCCAGACTGGAGTGCAGTGGCCGCTCCCGGCCACCGCAGCCTCGACCTGCCGGGCTCCGGCGATCCTTCCGCCTCAGCCTTCCGAGTAGCCGGAACTAAGGCGCGCGCTACCACGCCCGGCTAATTTTTTGATTTATTGTAGAGATGAGGTCTCGCCTGCCCAGGCAGGTCTCGAACCCGCGGGCTCAGGCAATCCACTCACCTCAGCCTCCCAAAGGCGCGGGATTACAGGCTGAGCCACCGAGCCCGGCAAGAAGACTTTTAAATGTTAATGAAAAGGTTCACTATCTTGGGTGCAGTGATTTCACAGATGTATACAGATACCCAAAATTGTACGATTCAAATATGTGACGTTTACTTTATGTCAACTATTCTTCAATAAACTTTAAAATAGCGGGCGGCGGCGCCCTTGCGGGAGAGCCCCTCGCTGGGCTGGGGCTGGGCGGTGACTCCGGTGCCCAGGGCCGGGCCCTGAGGAGAACGTTGCGCGCGCTAGGCGGGCGCGAGGCGGCCGACAGCAAGCAGCCCGGGCTAGGACGCCGCGGCGGTGAGAGCGGTGACCCGCGGCGCCCGCGCGTGGCAGCCTCCCGGGGCCCGGTCCCGGGTCCGACGAGCGGGCGCCCGGAGAGCTACTCAGAGGCGCGGCGGCCGCTTTTCCTCCGCCTCCTGGAACGCGCACATCCCTCCAGCGGAGGCGACAGGCCATGGAGCCCGAGAACGTCCTGGCCAACACGCAGTCGCTGAGAGCGCGCCAAGGAGGATACGACAAAAAAAGTGGTCGAGGTGAAAAATGGAGGGAGAAGCTGAAGCTGCCTTCTGTCAGCCAGTGCAGCGAGCTTAGACATTGCATTGAAAAGGGTTATGGCAGTCTTTGTGACCAGCGGCCAACAGGAAGACTTCTCTTCAGGCAATTCTGTGATGTAAATCCTAATGTAAGGGGCACATTGAATTCTTAGATGCAATGGCAGAATATGAAGTTGCTGATGATGAAGACCGAAGTGATTATGGACTGTCAATCTTAGATAGGTTCTTTAATAATGAGTCGGCAACCCTTTTACCAGAAATATCTCCAGATGTTGTGAGAGAATGTAGATTGAGACTAAAGCAGAATCCTTCCAAAAAAAGCCTTTGAGGAATGCGCTAGAGTTGTCTATAACTATTTAAAAGGGGGACTGTTTGAAGATTGCCAAGAAAGCTCATATTTTTCTCGGTTTTTACAATGGAAATGGCTGGAAAGGCAACCAGGAGCAAAGAACACATTTAGACATTACAGAGTTCTAGGAAAAGGTGGATTTGGCGAGGTTTATGCCTGTCAAGTGCGAGCCACAGGAAAAATGTATGCTTATCAAAAGCTAGGAAAAAAAGGATAAGGATAAGAAGAGAAAAGGTGAAGCTTTAACTCTAAATGAAAAAAGTTGCCTAGAAAAATTACATAGTAGATTTGTAGTTATTTTAGCCTATGCTTATGAAACCAGAGATGCCTTGTGCTTGGTGCTCACCATTACGAATGGAGGGGATTTGAAGTTTCACGTTGACAACCTGGGCAATCCTGGTTTTGATGGACAGAGAGCTGTTTCCTATGCTGCAGAAGTGTGCTGTGGCTTGGAAATGATTGTATACAGAAACTTAAAGCCTGAGAATATTCTCCTCGATGACCATGGACATATTCGGATTTCAGGCCTGGGTTTAACTGTGGAGATCCCAGAAGGGCAGATGGTTCGAGGAAGAGTCCCAACACTCGGCTACATGGCTCCTGATGTTATCAATAATGAAAACTATACATTTAGTCCTAGTTGGTGGGTACTTGGCTGTCTGATATATGAAATGATTCAGGGACAGTCACCATTCAGAAAACTTAAAGAGAAGTTCAAATGGAAGGACATTGATGGAAGAATCAAAAAGAAGTGTATTCTGAGAAGTTTTCAGAGGATGCCAAATCTATCTACATGATGTTACTCACCAAGAATCTGAGTGAATGGCTGGGCTGCAGGGGTGAGGGAGCAGCTGGAGTGAAACAACACCCTGTGTTCAAGGACATCAACTTCAGGAGGCTGGAGGCAAATATGCTGGAGCCCCCTTTCTGTCCTGACGTAAGTGTTTTGCCAGGACTAGCAGGGTCTCCAGAACACAGATCCATGCAACACAATTTTTTTGTTTTGTTTTTTGTTTTTATCAGCAGATACAGAATCACCTGGTACAGCGTGGGTGTAGCTTTAACTCTGGTTCTTCTTCCCTTCCCCATCATCTCATCTTCCCACAGCCACTCACCAGATCTTCCCAGCAGCACTCTGACTCCTGGCCTGGTGTCACTGTCTGTCTTACTGCAGGTGGAGTTGAACCACTGCCCTCCTCAGCAACTGCAGCACCTTGAGACCTTCTCGGCATGCCCTTCAAGGCCCTTGCATGTTACCAGTGTTCCCTTTCTAATCTCAGGGCTGGTTTTATCTCTTGTCCTTATGTTCACCATCTTGCTGCAGCACATGCCTGTTTTGTTGGTCTGAAATGCATGCTCCAACTCTGCTTCTCATGAGATCCAGTGAAATTATACCTTTATCTCACACTGTGTACAAAGTGAACTTAAAATGGGGTAAAGACTTAAATATCAGGCCTCAAACTGTAAAACTACTAGAAGAAAACATAAAAGAAATTTTTATGACTTTAATCTGGACGATGATTTCATGGGAAGAACTTTAAAGCACAGGCGGAAAAAGTAAAAATAAGCAATTTATATTGCACCGAACAAAAAAGCCTCTTCACAGCAAAGGTAGCGTTTAACAAAGTGAAGAAGCAACCCAAAGTGAAGAAAATCTCTGCAAACCATACTTCTGATAAGGGACTAACATCCAAAATATATAAAGAATTTAAACAACTCAGCCAGGAGCAGTGGGTCATGCCTGTAATCCCAGGCATGACCTGGGATTTGGGTGGAGGAGGTGAGAAGATTGCCTGAGTCCAGGGATTCAAAACCAGCCTGGGCAAGTTGGTGAGACCTCGTCTCAACAATTAAAAAAAAAATTAGCCAGGCATGGTGGCACGCACCTGTATTTCCAGCCACTTGGAAGGCTGAGGCAGAAGGTCAAAACTGGTGAGCTCAGAAGGTCAAAGCTGCGGTGGCCGTGAATGTGCTGCTGCACTCCACCCTGGTAACAGAGTGAGACTCTTACTCAAAAATAAAACAAAAACAAAACTCAATAACAATATAAGAAATAAAGTATTTAAAAATGGGCAAAGGTCATGAACAGACATTCCTCAAAATAAGACATACTAATAGTCAATAGATATATGAAAAATGCTCAACATCTCTAATCATGGGAAAGTGCAAATTAAAACCACAATGAGATAGCACTTCACACTTGTTAAAATGACTATTTTCAAAAAGACAAATGATAACAAGCATTGGCAGAGATGTGGCAAAAGGTAACCTGGGTACACTTGGTAGAAATGTCAATTAGTACAGCCATGATGGATAACAGTATGGGGGTTCTTCAAAAAACTAAAGGTAGAATTACCATATGATTCAGCAATCCCACTTGTGGGTATAGATCCAAAGGAAATGAAATCAGTATGTCAAAGAGATATTTGCACATCCACGTTCACTGCAGCATTATTCACAATAGCCAAGATACGGAAGCAACCTAAGTGTCCTTCAGTGGATGAATGGCTAAAGAAAATGTGGTATATATACACAACAGAATACTATACAGCCTTCAAAAAGAAGGAAACCTGTCATTTGTGACAACATGGATGAACTCGCAAGACATTATGCTAAGTGAAATAAGCCAGACACAGAAAGACAAGTACGGTATGATCTCTCTCATATGAACAATCTAAAATAGTCTAACCCATAGAAGCAGGGAGTAGAGTGGTGATTACCAAGGGCTGGGTGGAAGTCAGAAAAGCTGAAGGGTGTTGGGAAATGGGAAAGGGGGGGATTTAAAGGGTACAAAGTTCCAGTTAGGAGAAATAAATTTTAGAGAAATATTGTACAGCATGCTGACTGTGGTTAAATGTATGATAAATTTCAAAACTTCTAAAAGTAGGCTGTAAACATTCTCACTTCAAAAAAATAAGTAGATGAGGTTATGGATACATTAATTAGCTTGATTTAATTTTTCTACAATGTATGTATATGTATCAAAACATCACATTGAACCCCATAAGTAAGTACAATTATTATTTGTTAATTAAAAATAAAATTTTTAAAAAGTGATAACATTGTCTCTAAAAATAACTGGGCTGGCCGGACTCAGTGGCTCACCCTGTAATCCTGCGCCTTTGGGAGGCTGAGGTGAGTAAATTGCCCGAGCCCGTGGGTTCGAGACCCGCCTGGGCAGGCGAGACCTCATCTCTACAATAAAATAAAAAAATTAGCCGGGCACGGTAGCACGCGCCTATAATTCCGGCTACTTGGAAGGCTGAGGCGGAAGGATCGCTGGAGCCCAGCAGGTCGAGGCTGCGGTGGCCAGGAGCGGCCACTGCACTCCAGTCTGGGCGACAGAGTGAGACGCCAACTCAAAAATAAATAAGTAAATAAATAACTGGGCTACTGAGAGATTTATACAAAGGAGTTTTTTTTTTTCATGGAATGCCCCTTTATGACATTTGATTTTCAATCTATAAATGTATCACCTATTCTAAAGTTAAATTATGTTTAAAGTAAAATAAAATGTTATGTGGTAACATTTTCTACTCTGCATAATGTCCATGCTCACTGTCATTGCAAAGATGTCCTCAAAATGGTTAATAATTTATACATGTAATACACATAAACAAATTTGTCTCCTTGTCAGGTGAGTTCTGAATGAGGATTATATATGGACCATTTCTAAACTTTATATTGAGACACATTGATATGTGGTCTGTAACTTTTGTAAATTCTAAGCACTTTGTCAATTGCTACAAGGCTACATGAGCTATGAAGCAAGACACTTTGGATTTTACTTTGTTTTCTGGATTTTATTACTTTTAATAAAAGGAACTCAAACGGCACATTGTTGAAATTCATATTTATCATGTTTAAGCTGTTTTGTAGTCAATGCTTATGAAGTGTTTAAAATATGCTAAAATGCTGGAGCGTATAAACATCATTTAATTCCTTTGGCATGCTTCAGTTTCTGAGTCTTAGTATCATATTCATATGAGATATGAGTATTTTCTTACATTTGATGGGAAAGTTGAAATGAAAAAGTGGATGCATGAAATTAAAGCTTTTACAGGTGAATAAGTATAAAACTGAAACTCTCATTCTGTGTTATGTTTTAAAATCATGGATTTTTTTTCAGTAGTGCATGATTGACTTTTAAATTCTGGCTTTTCATCTTTTTCTGAAGAAGTATTTGTTTCTGACACCCTTCCACTTGGTATTGGGTGATCAAGATCTTAACATTAAAACTTTATGTGTTGTGTTTTAGAACAAGTCTCTGGAGGTCTTTTACCAGTGTTTCTCCACATTACATAAATATCTAAAACCTAGAGAGCAACAGTAAATGGCAAGATGATATTTGGGAGGGTCATAATATTTTTGCCACTGTGAAATGCAAATCATGCACTTGAGACCAATTTATCAAATACTTGCAGAATTTTCTAGTTGATTACTTTCAGTTAGGCATCTAATTCGCTGACTATGCAAACAATTTTTTTCCACTATTCTCTCAAGTCTCAAAAATTAGAAAACCTTCCTTAATTTACTAATAAGGAGAAGAATCTTTTTATATTTCTTTTATATAGATAGGCATTATTTTAACACGGAACCTTCTTTAATGTGTACCTCATGCCTTTCAAATGTGAATAAATAGCTTGCTATTCTAACAGTGAAGATTCCCTTTTTTTGTCAAAGGCGAAAAGATTGATATCAATGATCTCCAAAACACTCTAGAAGCTGTGGGGATTGAGCTCTTGGAAGAGGAGCTCTTAAATCTGCAGAAAACCCTGCCGGTTGATGGTGAGCCATAACAATGCAACTCAGGCTTTCCAGAGAATGTGATGTGGTGGGCTGTGTAAGAATTTCCATGCTTTCCATTTGATTTCCTCTGAAAATTGTTGAAAAGAGGAAATTTAGGTATGTCTTCAGTACTAACAAAAGGTTAAGCAAAAGTCTGTGTGTGAAAAAAAAACAGAAGAATATGGTGGAAAGTCAAGGGAGGTGAAAAACTAATTAGAAAGACAAAGTAAGAGAAGAGAAAATGGCATGAGCTTCCATATTGTTGTTTACACAATGCTTGTGTGATAGCTTAAAAGCTAGAGAGCCATTAACAGTGGCTTCAAATGTCAGATTGCATAGATTTATCACATAGAGAAACTTTTCCATTTTCAAACTTCATATTTATTTGAGAATGATATCAGAGAGATAGCTAAGACAAATACTGTTTTGGTTCTTTTTAATTCCATGTAATCATAGCATGTGCTTGACCCAACAATAAGGTTTAGAAGTATAGATTCCAATTCTAATTTCCTACTAACTTTATCTGATTTCTTGAGCAAATCAAACTGGAGTTTTGCTATTCATATTGTAAGATTCTATTTTTAATTTTAATATTTACCACTGTCTTTCATAATTTTTTTCTGGCATTAATAATGCCTTTTATTTTTGTGTGTATGTGCATTTCATAAATATTAGTAACTTCTGTCAAATTTTACATAGACTCAACTTAATCAGATAATTTGGAAATGCCCTCCAACTTAGCGTACGTGTGAACCCCCATAAGCCTAGTGATCCCTCTAACACAGTGAAGCATATTTCTGGCAATATAACTCCAAAGAAGGTTGTTACTTTCTTGTAGTTCTACTATGCTTTAGTCACTCAACTAACAAATGATCATACAACCTTCAAGTAGTTATTACACAAGGAGCAATTATGCCTTTTATTATGGATCCTGGGATGGTATTTCAGAATCAATTGTTGGATGGAATGAAGTCTCTCAGGGGTGAATAAGAAGACTGATAAGAAGACAGAACCATCTCAAGACCTCGTGGTCTATAATATTTATATCTTTAGATTGGAAATCATGTATATAATTTCTAGACTATTTCTTATTTTTACTTTTTTGCAAACACATTTATAACTTACCAACTAGTGTTCTATACAGCTTTGTATAGGGCCAAATCTTTTTTGGAATTTTTCAAATTTCACTTCAAAAACATTATTTCAGACTTTGGTATTTCAGCGAGAAAACGAAAAGAAAATTAAAAGTTATTGTTTTTCTTAAAATGGGTCAGCAGCAGCAGTAATCATTAACATCAAAGTTTAGGAAATGCAAATAGGCCTTATTTATTGTGCAAAAGTATGAACCTGTAAAGCAGAGTCATTCAACTCCATTAAGTGTGAGCTCGATCCATCAACAAGGTTTAGAAATACAGATTCTGATTCTAATTCCCCAAATAACTGTTTTCTTGAGCAAATCAACTGGAGTTTTGCTATTCATATTGTTAAATTTTATTTCTCATTTTTACATTAACATCTGCCCATTAAATACAATGATAGTGTATAATCATTAAGGTAACATATATTATTTTGAAGTGATTCACTTTTTTCATGCTCCTTGACTTCCTCTTTCAAGGGAGTGGAGGTTAACAAAAGCATGACCGCTGTTCTGGAAAACATGGGAATCAACTCACAGACTCAGAGCTGAAGAACCTGGCAGAAAACCTACCAGTTAATGGTGAGTATTCTAGAGATACTGCAAGTCTTTTGTTATGTTTACTATGCTTCTATCCTGGCACATAAGAATTTCAAAAATTATTAGTTATAAAGTTATTTCTTGTGAAAAGGTCATTTGGGAAAAGCATGAAAAGAAACACTATGACTTTATTTTTTTAAAGTCTAAAATCATCAACCTCTTCTAAGACTAGGAACTACATGACCCCCTTGCCCCCAAAAAAGTCAGAGAACAGAATAAAAATTGAGAGAATAAAATAAAAGACTCAAGAGAAATCATGCCCTCAATATACTATCCCTCAGTCAGTGCCTTAGGCCCTTTTACCTGCCACCAAGACTTAACATCTATAGCTCTATTCCAGTTTCTTTTCTGAGTTTTGAGCTTGTACATCTCTGTGCCAATCAGACCTAACAGCATGTATAGTTCTTCAGACATCATTCTCAACATTTCCAAATCTAAATTAATTATCTTCTATCCCAAACTGACTCTTATGCCTGCATTTCCTTTTCATTTGATGACCACTCACCACTTATTTATCCAAAGTAAAACTACCAGTCATTCTTCCTTTTATCCTCTTCCATGTCCTCAGTATTCTCTTAAAGGTCTTATATGTATTTCCTTAATTTATCCCTAAGCTCTGTCCTTCTGCTACCTCTAGCTGTAGTTCAAGTCCCTGTCACCCCCAGTTTATACCACTGGAATAGCCACATAACCATTCTCTCTACATTTAATCTTCCTAGGTAATACATTGCCCACTGAGCTGCCAAGTGATATATCTAAAATTCAAACCTAATTCAAAATAGCAATCACATTACTTTTCAGTAACTTGCCTCGACCTGTCAGAGAAAGTCCAAGCGCTCCAGGATCTGATTCTTCAGGGTTATCTCTTGTTCTTTTGGCAGAAGAACAGTATCTCTTTAACACTCTTCATTGTTCTGCACTGTATAAGCCACGCTTGTTTTCACCTCTCTGATTTTGCTCTGGGAGGCTTCTCTTCCTAGACGGCCCACTTGCTCACTTCACTTGGCAAGCTCCCATTCGATCTTTAACTCAGACAGCATCTTCGTTATAAACTTTACTTTCTGTTCAAAATAAATACCTATAATGGTCCTTCCATAATGTTTTGCATATTTTTAGATTGTTCTTACCAAATTTTGATATAGTAATGTGTTTGTCTGACTTTTCTTGTGGTCACTGTACGAGGGGGGACCCCCCTAAAAAAATCACAAAATAATCTCTTGGAGGGTGGGCCCCTTGCATCACGGGTTTCCCTGCTAGGTGAGTGTTCTAGAAACCCATTAGCATTGGTGCACACAGCTAGCATTACAGTGAGAGGCTACGTTCAGCTTCGTAATTATTTTTGGAGATTCTTTCAATGCATTTGCTCATTTTATGATTGGTAAGATGCACCTGCCCACACCACACTGAGTGTTCAGCAGTTTTTGACCCAAAATGGCATGACCCCTGTGCTTCACTCTCCTTGTTCACCTGATCTTGCCCTCAGCGACTTTTTTTGTGTGTTTCCTTGGATTAAAAAAATCCTCAAAGGGAAATTTTCTGCCAATGCTGAGGATGCAAAGCAAAAAGACAGCAGAAGCACTGTAAGGCATCACAACTGATAAGTTCAAAAACCGTTTTGAGCAGTAGAAAAAGCATCTCGATAGGTGTATTGCATCAAATGGAGTGTACTTTGAAGGTGACTGAAGTTTAAACATGCAAGAATAAATGCACAGTTTTTAAAAATAAATTCTAGTTTTGGGGTCCCCCCTTGTACACAACTTCATTCTAACACAAGGGTCCCACACATCTTTCTGAACTTACTGTGTAATAGAGTACCTGACACACACACAGTATGTGGTAGGACTCTGTTCCCATTGTTATTCCTGCCGCCTTCAAATCTGCCAAACATAACTTGGGTTCAAAGGTACCCCTTCCTTGTATTTCCAAGCCAGGGATTCCTATTACAGTTTGTATAAAATGAGAAAAGTTTTCCTTTTCAAATGGAAAGTTTTTTCCATGGAAGCCAGTGGTTCCATGGAAAGATGAATTAAATCCTAGCTTTTATAAACTCATCCACACAGCACTGTTCCCCAACGGGGTGCACATTCCACTAGGTGAGTCACATTGGAATGATGTCCACTGGTCACTACACGTCCACTTGAAGTCTCCACTCTCAGACTTGCAGGTCCCATCTGGATGTGGCTCATTGGTATGACTCATTATTCCAATTTGATGGGTTTTCTTCTTTTTCATTCCAACATAACATCTGGCAAGTCCACCCCAATCCATCAATAATGTCCGTGTAAGCTTGATTTAAGATGATAAACAGGGGTCAAGGAAATTTCTCTGCCCTTTGCAAAACAGTGATAAACCTCGATTCTTGTAAGAAACTGTGTCATCTAATTCTGCTTCCTGAAGGCATCTTAACCAACTGTGGTCTAGCTTACCATCTATTATAATAATGATCACTTTATACATTTACCTTTCTCAATAATCTATGAACTACAGCTATTATTTTTAGTCTATTATTATTTAATAACAATAAATGACCTGCTAGGTCTCATTGATGCTTACTGTTACAACTCATTTGAATACTTTTTTTCTAATAATTCCCTGGAGATTTCTTATTTATTTTTTAAGATATAGTGCCTAAGGATTATGATATCCCAAAAGCCTTTCCTGACATTCCCATGCTAGAATAAATGTCCTTGTAAGGTCCTGCAAAAATTAGGGCTACCCTCTCCCCCTAAATTCAGACTTATTTTGAAGAAGCCAAGAAACAGAGATTAGTCAAGAGTTTTCTGTTCCTTTATTCCCTATGAAAAATGATGCTAAACAACATTCATGTAGATACCCAGCACTTCTAGCTCTCCGCTGACAGCGATATTCAACATGTCAGTACAGTCCAAGACCACAGGCTGCCCTGGCTCACTTGATCATCTTAGACATTGGATGGGCACAAAGGTGCCTGCCCAGAGCTGTTCTATCAGAATACCTCGATAATTGCTTCAAACTAACCATTATTGATCCTTGGTAATACAAACTGTGGCTTCTAGTAATGTTTACTCACAGTTCCTTTCCTTTTTTTCCTGAGCTGGGACCTCAGCTGAGAGGATGGAGCCAGCCACACAGCAACTGTCAGGTTCACTGTTGAGACTGTTATCAGTGAGCATGTGAGTCTCTCCACCAAGGCACTGCCTAGTGGGTACAGTTCCTTCTGGACCAACTGGCAGATAGCTTTGGTTGTAGGCTCAAGGCCAAACAGATTTGTAAAGGACTGGGTTGTTCCTGGGCTACAGTTTGGCAGATCAGCCAGCTGTGTGTTGGTCTGTACTCCTAAAACAACCCTTCTGGGCTCCTCCAGGGTTTGAATCCTGAGGTTTCCACAGGGAAACTTCTGACTGTGAGTGGGCGCAGAACTCTTGTGGTTGTGAGGGGACATGAGTGGATTACCATCTATTCTGTCCCCCTTTCTCTTTTAAGATAGGTTCAAGGGCGACTTCGGTCCATAGCTTTGCTCTCTCATTTGAGGCACTTGGAGGACAATTTTTTTTTTTTAGTTAATAGAATCATTCAAAATCAAGCAAGGAAGTGCATTAAGGCAAGAAAGTAGAATAAAGAACATACAGATTGGAAATGAAGATACAAAATTTTCCCTATTTACAGATCACATAATAGTTTATAAAGAAAATCTTGGAGAATCTACCAAAAAAGCTCCTAGAACAAACTATTGATACACACAAGCATTTGGATGAATCTCAAAGGAATTATGCTGAGTGAAAAGAGTCAGTCTCAAAAGAATGCATATTGTATGATTCCATTTATAGAAAATTCTAAAAATGACAAAAATATAACTAGAGGAAATTCGTGGTTGTCAGGGTCTAAGGAGCAGAGCGTAGAATTTGTGTGACTATGGATGGGACAAGGGGGCTTTGTGATGAAAGATGTCTGTGTGAAAGTTTGTGCCTTGATTGTGGTGGTTATTACACAAATCTACATATGTAATAAAATTGCATAGAACTAAATGCATACACAGTGTATGTAAAACTGGTGTCATCTGAATAAGGTCAGTGGATTATACCAATGTCAACGTTTTGGCTTTAATGTGGTTCTATTATTATGAAGTATGTCATCCTTGGTAGAAACAGAGTCAAAGGCACACAGGACCACTATGTGTGCCTTTTTGCAATGTGCTATGTACTGTTTTTGCAATTCTATGAATCCTTAATTATTTTGAAATGAGAAGTTAAAAGCAAGTGAGGGGACTTTTGCTTCTGGACAAGATAGGACTCTTGTTGGGGATTGTATTTTCTCTTCCATCTAAAACAACTAAAAATGAGGACAAAGTATATGAAACTATGATTTTAGCTCAATAGATATCAGGCAACAAAGGCTGGTGATCCCTGGGGAATGGGAAGCCTACATTGCCCCATCCTACTGCTCTGAGTTTCCAGCCCATGACCCAGGCAGGATCCCTTGGACGTGCCCTGCAGAGGTGAGTCTGAAAGTTCAGGAGTAGAAAGTGACTGGAGTTCACAGTATACAAGCTCCTGAACAGAGAGAGAGCTCTGGGGATCTGCAGGTGGCCTCCTAGGAGTCAGCAGGAAATGCATGTAAGGAAATTACCTGAGGCCAAGAAAGAGTCACCTAAAAGAATGGGAGCAGACAGGACTCAGAACTCACCCAGGGCTGGGAATGGTGACCGACCCGGCAGCCAGACTAGAAAACCTCACACTCCAAGACCATTGGGTAAAGTACTCTGAAGAGTGTTGCCTTTACCGTAGTGGGACAAAATTAGCTCTAGACTAAATGCTGCTCTGGTCTTACCTAAAACATCCTAAAAACAAGACCCAAAGGATCACACTGTTTTCAAGTACCTTAACTGGGTCCCAGCTCAGAACTCAGAGTGTTTCTAGGAATTTAAAAATATTCAGACTCTAACAATGTAAAAGCATGCATGTCTGGCATCCAGACAAAAATTATCAGGTGTGCAAAGAAACAAGAAAATAGTCCATAATGAGGAGAAAAAGCAATACAGACATAGACACTGCAATTAGAAGGCAATGACATTAAAATAGCTGTTATTATTGCATCCCTTATGTTCAAAAGCTAAAGGAAGAGTCAAATATGTTAAGAGGAGACATGAAAAATATTTTTATAGAAATGAAACAAAAGCAAATAAGCAGGGAGGAGCACAGAAGGTGCTTTTTGATGTATGGCAACAGGAAGAGAGTGTCAGACGTGGACCTGGAAGCACTGATGGCTACTGTGTTAACATCTGCTGCCCGACGGAGGCAGAGGACCTTCCAGAAGGCAGTGACACAATCACTATCATTTCATGCTTTCTTTTGATCACATTTCTCCTTTCCACAGAGTTCAGTATCTGCCAGTGTGCCCAAGCACCATGTTCATGGCTCCCTGGAGCTATAAGGAGGGAGAGGGTGCCACATGGCCTCCTTCCCCTGGACCCTCTACCCCAGTAAGATATAAGAGTGGGTAAGCAGCTTGTGAGTAGCTGCCAACAAGCAGTGTCTCCTCCGCCTCCCGATCTCATAGAAGACTGTTACAAGGTCGTTTCTCATTTAGGGGCTCCATTTCAGTTGAACACAGGACTTCCTGCCTCTCTTTCCCTTAGAGTACAACTGCAGGTTCCTGTGTAAGTGTGTCATACTGCTTGGTTGTAGTTTTGAGTGAGCTATTCGGCAGCAGAACAGCCCACAGTGGATACAACTTGTCATCTAGGCCTCCTAGTTGAGAGTTTTCCTGTTGTCCTATTGGACGAAAGAAGCGGGGCTCTGACAGCATATTGATCTTGTTTTTCTGTATAAGAAATACATTGTCTGAATCGTTTGGGCTTGTTGTCTGTGGAAGTGTGGTAAGTCAGATGAACAACCCCAGTGGTGATCCTTGTGACCCTGCTAAACGCCACGCCGCTGTTTAGGGATGGCCTGATTGCTTGACAACGAATAATAGTAGATTGTAGCTCATTAAAAGTAGTGGAAAGTAAGAAAGGAAGGAAAAGTGTGCCTATGACAAGATGAATAAAAACTCTGTACCAGTTGTTTCAAAACTTTATCAGTTATGTACCACTAGCCATTGCTAGATTGCTAGAGTCATTGAAAAGACTTCTCTTTAAAAAGTATCCTGGGAATGCATGAAAGTATCATCATCCTTCCTTTTACTGTATGATGGTAGGTGGGCTTTGTGACCATCCCATAATTGAGCAGGATGAGGGAATATGGCCAGGATCAGTAATGGTTTTTCTAATGACTATAAAGTAGGGTAAATCTCAACAACTCAAAAGAGTGTCTCTGAGTAGACTCCATGATATAAGACAGAGTTTGGTAATATTTCTAAAAGGTCAGATAATAAATAGTTTAGGTTTTCAAATCATACAACCTCAGTCCTAACTACTCAACTCTGCTGATGTTGCACAAAAGTAGGCATAGATAACACATAAGCAAATGAATCTGTCTGTCTGTGTTCCAATAAAGCTTTATTTATGGATGCTAAAATTTGAATTTCATTTAATGTTTCTATGAGACACATAATATTTTGAGTGTTTCAGTCAGTTAAAAATGTAAAAAACAAGTCTTAGCTCATGGGCAACACAAAAATAGGCTGTGGGCTGAGTTTGGTCAACGGACCACCGTTTACCAACCTCTGACCTAAGGAATAGGGCACTTCTGGCATTATAGGGGGTTAAAGGATCCCTGAAGTCCAAGATTTGTGAGTTGAAGGCTGACACAGGACCCAATGGGCAGCAGTAGACTGCCATACTATAAAGCCTTCGTAGTTTATTTTTATCTTTTCTTGTAGCTAATGGGAAGATTGATCTTGATAAATTGATGGATAGAGTGAAAGTTTTAACAAGTGAAAATTAATACAAATCTAAGAGTACAAATTTTACTCAAAATTATTTTTTTAAAAACTTATTCCCTGTCATTTTATCTTTTGTTAGATAAAAATGTGCCCTAGTAACAAATTCTTGATCTTTTGGATTTGACAGTAATATATTCCTATATTGGGGCAAAAACAAATTTTAAATTAAATCAATAAATGGTAAAATAAGACTTTGATAAAGTTGTGGGTGATTTTATTATTTGAAGATAATCAGAACTACTGTCTGATCTGATTACAGAATTATTTGGATCAGTCCGAATGAAATTCTAGTTCACTGGGAAATTATGTAAGCTTCATTTTCTTATATGTTGATAGTGGACATCACGTTGTAACTGTGTTGTCTTATTTCTTCAATATGGCATAGAGTTATATGACGTAGTTTTACTAGAGTTCAGGAAAGGCGTCTATTTACATGCCTGGTGTCGACTGTATGTTTGGATATGCCACATTCTTACTCTTCATGAAGCAGGGACGTGCATGTGGAGCAGGCTGAGATGATGTCTTGTTTTGTAATTAGGTCATCCTTAAAGTTCTGCTGTAATTCCTTTTTGTGTTTTTCAAGGAGAAGCGATTGATATCAGTGGTGTGGAAAATGTTCTGGGAAACATGGGACTAGACCTCCCAGAAAAGGAGAGATTGAAGCTGTTGAAAAATCTGCCAGTTGGTGGTGAGGATTTAAAATACAGGGACAGCCTTTGAGGGAACTTAGTATTGTATGTTTGAGAAAAGTTTAAAAATTATGTTTGTTTGATCATGGGAGAAAGAATGTGTGTCTCCAAATACTTTGCATGATCCTAATCTGTGTTAAAAAGATATTCTGCCTCTAATGAGGAATTAGCAAATACAGCAGTCCCTGCCATCAGGGAAAATATTCATGTCATCACTTAGGGTTTCACTGAGAAACCAAAAATTAATATGTAAGTAAAAGAAACAAAAAGAAGGATGTATACCAGAAGTGAAGAAATAGATCAATAAAAAAGGGAGGCAGAAAAGAAATAATGTTTCAGCATGGAAGTTAGCCTGTAGTAACTGCCTCTACTGCTCACAAATAAGTAGAATGTCAATATTAAGAACTTTCTCTATTTTTTAATTGTGTTATTTTTACTTGGACTTTTCTAGTGCAAATAATCAGATACATCTTTATTTTAATTCTAATTTTTTTATTTTAAAGATGTGGGGTACAATTAAGGGTTGGCTATACAAATGTTCATTAGGCAGGTATTCTTGTTGATGAGGTGTGCCCCCCGCTTCCCCAGGCAGATTCCCACTACTGTCAGTCCTTTTCTTATAGTATTACGATAGCTGTTCAAGGTCCATTTATGAGTGAGAACATGTGATACTCAGTTTTTTGTTTCTGTGAAATATTACTCAGTACAGACTCTAAGTCCATTCAGGTTGCTATGAATTCATGACTTTGTTCTTATGGCTGCGTAATATTCCATCGTGCATATGTACCACATTTTTTTATCCAGTCCTCGTTTGATGGGCAGCATGGTTGGTTCCTGCTCTTGCTATTGTGAACAATACTGCAATAAACATACACGGGCAGGTATTTTTTTTTTTTATAGAGTGATTTGAGTTCTTCTTGGTATATCCCCAGTAGGAGGATTGCAGGGTCACATGGAAAGTCGATTTTTAGATCTTTTAGGAATCGCCACACTGTTTTCCAGATACGTCTTTTTAAAAAATTCTAGATTTTATATGTTATCGTAGTAAATACATAATATAACTGTGACCTGAAATGTACAATTTCTTACAGCTGTTAGAAAGACCTATCACAATTGGCTGGTGAGTGCTGTGAAGTCTCTCAAGGGTAAGAATCATGATGAAACACAGATGGAAGAGGGATCAATCATGTTTTTTGTTTTTACTATTCCTTAGTCACTAAGTTGTAAATATTGTCACTGATCAAATATATTGATTTCATATTCCTTCCATGGACTGCGTGTAATTTGGTGTTTCCTTCTCATTTTTGTGTCTCGGAAAGCAATCCTATGCTCTCTGGGAAATGTATGTACTTGGGGGGAAAAAAATGAATGAAACTTACATTTGTAAGAGTAAAGATTGTTTCAGTGATGCAGGGAATTTGGTCATTAGTAGAAATAATCTGAAGATTGAGTTAACAAAAGTAAACTGTACTTATTGGCCAAAAAATGTATATAAGATTTGTCATTTCCACTATTGAATTACTTTGCAACTAATCTAACCCCTTTAAAACTTGATGCTTTGCAGATTAGTCCTTGAGGCTAGGTTTACACAAGTTTTTAATTATTAAGGCTATTATTTTCTTTGTTATTTTTACCAGATTTATTGGGCCTTGGGCCTCAGTTCTTATGCTGGAAGTGATAATAATAATAAACAAGAATGAATAGTTTTGTTCTTTTTCTGGATCCTTAAGTTTTGCTTCTGTGCCTGTCTCTTTCACAAGGAGGGACAATTGACATCAAGAAACTGGATACAGTTCTAGGAAGCATGGGCTTGAGTCTCACACAAAAGGAACTCAAAACTCTGACACAAAATCTGCCAGTGGATGGTAAGCGTTTCAACATATCGAGCTTCTTGGGAGGACAGGAATTCGCATGTCTTTGCATAAAAACCCCTGAGGGTGATTATTTGGCACAAAGAAGCCATTTAGAAAAACTTAAAGGGAAAAAAAAAAACCCTAAAATAAGAATCAGTCCTTTTTCCTGTTATTCTCATCAATGTGCTGTCAGACTTAATGACAGCAACTTTTTGTACTTGGAGCTAAGCTCAAGGAACTTTCTAGGACCACAGGCAGGTAAAGAAAATAAAGCAGAAAAGTAAGAGGAGAGTGAGAAGGAATGGAAATAGAACAGACAGAAAAAAAGAGGAAATTATAGCAGTGGGAAATCATTAAAACATCACCAAGAATTTTCTCAAGTGAATAATAGTGGTTATAGTTTCCCAGCCATTCAAACTAGAATGTTGGAAAGGGGTAGGTAGCAATACATGCGACTCTCTCTCTCCGCCATGGATGGCAGTCACCATATGGAAAGACCATGGTGGTGATTCTGGAGCTATGCCTACTCTTGAAACTTTATGGATCCCCATATCTCTGGGTAAGTCTCCATGCCTTCCCGCTAATATTCAGCAATGCTGAATCCCACTTGAAAGATGGACACACTGAGGCCTTTTCTGATTTTCTGTTCATTTTTCAGAACCGATGAAGATCACAAACTCATTTTTGCTGGTATAGTTTCTTTGTAGTTTGCCATTTTTCTGATCCCAGGAAACAAGCCTGTGGCAGAAATTTGTATGCAAGAGGTTTGTTGGGAAAACTCTCAGAACAACATCTGTAAGAGAGTGAAAGCAGTAGAGCTGGGCAGAGGTGGAAGTGGGACTTCGGTGCATTTGCCACAGAAGCCTCAGCTGATCCTGTGGGGGCTGGGCCTTTGTACCTTACATCATCCAGCCATCGGATTCAGGATGCTGTCCAGGAGGACATCACCCTAGGCCAGGCAGCTTTCCTCAGGAGAAGGCAGTTCCCAGAGTGGAAGTAAGCAGTGAGCAGTCAACACGTCGAGTGACTGGAATGGGGGGGGGTGAGGATGGACACCTTGGACTGAAATAGAACAGAAGCTGACATACCGTTCTAGTAAAATAATGAGAAAGTGCATTTGAATGTGGGATCAGTTTCACCTGAGGAGGCAATCTAGACTGAAGGAGTTCATCCGCATTTTTTCATGGTGGTAAAAGGGAAAAAGAATAAAATTAAATGAAGGGGATCTTTATGTATTGTGACTGAAGCAACCAACAGAACATTTTCCTGGTATTGATTCTTCCTATAGCTCATAAAAATGAGTAACATTATAATGATTATTGAAAAGTAAAAATTAATCAAATAAAAATAGTCATTTTGCAATCCAGTCTCTTTGTCACATGATATATATTTTTTTGCTTATTGGGGTTCTGGTCAAATTAATGATGTAAAACGTAGTATTAGGAACCAAACAAATAAACAAACAAAAACTTCCCAAGGCCCTAGAGTCCAATTCTGATCCCAGTGGAATGGCCTAGGGCTTAGGGACTCTTGAGGTCACGCCTTGGGAAATGGTTTCCTCACCAGGTGCCTGTTAGGAAAAAGTTATGGTGCCCTTGGTAAAGAACACGATTCAGTACAGTTGTCACCTGAAAGGGATAGTGCAAATACAATCAACTAGACATTTTAACCTTCCTTGTTCCCTTCGTCTTTCTATCTGTGATATCTATATACTTTTGGTGACCATGGAAGCCAAACCTAAATACTGCACATGCTGTATCCTATAAATATGTATAGCTATTATATCAACTAAAAATAAAAGAAAAAGTTTCTCTCACACCAAGGATAAACATTGTTCTAAAGTTTAAAATTTTTATATTTTCATTTTATTTATATATATATATATATTTTTTTTTTTTTTTGAGTTGGAGTCTCATTCTGTCACCCAGGCTGGAGGGCAGTGGCATGGTCCCGGTCACCGCAGCCTCAACCTGCTGGGCTTCTGTGATCCTTCCACCTCAGCCTTCCAAGTAGCCGGAACTATAGGTGCATGCTACCATACCCGGCTCATTTTTGATTTATTGTAGAGATGAGGTCTCACCAAGTTGTCCAGGTGGGTCTCGAACCCGCGGGCTCAGGCAATCCTCTCACCTCAGCCTCCCAAAGCGCTGGGATTACAGGCTGAGCCACCGAGCCCAGCCATATTTTTTATATTTTTAATTCACCTACAATCTTTGCTTATAGTTTGCAGTAAGGGTCTAATTTTGTCTTCTTCTATATAGTCAATTATGGCAAGATCATTTGCAAAATACATCAATTCTCTTGCCATTGAAATATCACCTTTATTTTATACAGTAACTCCCTACATCTACAGTTACACTTTCCGCAATTTCAGTTACCCATAGTCAACAGTGGTCTGAAAATGTTAAATGGAAAATTCCTGAAGTAAGCAATTCATAAGTTTTACAAGTTAGAAAAAAATGCCTTTACCTTTGTGCAAACTTCAATATCCAACACATCTTTTTGAAAATAGGTAGGTTGCATACATCCTTGAACTCTAGAGTTTTAATATTTTGAGTAAACTTACCTCAATGGAATTTATCTGGAATTCCCTCTCCGATATATATCCTTCTTGTATGTTTCCTGAACTCATGACATTGATCACATGTCTCAAGTGACCCTTTTCTCCACAGCTAATGGAAGAGTTGATCAGAATAAGGTGATGGATGGAGTGAAAGTTGTTACCAGTGAGTTAGAAGTTAGTGTAAACAGAGGATTTTAATTTTCTATAGTAATTGTATTTTTTCTTCATGCCTTAATTGCAGGCCAATCCTATCATTTTACCTCCTATTTAATGTTTCGTAACCAAAAGCCAGAAGTTGGAGTATTTTCTGATGTGTTTTTCACTAATACACTTTATTTTTCTTATATTAAGACCATCAAAATCTACAAAAAAGGTGAAATGAATCTTTGCAAAAGATCCTGGTAATCACCTAAAGGTGCAATGTTAGGTTCTTCATGTTGATAAAAATTATTGTTATTATTATTATGATTATTATCATTATTATTTAAGTTGGAGTCTCCCTTCATCTCCCAGGCAGGAGTGTAGTGACACAGTCACAGCCACCCCAGTGTCAACTTGCTGGGCTCTGGCGATCTTTCCTCCTCAGCCTTCCAAGTAGCCAGGACTACAGGTGTGCACTACCACGCCCAGCTAATTTTTTTATTTATTGTAGAGACAAGGTCTTGCCAAGTTGCCGGGGCTGGTCTTGAACCCACAAGCTCGGGCAATCCACTCGCCCAGCCTGATTCAGATAAAATTATTGTGATATGCCACATACAACTTGCTAGTTGAAAAAGAGAGAGACAAGCCGGGCTCGGTGGCTCAGCCTGTAATCCCGCGCCTTTGGGAGGCTGAGGTGAGTGGATTGTCTGAGCCCGCGGGTTCGAGAACCGCCTGGGCAGGCGAGACCTCATCTCTACAATAAATCAAAAAATTAGCCGGGCATGGTAGTGCGCGCCTATAATTCCGGCTACGCGGAAGGCTGAGGCAGAAGGATCGCTGGAGCCCAGCAGGTCGAGGCTGTGGTGGCCAGGAGCGGCCACTGCACTCCAGTCTGGGCGACAGAGTGAGACTCCAACTCAAAAAAAAAAAAAAAAAAGAAAGAAAAGAGAGAGACATAATATTCATTCCTTGTCATTATGAGTGTGTTAGTGAAAGCTCTCCAAGAAGCAGAAACCCTGGCAGGATTAAACATGCGAGGACATTATTAAGGGAATTGTTTGTGTGAGAGAACAAAAGGGAGGACGCTGGGGAGGGCTGAGAAGCTGTTAGGCTGTAATCCAAGTCTGATCTCAAGTGAAAGGGAGAGGGAGGGAAGGGTGGATAGAAGCATGCTAGATTGCCATGCAGTCTCAGGAAAGTCCAAGAAGGAATCCTCTGGCAAAGTCAGCCATCCCATATCTCCCAGAACTGGTTTCCCTGAGTATCTCTGCTGCATTCAGTCATTGGCCAGGGGAAGCCTGTGGGAGGCAAGAATTTCAGAGCAGCCATAGGGCCCTTGGTCAGTTATAATCTGTGACTGGAGGTCCTACAAGCACATTCTCAAAGCCACCAGTGACAGGGCCCTCATCAGCTTTTAGAAAACCAATGATGTTTCTGTGGATAACATCATCTCTCTGTACTTGGTCAGGGCTCAGTGACCACTGCTTTCCCTAGCCCATGCTCATATCATATAGACATCAGAAATTAGTTTATTATTTGCAATCATTTGATTATACCTCAAATCCGTGTCATATCATTATTTTAGTCTTTTTTATTAAGGAGGGAAAATTGAGATCAAGGATGTGAAAACCATTCTAGAAAACATGGGGATAGAACTCAAAGATAAGGAATTCTTGGACTTGATGAAAAATCTGCCATTTGATGGTTTGCATTTCAAATGCTGGTGTAACCAAAAATAGTTTTTATGCTTCTCTGTCTGTTTGTGAGATCCTCCGAAACTGTCTTTATTTCCTACGTTTCAGAAAATGGAAGGTTCATCTCAAAAAAATTTTTTAGAATGTCCATTTATTCCTGAGGTGAATCCCTACCTGTACAGCTTTGCTTTTAGATTGGGAAGCAGCTTTCCCATTATGATGATTCATATCATCAAGGTGGGAAAAAAAAGATGGGATTAGTCTGTGATTTGTGGAAAGAAGAAAAGAGTTAATAGTTTAGAAGAGAATAAAGATGGAGAATTGGGGAGAATAAAAGAGGTATGCATGTTGTAGAGTGTTTGGTGTGCTAAATTTCCCCAGTTTTCCCTTAAATTCTACTATAATAAGAGAAATTTCTAGTGAAAATCTTGAAAAGTCAATTTTCCTGAAAGTATTCTAGTAATGATCCACATTGCTCTGTGGCTTGAATTCTGCCTTTTCTTACAGATAATAACAAGGTCTTCCAAAACAAGTTGCAAGAAGGTGTGAAGTCTCTTAAAGGTGAGTGAAAAGTATAGTAAGAACTCAGATGAATATAGGATGCTCACATTCATACTGTAGTCATGATAGTGATTGCTGCCGTGTCTCCTATACACGGATTGCAAACTTATCTTCCCACTGAAGATCACTCTTCATTTTAGCAGCCAATCTTCTATTTCATAACTAGAAAGTTCTCCACTTTCTCAAGACTTTTCAACAAAAGGAATAGTGGAAATTAAAACTTGCCTAGCAAAAATGTGACAAAAAAGATTGGGAACAACTCAGGGAATTTAATCAACAGTATCTACAAGCTAAGTTGGGAGTTCAGTCATCAAAAATCAAGCCCACATATTGTTCAGAAGTAAAGAATGTTTGCCTCCAGAGCCAGAATTCCTTTAGCATTCATTCAATGCTCTCAAAACTTTGCATGTGTAGATGGGTCCCTAAGATAAATCTCAAGGGAAGTGACCTTAATTCCGACTTTGTAGTTGACTTTTTTTAATAGCCATAGTCTCGTTTCTCTACTAAAATTGGTATTTCTGTAAACGAGAGAGTAAATTTAAAATGACTCACCATAAGGCAGGGTGCAATGGCTCATGCCTGTAATCCCAGCACTTTGGAAGGTGGAGGCGAGAGAATTACTTGAGCCCAGGAGTTCGAGACCAGCCTGGGGAACTTGGCGAGACCTTGTCTCGACAATAAATCAAAAAATTAGCCAGGCATGGTGGTGCATACCTATGGTTCCAGTTACTTGGAAGGCTGAGGTGGAAAGATTGCCTGAGTCCAGCAGGTCGAGGCTACGGTGGCCATGAGTGTGTCACTGCACTCTAGCCTGGGCAACAGTGAGACTCCGACTCAAAAAAAAAGTCTCACCATAAAAAACGAAAGGTAACCAAGATGAAGTATATGCTAATTAGTTCAATCTAATCTTTCTACATTGTATACACATATGGAAACATGACATTGTACCCATAAATGTATACAATTATTACTTGTGAATTAAAATAGTCATTTAAAAATAAAATTATGTTTCTTTTTCATTTTAGAGCAAGCATTGTCTACCCTTGCAGACAATGAGGGGGTCTGTAAATAGACCTTAGGGAATATATGTCTTCCCTGAAGTTATAACACAACCTTCCTGAGCACTGACATATAGTTTATGAAATTCACAATAGAGTATATTTCTCCAAAATGCTTAAGAACCTTTCCTTTGGAGTTTTGTGATTTTCTTCATGGACTGTCTCTCTTCTTAGGTGGGAAGATCAATGTCAACAATTTGAATGCTATCCTGAATAATATAGGAATCAAGCTCAAGGATAATGAACTTAAGGATCTGACTCAAAATTTCCCTGTGGGTGGTGAGCAAGTTTTCAGATACCATACTCTTAGAGAGAGTTTAGGTATAAAAACCATTGGTGCCAGGAACAGTGGCTCACACCTGTCATCCTAGCACTTTGGGAGACAGGGGCAAGAGGATTGCCTGAGTCCAGGAGTTTGAGACCAACCTGGGCAACTTGGCAAGACCTCATTTCTACAATAAATTTTTTAAAAATTAGCCAGGTGTGGTGGCGCACACCTGTAGCTCCAGCTACTTGGAAGAGTGATGTGGATGGATTATGTGAGCCCGGCAGGTCGAGGCTGCAATGACTGTGAATATGCCACTGCACTCCAGCCTGGGCAACAGAGTAAGAGTGACTCAAAATAAAAAAAATAATAATAAAAAGAACCATTGGCATTACAAGCCCTAGGGAAAGGGGTTTTAGAAATGGTGATATTTAACCTGACGTAGTCAAGAAGCTATAAATTTGGGCAAAGCAGGTAAACTGCCATTTCTACAATCAACATTAAAATGTTGACCTCTATATGTGTGTCTTTCATGGTCTCTACCCATGACATGGTGAGCGTAGACAGTCTTCCACACTTTGAATAAAAATATGCAGGCTCCTAAGCAAATAGTGCTTTGGAATGTCTTCCTATCACTAACACATGTAGGTTTGTGATATGGAACTGTAAGTAAAATTTACATTATTGAAGTGGGATTTTTTTTTACATTTAAATATTTCTTCATAATGCTCATGAAGGCAATAAAAATTGGACAAAATCATAGCATAGAAAATTTTGTTCAGTAAATTCAAAAGATATATAGTCGGATAGTACTGGCACATAATAAATAAAATTTTATCATCTTTATTCCCATGCTCTCTTTCACAATATTTTGAGTCTTTTTTTCTTGGTGTGACTCTGACTATCTCCTACAGTTAATAAGATTTCTCTAGAAACATTGATGAATAAAGTGAAATCTTTTACAGGTGAATAAGAATCTTTTACAGGTGAATGAATAAAGTGAAATCTTTTACAGGTGAATAAGATTCTGTAAATCTCATATTTGTCTTTTTGTTTTTGTTTTTGTTTCTGTTTTGAGTTGGAGTGTCACTCTGTTGCCCAGACTGGAGTGCAGTGGCCGCTCCTGGCCACCGCAGCCTTGACCTGCTGGGCTCTGGCGATCCTTCCGCCTCAGCCTTCCGAGTTGCCGGAATTACAGGCGCGCGCTACCACGCCCGGCTGATTTTTTGGTTTATTGTAGAGATGAGGTCTCGCCTGCCCAGGAGGGTCTCGAACCCACGGGCTCGGGCAATCCACTCACCTCAGCCTCCCAAAGGCGCGGGATTACAGGCTGAGCCACCGAGCCCGGCTTCATATTTGTCTTTTAACTTAAATTTTGTTTTTCAATTGTATTTCTAGTATCTTACCAAATTTGAATGGTTTTTAAAGAAATATGTACGTTTAATGCCCCTCAGATTGACATAGAATTATGAGGCTTTTGCAATAGGATACAAGACTATATGTCAATTTGAAATCCTGAGATCTCTATTGTTTGGACCAATAATATGCTTCTCTTCACCTATGTTTACATAAACATGATCTAGAAACATACAGAAAATGGCATGGAAACCTTAAAAATGATCAAAATGATGTATTCACTGAATCAAATTCTCACCAAAACAATCACATATTTTTGGAAAACCATTTATAGAAGAATTTGTTCTAAATTTCTACATAAATTAAGAATGTTATCTTAATTCATTTGTCAGATTTTATTCTGACCATTGCCTTTCCCAACTTTACGAGGAACTCCCTTTACTTTATATTAAGCCAATAAATACCCTAAAACAGCCCAATGATGCTACAATTGACTCTTGCTCTTGAAAACTTGAATGTCATGAGCTGGCAATTTTATAACTTGAAACAATATTCTGCTACCTAAAGTTCATATGGCTACCATATTCTCTTTTGCAAGGAGAGAAGGTTGATTCTAGAGACCTGGAACAAGTCCTGAGAAACCTGGGGATTGAGCTCTCAGAAGAAGAGCAAGAGAAACTGTTGAAAACACTGCCGATGGACAGTGAGCCGTCACGGGAGTCCCTGAGGCCGCCTAAGAACCTTACTTTTTTGTCTGTGGGTCTGTGTAAACGTCTTCCAACTCTGTTTCTGTTTTTTTTTTCTTCTAAGACTGCAAAATAAAAAAAAAAATTAAAGAAATTGAGTTCTAAGTTATATAGCAACCTTGTCACTGCCGTTTAGAATTTACATTGGAGGTTTTTAAAAAACTTCAAATGGTGACATTGACAGTGAAATATGTTATCCGTCAGGCCACTAAGTTGCTTATATCATAAAAAGAAAAAAAAAGAGAAATACTATATAAAAAAAAAGATAGGAAGCAGAAATAAAAAGAAAGGGAGGTTATGCATGTGTTTGTAAGAAGCCTCCCTTGGGTACTTGAATTGGAAGATTTGTCACAATGAGAAAAGTTTCTGCTCCCCACCTTCATTTGACTAAATTAAACAATCAAAATTAGAGACTACTCTTTTTAAAATCTTGTTTCTGAAATTATTTAATTCATGTCATTTTTGTGATCTCATATTAGTTTCATCATTAAGTGAATTGTGGTATTTCTTGCAGCTGCTGGAAAGGTCTATCACAACAGGTTGCTGAAAGGTGGGGAGTCTCTCAAGGGTGAGTAAATAGTCCGATTAAAAGACCTTGTCTGATACTTCCCGACTTCATACCATTCAGTTATGAATCCTGGCTCCTTGCTTTGATATAAATCCTTATTTCTGACTGTTTTGGTCCATTTACATTTTAACCGGTACCAGCATATATTTTGTCTTCCAGAAGGTTCCATATACTCTTGAATTTTTTTCAACATTGTGCACTTCCTCCCATTTGTCACTAAACAAGATTTAACTTTAACTATTTAATTGACTTTCTCTGTATATTTGGACAAGTCTATTTGGTTTTCAGCTCTGTTGAACATTATACAAAGACATAAAAAGTACACTTTCTTTTTTGTCTTGTTTTATTTTCATTGACTTTTTGATCACTGTCTCAGAGCTTCATTAGGGAAGCAGAATTACTATGAGTGACGTGGAATAGGGGATGTATCATAAGGCTCTGACTTTGCACTATTGTGAGAGCTGCTGAGGAAGCCCATGCCAACTGTGCCTCTGCTTCTGGTGCTGCGCGTGATGTCCCGAAAACACTCCAGCGAGCAAGGCCAGCAGTCAGAAGGAAAAGAGGACATGAAAGAGCTGGGAGCAATGATGACAAGCTGCAGTCCATGAGGACAAATTGGAATCCATGTCTGTTTCACTTGTCCTGTCCTTGCAAATATGAGCAACCTGCAGAAGAAACTGGCACCCTTCTCCACTGAGAGACACACGCCCCTTGCCCAAGACTAGGAAAACCCAAAGGAAGAGAAGAGTGAGAGCCAGAGGGTCTGTAAGCCTGGCATGCCCTGTGATGACAAGGGGGCCAGGAGGTTGGTAGCCATGTCATGAGCTGTCACGGCACCTGGAGCACTACACTCCCTATCAGAATGCAATCGCAGCTGTTTTTCTTGTGCTTTCCAAGTCAGGGAAGGAATCTGTAGAAGTGTCATTCCAGTAGTTTGTAGTAAAGTTCCACCATCATCCACCCCTTGGCAACTTGACATCCATACCTACCTTTTAAACCCTTCTTATCATTCAAATATAAACAGTAACAGCCATCTCTCCTGCAACTCTGCTTACCCTTTCCTTAGAAGATGTTGCAGAATCCTCCATAGACCTCTTTCCTTCTCCAGATGATGGCCATCTCTTTTCTGAGTCACATGTGTCCTTGATATTCTACTGTTTATGAGCTACAAGCCTAATGGTTATTATCAAATCTTTTGTGGGTGGTATGGAAATGGGAGAGGAGAAAAAAGAAAATAACGGGTTAAAATATTCACAAGTATATTTATATCAAAACAAAGTAGAAATCATTATCAGTGTTACAGTTCTTCTGCAGTCCTTTGGCAACTGATCATGTGGTTGTACCTGGTGATTATCTTTCTTTGTCTACTAACTGCTTCATATTGCCCTTGTCCTCACCAAGCACTTTGGCTGCTCCTAGCTTCTTGCCTGGTGAGTGACCCTAAATTGTATTCCTGAAGGATAAGGTCATTAATAGGTCTACATTGTATTAGACTGTTTAATTTTCAATTAACTTTAATCACAAGACAAGGGAATACTAAGTGATATCCTGGAATCTAGAATGGTCCATATCCCCATCGAGTAGCAGCAATCTGATATTCTCTTGATAGTCAGGCTCAGTCACCCTAACCAGTAAAGTCATCCCTTTATTTGTTGATTTATGGGCAAAAGCAACCACAAGTGGTTCAGACCCAGTTTTGCTGTCAACCACCATAAGGAATTCTTTATGAAACCTGGTTGTAGGTTGAGAGAAGGGAAGCTGTATAGGAGGAGGCGTAGGAGTGAGCATCTGGGTTCTTTGCTCATGGAACTCCCTGTGCCTTCCAGATCTGCTGAAGACCAATTTCCTATATATTAATATCACTCCACTTGATAAGATGCTGCCAGGCATGCCCAACTTAATGGCTTCATTGGGCCAACTAATACACACTGTGTGATGAGCAATTCAGTTGGAGTGGTAACTTAGGGACTACTGGCCAGGTATTCAGTCTTCTTAGAGCTGGGTAGAAAATGTAAGATAGTTATCTACAGAGGATGGTATATCTTTGTTCTGGAACCCTAAAGATCTCTTCTGGGATTCGTATGTAGGATTCTTCGAAAGGCTCATACAGTATCTCAGTTACCTTAAATGAGTAATCTTAAATTATCCTAGACAACCGGAAATTTTAAATTCCACCAAAGTGGCAGGCCCTGTAATTTGGAGGGCTTTATTTTCTTTCTACCTTCTGACATATGTGTGTCTTGCCAAGTTATCTAGAGTACTTTCTACTTCCTGCTCACCAAGTCAATCAGTATTACCTCATCCATGTAATAGGTTGGCATAACGTCCTATAAAATGAAGAGGCAATCAAGGTCCTCCCTACAAACTAGACCATAGCTAAGACTGAAGAATTGATATAGCACCAAGATGAGACTGTGAGGTTGTATTGCTGAACCTGCCAGCTGAAAGAAAACTTCTGGTAGTCTTTACTAATAAGTGTAGAAGAAAAACAGAGTTTACCAGACTAATAACTACATACTACTTGTCAAGAGAGGTGGTGATTTTCATCAGTAACAAAATCACATCTGGAATAACAGCTGCAATTGACATGACCACCTAAAAGTTTATAATAATCAGGCCAGGCACAGTGACTCAAGCCTGTAATCCCAGCACTTTGGGAGGCAGAGGCAAGAGGATTGCCTGAGCCCAGAGGTTCAAAACCAGCCTGGGCAACTTAAAAACCTTATCTCTACAATAAGTAAGTAAGTAAGTAAATAATTAGCTGGGCATGGTAGCACATGCCTTTAGTTCCGGCTACTTGGAAGGCTGAGGTGGAAGGATCTCCTGAGCCCAACAGGTTGATAATGGGGTGGCCATGAGCGTGCCACTGCACTTCAGTCTGGGCAAGAGAGTGAGACTCCAAATCAAAAAAAGAAAAAAAGTTTATAATAATCAACTGTCATTCTCCAAGATCCGTCTTCTACATAGACCAAACAGGCAAATTGAATGGGAATAGGGTGGGAATGGCCACCCTTTTATCTTTCAAATTTTTGCTGGTGGTACTAACCTCTGATACCCAACCAGAAAACTCATATTGCTTTTGGTTAATAATGTTGTTAAAGAAAGACAATTCTCCTGTTTCTTATAATAACATTCACTCTACAGGCCAGAGTACATTCTGCCAGTTGCTCAGTATGTCTGTTCCAATGCTGATCCTCCATACCAGACCTACTATGTAATGAAACCAAGCCAAAGCTCCATGATCATGATTACCATACCCTTCTCTGGATGGCAGACCACAGTTGGAGTTTGGATCTTCAGGGACTAGTGTCAGTTCAGAGCCAGCATACAGCACTTTCTAGAAAGTCAGCTTTTGTCCCCTTCTCCAATGCATAGTTATCCTGATAAAGGTCTGCAGATCTCATCTTCAAGGAGACCCCACATCTTCTTCAACCAAGGGGTTCTGGCTCACATGCACTGGCTCAAGGTCTGGGAATTGGCTGAGGGACTGTGACTCTTTTTTGTTGTTATTCAAGTCAAACTTTTGTTAACCAAACCGAGAGCTTTTTTTTGCTTATTCAGACCAAGAAGACTCTAGTTGGCTATCTGTTTCAGCTCTAAGGACACCATGATCATTTAGTGATTACCAACTATCTCTACGAGTTAAACCATTCTGATTATTGCTATGACTTTGTTGCCTGTTATGGAAATCACATTCGTCTTGTCTCTAGAAAGTAAGAGCTACCACTTAGCCAGTGTCAAACCAGGATTCCCTCATCAATATTGAATTCAGAACTCAGTTTGATGGCAGCATTTCCCACGATGATTTCTGTCCTACAGAACATAGCCACCGCAGAACTTGTCGAAGGCTCTGGAATTGCTAGTGAATATGTTTCCCACAGCTTTGGTAAAGGTATCCTCTAGACCAAGGGTCAGAAAACTTCAGGCACACCTTGTGTTACTGCACTTTGCTTTACTGCAATGTGCAGATGTTGTGTCTTTTGCAAAGTGAAGGTTCAGGCATTGGGCAAGTCCGTCAGGACCATTTTTCTAGTCGCACACACTCACTTTGTATCTCTGTGTCACATTTTGGTAATTCTCCACAACATTTCAAACTTTTTCATTTTCTTTCTTTATTTTTTTAGAGAGAGGGTCTTGCCCTGTATCTCAGGTTGGGGTGCAGCAGCACAATCATAGCTCACTGTGGCCTTGAACTCCTGGACTCATGCCATCCTCTTACCTCAGCCTCCCTGGTAACTGGGACTGCAGTCATGAGCCATCATGTCTGACTCCTTTTTCACTATTATTATATCTGTGGTGGTGATCTGTGGTCAGTGATCTTTGATGTAACTATTGTCATTGCTTTAGGTACCATGAACTATGCTCATATAAATCCATGAACTTTATTGATAAATGTTGTATGTGTTCTGACTGCTCCACCTACTGGCAGTACCCTATCTCCCTCTCCCAGGCCTCTCTATTTCTGGAGACACAATGTTGAAATTAGACCAGTTAATAACCGAGCAATGGCCTCTAAGTGCGCAAGTGAAAGAGTCACAAGTCTTTCACTTTAAATTAAAAGTTGTTTGAATGCGGTGGCTCACACCTGTCATCTCAGCACTTTGGGAGGCAGAGGCAAGAGGATTGCCAGAGTCCAGGGGTTCAAGACCAGCCTGGGCAACTTGGTGAGACCTCATCTCTACAATAAATTAAAAAATTAGCTGGGCATAGTGGCACATGCCTGTGGATCCAGCTTCTTGGAAGGCTGAAGTGGAAGGATCCCCTGAACCCAGCAGGTTGATGATGGGGTGACCGTGAGCATGCCACTGCACTCCAGCCTTGATGACAGTGAGACTCCTACTCTATAGATAGATAGATAGAGAGATAGATAGATAAAGCTGGACATGATTAAGCTTAGTGAGGAAGGCATTGTCAAAAGCCAAAGAGACAAGACCTAAACCTAGGCCTTCTATGCCAAACAGTTAGCAAGTTATGAACGCAAAGGAGAAGTTCTTGAGAGAAATTAAGTGTTATTACAGAGAACACATGAATGATAAGGAAGTAAAATAGCCTATTGCTGATACAGAAAAAGTTTCCATGGTCTGGATAGAAGATCAAACCAGCCACAGGATTCCCTTAAGCCAAAACCTAATCCAGACCAAAGCTCTAAGTCTATTTAATTCTGTGAAGGCTGAGAGAGGTGAGGAAGCTGCAGAAGTAAAGTTTGAAACCAGCAGAGGTTGGTTCATGAGGTTGAAGGAAAGAAGCCTTCTCCCAAAACATAAAAGAGCAAGGTGGAACACATGTTTATTGAGGCACTAGTCACAATAGCAAAAACATGGAAGCAACCACACTACCCACTGAAACTGGACTGGATTAAAAACTGTGGTGCATATACACGATGGAATATTACACAGCTATAAAGAAGGACAAAATTATGGGCTTCACAGCAACTTGGATGGACTTAGAGTCTATTGTACTCAGTGATCTATCACAGAAACAAAGAACAGAGTACCACATGTTCTCACTCACAATTGGACCTTGAACATTTACCATAATATTATAAGAAAGGGATTGGCAGTAGCAGGATACTGCCAGGGTAGGGGTGGGGACACAACATCAATAAAGGTACCCAATCTCAAACCAGGCAAAGTGGGGACCAAAGAAAGGCCCAAGCTTTAACAGTATGATGACCATTTGTATACCTAATCTTGAATTGTCCTCCACATATTTAAAATAAAATATAAAAATTAAAATTAAAAGCAAAAAAATATATTTAGGACAGGCTCGGTGGCTCAGCCTGTAATCCCAGCACTTTGGGAGGCCAAGGCGCGTAGATTGCCTGAGCCTGCAGGTTTAAAACCAACCCGGGCAACTTGGTGAAGCCTTGTCTCTATAATAAATTTTAAAAAATTAGTCAGGCTAAAAAAATCACTCCTGGCTGCTGGAGTGAGACTCTAACTCAAAAACAAAACAAAACAAAACCATATTTTAAAAAACCCAAGGTGAAGCCACAAGTGCTGATGGACAAGCTGCAGCAAGTTCTCCAGAAGATCTAGCTAAGGTTACAGAGGAAGGTGACTATACTAAACAACAGATTTCAGTGTAAAGCCAAGTGCAGTGGTGCACACCTGTTATCCCAGTACTTTGCGGGATTGAGACAAGAAGATCATTTGAGGCCAGAAGTTCAAGACCAGCCTGGGCACCAAAGCAAGACCTCATCTCTACAAAAAATGTGTGTTGTGTTGTGTTCCTAAGTGTTGGGAGCCAGCCTTGGAGGCCCACCTGATTGACAAAGCTCAGGTGCACTGAGGACCCCCGGCCGCAAAGCGAGTCCGGGCAGCTGAGGCCCTTCTGTCTTCCACCTTTGCTGTTGATACGGCTGAATAATTCTGTGCAGTCGTGGAAGAAGAAAATGGCATGTTTATGCGAAGTATTCACAGCTAAGCTGGAAACGTTATTGCTTAATTTTCCACTTCCCTCTATGCACCTTGACCTTTTCTAACTGACGTAATGGACAAACTCTGAAGCACGTCAAAGAGGCTTTCTTTCACTTGGTGGAGAGTTACTAGATATTGCTTGAGTAAAAAATGATATAAGTATATTCACTTCTTATTTGATTTAGAATAATGTAGTTTAGTGTTTAGACATAAGGTTTTTTAGAAGCACGAGTTCATAGTAAGTTCATTATAAGTTCAGACACATAACTAGGAGTTATGTAGGTAATTTATAACATTGTTTTTATGGATTTAGGATAAAGATTAATCATTAAGGTTTTTTACTTAATTCAACAGTTAAAGTTTTAAGTTTATGTATATAGAATAGGTTTTCACTGAACTCATGATATATTAATTGGATACTTTTATGATAAATTAACTGAATACAGAAAGCAACCTTGGGGGCCTGGGAAACATCATTAAAAGCTTCTTTTGAGTTTTCTTTAGGAATATACACTGCACGATAAGAGAAAAGCAATGAAGACACCTAGACAGCAAAGGCAATTATGAAGATTTGAAAATCATAGAAACCCCAGAGAAAACTCCTGATATGTGAAGAAATGTGCACCTGGAAACTTTCTTGAAGCACTTCAAGGACTGTAATTTGAGACTGTTTTGAAAAGAGTTGCTGGTAGTGCTAGTCTAGGCATGATAATTGTTTTATCCATGTATTAAACGTAGTTGGTAAATGTATAATCATGCAAGTTTATATAATTAACATACATATATATGAGGGTTGACAAAAATTATTAGGCTTTGATTATGTTTAACAAGGTTTTTACTTTGAATCATTAATTAAGTTTTAATGCTGTAGTTTGGTGTTTTATAATTACTTTAAAGATTGTTTTAGGTTCATAAGTTTAAGTTCACATAATGATAAAGTTGGTGCCTTAAAGATAATAATAATTGCTTAAGTGGCTATCTTAAGACAAAGATATTTTTCAGGAGGTTACCAAGCATAAAGGAAAACAGTCAAACCACCCCCCAAACCACCATTAACCTAAACTTAAAAGCTCATTGGCAATTATACAGCCTAATGATCTTAGTTGTGTTAGTTTTATTTTATTGTTTTAGCTCATTTTGCCATAATGATTTTAGTTGTGTTTTAGTTCACTTTGCATGTTAAAATTAAAGTAAAGATTAGTGTGTATATTTTCACAATAAGTCACTTTCATAGTTATTTTTTAGATGTTTGCCACTATTTTTGGTCAAGTTAATAGGCTTCATATTCCTACTATCACAAGGTACCATCTATAGTTTTGTTTTGGTGATTTTAAGGCCTTTTAAATAGACAAGTGATGTATAACAAAAATCAAAGTAAGCCTTGTAGATTAAGTGATGCATTATGTTTAGTTTAAGTAAAACTCCTTTTAAACTTATCTTAAGACTCATTAACTGAAAGTAGTGTTTTTGGCCTGTTTGTTATTTCTAAGACCGCAAGATGGCGATAACTTCTAAAGGATGATGTGTGTGAAGGAATTTTCTTTGTCCTTTCCCTTAGACGAATAGTATAAAACCTCTCTGTTAATTAACAATAAATGGCATCTGTCCTGCAACAGAGTCAGGTGTCCAAAGTTCTTTCTTTCATCGCCTACGCTGTTCACACCTTCGGGTTACCCTAGACCTGGCAGGAGCAGGACTCCTGCACCTGAGGTCCCAGCTACTCAGGAGGCTGAGGTGAGAGGATCACTTGAGCCCAGGAATTCAAGGTTGCAGTAAGCTCTGACTGCATCACTGCACTCCAGCTTAGGCAACAAAATGAGACCCTGTCTCCAAACAGCAATAATATAAGAATAATAAAATAAAAACAAAAGATTTCAGTGTAGACAAAATAGCCTTCTATTGGAAGAAGATGCCATCTAGGACTTTCATAGCTAGAGAGGAGAAGTTAATGCCCAGCTTCAAAGCTTCAAAGGACAGACTGACTCTGTATTAGGGACTGACACAGTTGGTGACTTCATTCATCATTCCAAACATCCTAGGGCTTTTAAAAATTATGCTACATCTGGAGAGTGACATCAGCAAAATGGCTGAAGAGAAGCCTCTGTTGCTCACGCCCTCCACACACACACAAAGACAACCAAAGCAATGAATAAACAACATTTTCACGCAAATAACTAGAGATTGTGGGAGTACAAGAAAGGGGTAACAGAAACCCTGGTGAGCATGGAAACTCAGGATAGCTACATGGAGAATAGAAGGAAACATGGGCTTCCCCACCTCAGCCTCTTGACAGGGATGACCCAGAGGTGAAGAAATGGACACCCCTTGCTATGGATCTGCACATGTGGTTGACTCAGGACTCAGAGAAGCCAAAGAAGGTCTGGCAGGCTTTGGAAAAGCTGCATTCCTGGCTGCCCTGAGCCAACAAAGGTGAACAAATAGCTAGGCAATGGCAACACAAGAAGCTGAGGTTGCACCCAGTCCCCAGCACCATCTTTCAGAATGCCCTGGCTGCTGCTTCCCTTCTGCTGTTCACATCTCACACAAATTTCTCTGTGGAAAACTCTACCTCAAAACCATAAGGGAAAGGGATTCTTGGAAATGTAGTTTCAGCATAGTTGATGCAGTGCAAAACCACCACAGTTATGAAAGATAATAATAATATTACTCATGAAAAAGTAGGTACTATACATTTTATTCATGCTTCTCTGTGGTGTCTTTCCTAGCGGGGAAAAGTCACGTCGGTAAACTGACAAGACTCTAGGAAGATTGGGAATCAGAAGAGGAACTTGCAAAATAATCAGAACATCTACAAGTTGATGGTGGGTGCTCTCTCTCTCTCTCTCTCTCTCTCTCTCTCTGTGTGTGTGTATGTGTGTGTGTGTGTCTATATATATATATATATATATATATATATATATATATCCCTGCTTGGGGCATCTTTTTATCTTTGCCTTATATCTGATATATTTTAAAATTATATTTAATTGGTGACAGATACATGTTAGGAAAGTTGACAGCCCAAGTTAGAATAGTCTTGGTTCTTCATTGCAATCTAAAGTCAGCATCATTTGTTCCCATGTATAACAAGCATTGTTGAGAGTGCTGTCAGAACTCTAACAGATCTAGATAAGCAAGAAAGCAACTTACAGGGAAACACTAGAGAGAAGTCAGCAGGCCCTTCTTCCATCCATTCCTCTGTCTACTGAAATCTTCACTCCAAAATGAGTTCAGACTCTCACCACAGTGCACAATACCTCCAAAGCTCCCTCTGCATCTCTGCATGACATCTTTTCTCATTCTACCCTCAAGCTATGGCAAACTACTTGTCAACTCATATACATAGACTTTTCCCGTCCCTTCTCCATGTAAAGACTCTTCCATTCCTGTCTCTATTATCAACTTCTATTAATACATCAAGAGAGTTCATTAATTTCTTACTGCTGGAAGCTATGTCAGAACACCAGGTTAGGTGAGTGTTCCCTGCCTCAGATAGGTGCTGGTATGTGAAGTCAAGTTACCAGAATACCTGACCAATTCCAATGGGGTGTCTTCAACTATGAATATATAATGGCTTCTAAAACACAGCAGAGGGTACACTTTTTTGATCCATATTCTAAGATGTAAGGAATTTTTGCAGGATGTTTTTCCCACAAAATATATGTTGTTTGTTTTCTGAGCTTATGACATTGTCTTCCTTGAAGTTTTTCCTGTAGCCAATGGGAAGGTTGATCTGAAAGAGATGGTGTATAGAGTAAAAGCTATTACAGGTAAGAGAAAAATTATAAATCTAAGATGTTTACAATTTCTAGTAATTAATTCTATTTTACCGTTATCCCTTATTGTCGTGTTAGTTATGGCATTTACCTCTTCATTTATTTAATGTTTAAAACCAGCAACTACCTTGGGTCCCCTCCCACTGTGGGAGCTTTTCTGTCCTCTGAATAAATCCTGATTTCTAAAAAAAAAAGTTCAAAATCAATTTGTAGCACTTCACTTATTTAGGGCTTATTTTTCACTTATAAGTTTTACTTTTCCTGTTTTACAACAGACAAATTCCATTTTAAGAAAAGAATATGTTAAATAAATCTCTGGTGAAGACTCCCAGATAATTTATAAAGATAAAATGAACAGATCTTACATTAGTTGGTAAAATTATTTGAATAAGTCACTTACAATATTCTAATTGAATAGAGAAACACATAATGTAAGTTTTACTGGATGCAAAGTTGCCTTGCCATTGTTATTATTAATGTGCCTCCTTGTATTAGCATCTGGAGATCAAATTAGCCAGTGTACTTATAGAGGTTTCACTGGTCTTTTCTCTTCATCCAGTACCTACTCATGCTACGTAGCCATAGAGTATTTTTCCCTATTTGGAATAATTAATGAACCTTTAAATTCATGTATGAGCCGGGCTTGGTGGCTCAGCCCGTAATCCCACGCCTTTGGGAGGCTGAGGTGAATGGATTGCCTGAGCCCGCGGGTTCGAGACCCGCCTGGGCAGCGAGACCTCATCTCTACAATAAATCAAAAAATCAGCCGGGCGTGGTAGCGCATGCCTGTAATTCCGGCTACTTGGAAGGCTGAGGCTGAAGGATCACCGGAGCCCAACAGGTCGAGGCTGCGGTGGCCGGGAGTGGCCACTGCACTCCAGTCTGGGTGACCGAGTGAGACTCCAACTCAAAAAAAAAAAAAAATTCATGTATGTATTGATATCTACCTTTTGTAAGGGGGAGAGGTTGATGTCAGAGATGTGAAAACTGTTCTGAGAAACATGGGAACAGAGCTCACAGACAAGGAGTGCTTGAAACTGGTGGAAAATCTGTCTTTTAATGGTAAGCATTTCAAATATTAATGTGCCCTTAACAAGTTCTTACTCTTTTAAGTTTTTTGTTGTTGTTGAAACTTCTAAAATGGTCCCCATTTCCTAAGATGGAAAAAAATTGTAAAAGCATCTTTAGATAAGTTGGGTGTTCATATATTTATTCCTGAGGGACTAAATCTGTGCAGTTTAACTTTCATTTTGAAAATCAGCATCCCCTTCCTGTTGCATTATGCCATCAAAGGGAAGAAATTTCTTAGGCACCTATAAGTGACTGTGAGAAGTAAGAAAGGCAAGGGGGTGGAGCTAAGCTATAGAAAGGGATAAAGAATGAGAGGTAGAATCACACACAACACAAAAGAAGATTTGCGCGTGTCGTCGGGGCCGTATGTGCTAAATGTTAAACAGCTTCACCATATTATCAACTTTCCCTAATAGTCTTTCCAATTTTATTTTAATGGGAGGAATTTCCAGGACAAATCATGAAAAATATCAATTTTACTAAAATGATTTTAATGAATAGCCACATCATTTTTCCATGACCTGAATTGTGCTTTTCAAAATAGAGGATAGCAAGGTTTTAAGAATTGGTTGCTAGAAGGTGTGAAGTCTCTTAAAGGTGAGTGGGAGGCATAATGAGAATACAGGTGCTATGAGACCCTCCCGTGTATACTGTTTCCAAGATATAGACTTTGTGGATGTTGCTATTGCTCGTATATGTTAATTGCAAACTTATACTTTTCTAGAATTGTCTTTACTTTAGCAGACACATCTCCTATGTTCTATTTTAGAAGAAATGTCCCCCACACATGTGTGATTTTCCAAACTTCTCAGGAAAGAATATATCACATTTCAAGTTTGCACGGCAAAAAAATTACAAAAATGATTAGCAGTGGTTTGGGGATTTAATCAGCAGCAGACAAAAAGTAAACTGGAAGCCCAGTTGGCAAATGTCGAGTCTACATGTTGCTTAGAAGTAAAAAGAATGTCTGTCTAGCAGGGCTCGGTGACTCAGCCTGTAATCCCGCGCCTTTGGGAGGCTGAGGTGAGTGGATTGCCTGAGCCCGCAGGTTCGAGACCCACCTGGGCAGCGAGACCTCATCTCTAGAATAAATCAAAAATCAGCTGGGCGTGGTAGGGCGCGCCTGTAATTCCGGCTACTTGGAAGGCTGAGGCGGAAGGATCACCGGAGCCCAGCAGGTCGAGGCTGCGATGGCCGGGAGCGGCCACTGCACTCCAGTCTGGGCAACAGAGTGAGGCTCCAACAAAAAAAAAAAAAAAAAAAAAAAAGAATGTCTGTCTTCAGAGGCAGACTTTATTGAAACTTTGTGAGATTGTCCCCAGACAATCTCAAGGGAAGTGACCCTGATTCTAACTTCACAATTAGCTTCTTTGTAAGCTTGAAATATCTGGTATCTGTGGGAAGACTGTTGAACATTAATTCATTGATTTTTTTTCATTTTAGAGCAAGCATTTTTAACCTATGTTTCATAGACTTTGAGGGACTCCTTGAATAGGCTTTAGTAAGTAGATAATCTCCCTGAAGTAGTATGCAAACTATGTGAGTAATGCTATGCTGCTTAAGACATTCACAATGTGTGTGCATCAAAAAAATAAAATAAAATATAAGAACTTTTCTTTTGGAGATGCTTAATATTCTTTATGTACTGTTACATCCTTTAGGTGAGAAAGTCAGTGTCAACAACCTGAACATCATTCTGGACAACCTGGGAATCAAACTTTCAGATAAGGAACTTAAAGATCTGACTCAAAACATGCATGTTAATGGTGAACATGTTATTAAACACCATACATGCTAGTCCATTTTGTGCTGTTAGAACAACATAAGACTGGGTAATTTATAAACAACAGAAATTTATTTTCTCATAGTCCTCGAGGCTAAGAAGTCCAAAATACAGGGACTAGCATCTGGTGAGGGCCTTCTGGCTAAATCATAACACAGTGAAAGGCAAAAGGACAGAGAGGCAAAAAGGAGCCAAACTTGACCTTTTGTGATGACATTAATCCCACCCATGAGGACAGAGCCCTCATGGCCTAAACACCTCTTAAAGGTCCCTCCCCTCGATGCTGTTACTATGGAAATTGAATTGTAATACGGGCTTTGTAGTGGACAAACATTCACACCAGAGCATTCCTGGCCCCCCAGGGGTCACATCCTTCTTACATACAAAATACATTCATTCCATCCCCAGAGCCCCAAGTCTTTTTTTTTTTTTAAATATATGTATTTTATTTTAAAGATGTGGGCTACAATTCAGGGTTAGGTATACAAGTAGACATCGTACAGGTAAAATTTGGGCTTCCCATTGGTCCCCACTTTGCCCAGTTTGAGAACAGGTACCCTTTATTGATGTTATATGACCCCTCACACACACACCCCGGCAATATCCCACTACTGCCAATCCCTTTCTTACAGTATTATGGTAAATGTTCAGGGTCCACTTATGAGTGAGAACATGTGGTACTCAGTTTTTGTTTCTGTGATAGATCACTGAGTATTATAGACTCCAAATCCATCCAAGATGCTGCAAAGTCCATATGTTTGTCCTTTATCAGAGTCCCAAGTCTTAACTCATTCCAGTACCAACTCAAAAGCTCAGAGTCTTATAAATCAGATGTGGCTGATACTAAAAGCACGATTCGTCCTAAGGCAAATTTCCTTCCAGCTGTTGGCCTGTGAGATCAAACAAGTAATACACTTCCAAAATAGAAAAATGGAACAGACATAAGATAGACATTCCCATTCTAAAATAAATCAACAGAAAAGAAGAAAGGAGTGACAGTTCCTGAATAAGTAAAAAACTCAACAGAACAAATGACACTAAATGTTAATGCTGCAGAATAGTCTTTCTTGGCTCCATATCCTACCTCCTAGACACACTGGGCAGGAGTTGGGTCCCATGTATACAGGCAGCCTCCAGCCCCCACCATGACTTTGCTGGATGCAGCCCATGCCGCAGCTCTCATGGGCTGGAGTTTTGTGCCTGCAGCTCTCCTAGGCTGACACCGCACACTGGAAATTCTGCAGTTCTGGATCCCTGACCCACGGCTCCCTGGGCACTGCCCTAGTGGGGAATCTCAGCTGCATCTTTTGAATCTACATGAAGGCAGGCATGCCACCACAGCTTATGTATTTTGTGTGCCTCCAGCATTAACACCATGTAGACATCACCAAGGTTTACAGCTTGTGCCTTCCAGAGCAGTGGTGCAAGTCTTGTCTGGGCCCGCTTGAGTTACAGCTGGGGCAGCCAAGGGGCACTGTGCCAGATGTGCAAATACTTGAGGCATCCATGGATGGTGAGTCCCAAGGTCCCACAGGTGCCCTGGGCCTCTCCCTCAAACCCCTTCTGCCTTCCCCAGCATCTCGGCCTGTGATGGGCATGGCAGCCTTGATGATCTCCAAAGTATCTTTGGAGTCATTTTCCCATCGTCTTGATGAACAGTACCTGGCTTCCTTCTATTTCTATTAATCTCCTTACCAAACGATCACTTAACTGCATTTTTGGTTTTCTCTACTATATACACTTTTTCACTCTTTACAGAGCCAAGCTGCACATTTTCCAAATCTTCATGTTCTGCCTCTTCTCTGATTATAAATTTCATCTTTGAATCATTTTCTTTCCTCACGTTTTACTATATACAGTTAAGAGAAGCCACACAGTCCCCTCAATTATGACTTGGAGATTTCTTATACCAGATATCCTAGTTTATTGTTCTTAAATTCTGCCTTATATAAAGTCCTTGGGCATGACCACCATTCAGCCAAGTTTTTTTGCACTTTAACAAGGATGGTCTTTCCTCTAATTTCCAATACCTTGTTCCTCATTTCCATCTGAGACCTTGCAGAATTGCCTTTACCATCTGTATTCGTACTAACAGTCTGATTATGCCCACTTCAAGCTCTGAGATTCTTCCCTCTATTAGGTCAATTCTGCTACCTAGACCCATCATTGCGTTTTGAAATTCCAGGAAAGAATTCTTCATTTTTAGGATTTCAGATTGTACTTTTTTTTTTTTTTTTTTTTTTAGTTGGAGTCTCACTCTGTCACCCAGACTGGAGTGCAGTGGCTGCTCCCGGCCATTGCAGCCTCGACCCGCTGGGCTCCAGCGATCCTTCCTCCTCAGCCTTCCAAGTAGCTGGAACGACAGGTGCGTGCTACCATGCCCAGCTAATTTTTGATTTATTGTAGAGATGAGGTCTCGTTACCCAGGCGGGTCTCGAACCTGCGGGCTCAGGCAATCCACTCACCTCAGTCTCCCAAAGTGCTGGGATTACAGGCTGAGCCACCGAGCCCGGCTTGGACTTTTCTTATATTGACCATTTCCACTTTCATTTCCTGCATTGCTTTTGTTGCTTGGGTGATTTTTGCTTCCAACTTTTCATGGTTTTAATTTAACCATTTTAGCTATTCATTGTCTGAATTCTGTGTCTGTCATCAGGAACAGGTCAATCTGAGTGGATTTCATTGTTTGGGGACTGGGAGGTGCTTTTGTAGGTGATGGTTTTTTAAGGCTTTGAGGATCGCCAGTGTTTTTCTGCTGGTTCTTCCTCATTTGTGAGGACTAACTCTTCTGTTTTTATTATTGTTTCTTAGGTTTGTTGTTTTGTATTTAGATATGGTCTAACTGCCCTAGGGCCTTTTCTGCCATTCAAAATAGTTCTCACAGGAGGAGGGAGAGGGGTAAGTGCACCCCTCCACTACTCTTGCTGGGGAGTGCTCAGAACTCAAAGTGACTTTCCGCTGCAATGTTTCCTGTGGTCAGTCTAGCCAGGACTGCTTCCTGACCACCATTGTGAACTCTTTGCAAGGATTGGGAGTGGGGATAGGACCCCAGGATGCTTTGGCTGTACTGTGAGCACTGAGAGTGTTGGTGTCAACTGTTCACAGTCCAGTACTCCCACTAAGAAACTAAGACTCCCACTAAGTACTCCCACTAAGTACTCCTGCTAAGACACAAGGCTGCCTTGTGTCTTTCACAACTCTTTCTCTTACATCAAAGGTCACACTCAGAACTTAAAGCAGCAGAGTCCCTTGTTGCGGGGTGAAGCTGGCAGGCGATCCTTTACAGTCTTGGGGGAGAGGTAGGGGGCTAGCTGCCAGATGCTGGTGGCAGGCACCAAGTGAGTGAAGTCAGCAGGCGATCTTTCCCAGCCTGGGAGCCAGCCACAAGGCACTGCTGGCAGAAAACATGCTCAAGGGTTGACTAGTGGTAGACATTCCAAGCCGGGGTGGGCTCACAGCTCCATGTGGGCTCTGGCCTCATGCTTCTGTGCCCTAACCAGGTGTCCTCTCATGAGGGACTAAAAAGCTACGCACTGCTTGGAGAGGGGAATTGTCACAGACTTTGTCCAGAGTCTCACCCTTTCTTGTACACAAGGGAGGACTGTAGATCCTATGTGAGTCTGGTTCCTGGTGGGTATGGGGCCTCCCGGCTTCAATACTGGCCACCGGCTCTCTCTTTTCCTTGCACCTTATGCATTCCAAGAATCCTTTGCAGGATGTAGGGTGCTTCCTCTTTGTAAGTCTGCTGAAGCTGCCTGTGGTTATCAGCAACTGGGATTTTCTTCCTTGTACTGCTCTGCTTGAGAGGTGCTGATCAGTTAATCCCTGGTGGTCATCTTGGATCTCACCATTTACTTTTTCTTTATATATGTGTGTATTTTTTATTTTTAAATTTATTTTACAGCCGGCCTCGGTGGCTCAGCCTGTAATCTCCCACCCTTTGGGAGGCTGAGGTGAGTGGATTGCCTGAGCCCGCGGGTTCGAGACCCACCTGGGCAACTTGGAGAGCCCTCATCTCTACAATAAATCAAAAAAATTAGCTGGGTGTGGTAGCGCGTGCCTGTAGTTTCAACTACTTGGAAGGCTGAGGCGGAAGAGTCGCCGGAGCCCAGCAAGTCGAGGCCACAGTGGCTGGGAGCGGCCAACCAAAAAAAAAAAAATTTTATTTTAATTTTATTTTAATTTTATTTAATTTTATTTTAGTATGTTTTAAGTTATAACTTTTAAAAACTTGATTTATACTTTTTCTTTCTTTTAAAATTTTCCTTGAGAACAGAATAAAAACAAGTCTAGTTTATTTTTAATTTAAGATAGATACAAATTGTGAAAAATGATTGAGTTTAGGAGTTCCTATCTACAGTTTGGTACAGGGGATTACTAAACTGACCAATTATGTAATTAACCCATATCAAATGTTCCTCTCTGCTTAACACTAGTGTCTGCCCACTGCATCAACACATGGTAATGCATGATAATAATCTTTAAAGATGCACATTTCAAGAAGTTAAGGTAAAGTTGGAGGACTGCTCCAATCACACCCAAGGCCACTAAAAGTATGGACCTGGCAGAATTAGACCATTTAGTAAATTAAGAAGAAAATTTCAACATGAACAGTGACATAATCAGTAATTCAAAACAGCATGACTTGGACTTTAAAGGATTTAGAAGAATGTTCAGGAAAAAAAAGTCATTTTTGCAAAAGTTACTTTTTTAACTTTTAAAAATTTATTCACTTTATCAAAAAATACACAATAGTCTCTCTGCACTTAAATTATGAACCAGTCTATAAATATTTGCAGATTACACAGAAATAAGTTTATTACATAAAAGGAGGAACACTTGCAGAGAGCAATTAAGCAGGTGCACTGGAAGAGAAATGGAAGCATTTGTTCTTATTAGCTGTATTTCTAGAGTGATTTGCTAATGCAAATCACTAGATCTCAGAAAACCATGGCCAGAATTATGGGTGCATGATATAAAGGGAAGTTTAGAAATCATCTATTGTGATGTATTTTGGTTAATGAGCAAAAAAGTTGGTGTATGTGCACATGAGCATTCCACTGGATGACTCACATTTTGTTATTCAAAAAAAATTTTTTAATATTTTAAAATTTTAGAATCAGGAATACAAGTGCATATTTTTGACATGGACATGTCATGTGGTGGTGAGCAGTGGGTATCAGGTGGCTCATTTCTCAGAGAGTGAACATTGTACTCAATGGGTGTTTGAATCCTGACTCCACTCCTGCCTCCCCTCTTGCCTCCCTTCTTATTGGTGTCCCCAGTGTCTATTATTTCCATCATTGTGGCCATTTAGCTCCCACATATGAGTGAGAGCATGCAATGTTTGGTTTTCTGTTTCTGAGTCAGTTTACTTAGGATGACATACTCCAGCCCCATCCAGCTCCACCTGAAAAGGACATGACTGCGTCCTTTTTATGGCTGTGTAGTATTCCTTGGTGTATATATACCACATTTTCTTTATCCTGCCAGTCATTAGTGGGCACTTAGGTTGGTTCCAAACAACTCAACATGAAAATATATACATACGTACACACACACATATAAATGTAGGCAAAGGCCTTGAATATACTCATCTTTTAAAAAGACAAACAAACATGAAAAAATGCTCAACATCACTAATCATCAGAGAAATGCAAATTAAAGCCACAATGAGATATCACCTTACACCAGTCAGAATCACTATTAATAAAAAGTCAAAGAACGTTGGCACAGTTATGTAGAAAAGGGACCTCTCATTCTCTGTTGGTGGGACTGTAAACTAGTTCAACCTCTATGGAAACAATATGGAGAGTTCTCAAACAACTGAAAATTGAAATACCATTTGACTCAGCAATCCCACTACTAGGGATCTGCCTAAAAGAAATCAGTATATAAGAAAGATACATATACTCATGTGTTCACTGCAGCACTATTCACAATAGCAAACGTTACTTTTTTTATAAATGTCTAGTTTCAAAGTTCAAAAAGATGCTGTAGTATGCAACAATATAATTTTGCCAGAAAAATCATACTCCAACACATTTTTAAAAGTCATCATTTACCACTCCTGTTCAACATTATACCTGCCAGAAGCCCTAGCAAGAGCAATCAAGCAAGAGAAAGAAATAAAAGGAAGGCATCCAAATCAGAAAGAAGTCAAACTACCTCTGTTCACTGATGGCATGATTATATACCTAGAAAACCCTAAAGACTCTCCAAGAGACTCCTAGACCTAATAAATTACTTTAGTAAAGTTTCAGGATGCAAAATCAATGTACAAAAATCAGTAGTATTTCTATACACAAATAACGCTCAAGTCAAGAACAAATCAAGAGCTCAATCTCATTTACGATAGGTACACACACACACACACACACACACACACACACACACACACACACACACACACATCTCCTAAGAATATATTTAACCAAGGTGGTAATAGGTCTCTACAAAGAGATCTACAAAACACGGATAAGAGAAATTTTAGATGCCACAAACAAATGGAAGAACATCCCATGGTTAAAAATCAGAAGAATCATATCATCAAAATTATCACATTGCCTAACAATGTAATCCCTGTCAAAATGAAACCATCAGTGGGGCTCTGTGGCTCAGCCTGTAATCCCAGCACTTTGGGAGGCCAAGGCGAGTGGATTGCCTGAGTCCATGGGCTCGAGATCAACCCGGACAATTTGGTGAGACCTCGTCTCTACAATAAATCAAAAATTTGCCAGGCATTGTAGTGCGTGTCTGTAGGTCTGGCTACTTGGAAGGCTGAGGCAGAAGGATCACCAGAACTCAGCAGGTTGACGCTGGGGTGGCAGTGAGTATGCCATTGTACTCCAGTCTGGGTGACAGAATGAAAATGAACCTACATAAAATTAATATAGGGTCGCAGGTAGAAGAGATCTGAGCCCTGCAAAGGTGTAGCTATGGTTAGGAATTAACAAATCTGTTGTTTCTGCTTTCAATTCAATAAAGAGCAATTAATTATTCATGCCCTGACTCTTGGGGAGGAGGGATAGTACCCACAAGGCTGATAGACATATTTTTCCGTTAACAATGAGCCTGAGATGGCACAAATCTCCTTGATGACATCCCAAAGTTTGAGTGCCTGAAGGGCATGAGCAGGGACCTTCTCATCTTCAGGGACTCCACCTCTCTCATGCTTCTTTAATGGCTCACCCCTCTGGAGTCAGTAGCCGATGGTCACAGGACTTGCTCTATAAACAGTCTCTTTATTTTAAAACTTAAGAATTGTGTTTGAAATGTTTTCCAGACTGTCACTCTGATGGACCTGAAGTTCCACCTGGACCCCAAACACATACCAAGAAACTGGTTTTACAAGTCCTGTGATGCTCCTTCCCAGAAACTGGCTTTGCAAGACAGTTTTGACATCCCCCATGACATCATCTCCAACCAACAGCAATCGCTAGACCCCTGCCCTCCAAATTCCCTTTAAAAACCTTAGCCTGTGAATTCTTTGGGAAGCAGATTTGAGAACTATCTCCCATCCTCCTCGCTCAGCTGCTTTGAGTTTCTATTAAACTCTTTTTTTCTCACAATGAGAGAGAGAGAGAGAGTGGAGGAGAAAGGGAGATGGGGAAGGAGGTAGGGAGGTAGGGAGGGAAAGAAAAGGAGGAGGAGGAAGGAAGGACGAGAAGGAGGGAAGGAAGGAAGGAAGGAAGGAAGGAAGGAAGGAAGGAAGGAAGGAAGGAAGGAAGGAAGGAAGGGAGAAAACCTTCCTTGACATCAAGAAGGCATTCTGAAAACCTCAGAGAAAAAACTTTGTTCCAAAGGAAGATGCATCCAATCTCTCGCTGGATTCATGCGCATATGGGAAAAAATGTCACTATCTTTCTCCCCGGCCCACCTACTCCTACTTTTTTACTCAACTTTTTCCTTATGTTCCTGTAGAGTAGGGAGAATTGATCAGTTTTGTCCAAATTCCAATCCACCCCGTCAATCACATTTGCTAATGGGTGACATTAGTATTTAGTTTTTTAAAAGTTCACTTAATTTTTTTTGTTTGTTTTTTCTTGTTTTGGTGTGGCTGGGTAGAACTGCTCCACATGGCAGCCATATGTGTCTGTCCATAGTCCATCTGTCTGTCACTTGCACGTGGGTCCTGTAGGGTAGAGTCTATGGAGGCCAGTTTAGACCAGCCCCTCTCCTGTCCCTCCCCCAATGCTGGCATGCATGCACTGTATCACCCTTTTTTCAAGCAATAGTGGTAAAATGTGAGACCCAGTTTTTGGTTTGAGAGTCATGAAATAGACAATCAGCATGCATAGTCCACATCTGCCTAGGTCTCTCTAAGCCCCACTGGCTTATGAAAGAAGACACCTCATAAGATTTGGAATTGGGGAAATTTCCAGTCATTCTCTGGGACTGTATTTCTCTTGGGGCTTACAAAGTAAGGAGTGATAGTTGTAGTCAGAATTCCAGAATGCATTAAACCCTTGGCCAAAATGTTACCTCTGCCTCACTAGTAGCACCTAAAGATTGCCCAGGCCTGTAACTAGTTTTCATAACCTTAAGTAAGGAATTGGTTGAATTATTACTAAAAAGCAATGGAAGTGTTACTGGGGTCACTAACAGGTCAGAGAATATCCAGAAAGATGAAAATTAATTTGGTCAAGTTGTGGATTTGAGGAAAGGCGCTGAATGAATATGATTGAAATTAGCAGAGAAAGACAAATAAGTGGAAGAAAAAACAGAGAAAGGTCAGAAGGATGCCCCCACTGGGTCTGAGAAATGTCATGAATGTTGGCCTTCAACCATTCCAAATAAAACTAAGCATGAAATAGGGAAAATGTAAAGATAAGGAGTTTCATGTACATGAGCACTTTGGTTTTACATATGGTGGAACTATCTCAGTTTATATTTTCTTTTTTGAGTTGATCCACTTATCACTGTGAAATATCCCCTTTTACTTCTAGTAATACCTGTCTCAAAACCACTTTGTCCAGTATGACCAATGTTACTGGCCTTTTTTCTTTTTACAGGGTATATCTTTCTCCCTGCTTTCACTTTTAATCTATCTGTATTCATCTATTTAAAGGGTATGTCTTATAAACAGCATTTAGTAGGACTCTGCTTTTCATTGAGTCTAGCAATTGTTTTCTTTGAGTTTTTAGTACGTTTCTTGTAATTACTGATATACATCTACAGTGCATAGTGCCAAGTTTTAACAAATGCATCACTTGTGAGACCCACACATCATCAGGATATAGAACATTACCATCACTCCAGAAAGCTCCCTCTTGCCCCATTCTAGTCAATTCTTACCCCTCCCTAGAAACGACCAATACACTGATTTTTCTTCCACCGTAAATTAGTTTTACCTGCCCCCAAACATATCAGCAGAATCATACAGCAAATGCTCTTTTATTTAAAACCTCTCTTCCAGTTTTCTAAAGCTACACAATAATTCCTCCAGAAGTTGGTGGCATAAAGCACCTATAGATTATGCACTCAACTCTCCTCTGTTTCAAGAGTTTTTACCATTTAAGATCCCACATTCTGTGTCAGAGTGTCTCTGAACTTACACAGAGGAGTGAAGCTTCTGCTCTGGCCCCCTTTGCTTTCACCACCACAGGGCATGGGCATCTTTCTACTCCTTGGCCTTCTGGGAGTCCTAGCACCAGAACACTCTCATGCTGTTCTTTCAGGCCTTTATTGGGGTCTTTAGGATTGTAAGTGCCAAGGTCTTACCCAGTTCCATTCCCATCCCTGACACATTTCTGGTACTTTCCTAGTCCATAGGAAAGGGTGTTCCATGCCCATTCTTTCTTTCAGGACACCATCAGAGCTCAAGGTTTGAGATATCCCTGGCAACCTGTGGAGACCAAGAACTTTTGACTCTCAAAGGCAAACAGCTATCTGGTCCTGGGCTTTTTTTGGTGGGCAGATTTCTTATGACTGAGTCAATTTCCTAGATTGTTGTTGGTCTGTTTAGAATTTCAATTTCTTCTTATTTCAGCTGTGGGAGTTTGTATAATGTCAGAAAGTCCTCCATTTCCTTTAGGTTTTCAAGTTTATTAGCATACAGTTATTCATAGTAATTTCTGAGAGTCTTTTGAATTGCTTCAGGTCAGTTGTGACTTCACCTTTTGCGTTACTAGTTGTGTTTATTTGAACTTTCTCTCTTTTTTAGTGAATTTGGCCAGAGGTCTGTCAATTTTTTTATCCTTTCAAATAACTAACTATCTTTTCGTCTTGTTGATCTTTTCTGTGATATTTTTGTCTTCTATATCCCGCAATTGTGATTTTATCTTGGTGATCGGGATTCTTCTGCTGAAGTTAGGATTTAGGTGATCTTGCCTTTCCATCTCCTTTAGGAGTGACATTAGGCTGTCTGCTTGTGATTTTTTTTTTTTTTTTTTTTGAGTTGGAGTCTCACTCTGTCGCCCAGACTGGAGTGCAGTGGCCGCTCCCGGCCACCGCAGCCTCGACCCGCTGGGCTCCGGCTGATTTTTTTATTTATTGTAGAGATGAGGTCTCGCCAAGTTGCCCAGGCGGGTCTCGAACTCGCGGGCTCAGGCAATCCACTCACCTCAGCCTCCCAAAGGCGCGGGATTTCAGGCTGAGCCACCGAACCCAGCTTGTACCACATTTTAAAAAAATCCAGTCCTCTTTCAGTGGGCAGCATGGTTTGTTCCATGTTTTTCCAAATTTCCCAAAACACTCTCAAGTTGTTTTTGCTATTGCGAATAATGCTGAAATAAACATGCATGTGCAGGTATCTTTTTTATAGAGTGATTTGAGTTTCTCTGAGTATATTCCCAGAAGGCTTTCAAACTTAAAGTTCATTATACCCTCAGGTGACTGACCAACTGGATTTATAAAAGCAGATCCAAAGAAAAAACAAAAGGGACAAGAAAGTAGAGAGGAAGAGAGGAAGAGAGAGACAATAGAAAAAAAACTAAATAATGCAACTGTGTGCATCACTACAGACTAGAAAATGTAGTTTACCAACAAGTGGATAATTTTGTACATTAACTTCATTATTAGATGAAATAAAACCAAAAAATTCAGAAAAATTTTTAAATGCCTTTAATTTTATAACCTACAGAAAATCAATGTTAATATTTTAGTGTATTTTCTTTTACTGCTTTTAAGATAGATGATGGATAGATGACAGGTAGATTAAATAGATAGATATTAATTTACCTATAATTCTTATTTTTTCCAATGTGTATTTATCATAGAAAATCTTGATAATACAGATAAGCAAGAATAAAAACAACTCAATTCTACCTCAAAGCAATAATTACTGTCAAAAGCCTGAGATGTATATGTCCAGTTCCCTATCTAGGAATATGCGTCCTTTTTAATTTGGCAACCTTGTGGATAAATCTGCACAAACATCCTAAAGTTTCTCAAGATTAGATTTTGTTTTGTTTTGGTTTGGTTTTTTTGAGTTGGAGTCTCACTCAGTCGCCCAGACTGGAGTGCAGTGGCCACTCCCGGTCACCGCAGCCTAGACCTGCTGGGCTCTGGCCATCCTTCCGCCTCAGCCTTCCAAGTAGCCGGAACTACAGGCAGGTGCTACCACGCCCAGCTCATTTTTGATTTATTGTAGAGATGAGGTCTCACCAAGTTGCCTAGGCGGGTCTTGAACCCGTGGGCTCAGGCAATCCACTCACCTCAGCCTCCCAAAGGCGCGGGATTACAGGCTGAGCCACTCAGCCCGGCCAAGATTAGATGTTTTTTTAAGTAAAGTTGCAAAATTGAAGATGTTTATTTCATCTAAGTTTTTTTCAGAAGTTATTGTAATTTGTACTCCCATAAAGATTGGAACTGTTACTTTCCCTACATTCCCTGTACAGAAAAGGGGGGAATGCACATAACTGTTATGTGCTGCATTTCCATCATGGACCACTGAGAGTAAACATTCTGGTCAGTGTATTATCCATTTGCATTTGAAATGTTCCTTAGGCCAGCCTGTAATCCCAGCACTTTGGGAGGCTGAGGTGAGTGGATTGCCTAAGCCCGCGGGTTCGAGACCCGCCTGGGCAACTTGGCGAGACCTCATCTCTACAATAAATAAAAAAAATTAGCCGGGCAAGGTAGCACGCGCAGGTAGTTCCAGCTACTTGGAAGGCTGAGGCGGAAGGATCCCTGGAGCCCAGCAGGTGGAGGCTGCAGTGGCCGGGAGTGGCCACTGCACTCCAGTCTGGGCGACAGAGTGAGACTCCAACTCAAAAAAAAGAAGAAAGAAATCTTCCTTAGGCAAAGATTTTTACATTGTTTCTCTCTGAAATTTAGAGATGTGTCATTATCTGCTAACTCTGTTTCCAAAATGTGCAATTATTTTTATAGCCAATGGAAAAGTGTATCAGAAAAGGTAGATGAACAGCATAAAGTCTCTCAAACGTGAGTAAGAAGGAAAATAAAAAGGCTTAGTCTCAAGCCCTCCTTTGTTAAAATATAAATCCTCCTTCCCTATGTAACTGAGTCCTTATTCACGTTTCTTTCAGTACAGCTGTAGTTTACCAAGTGGTACTATGCCACTTGGCTACTATGATGTGGCAGAAAGTGTTAGACTTTCTTGAATTTTTCCTCATTCAGGGCCAAAGAAACAAAAACATTTACCATACACAGCAAAAGGTGAAAAGTGAAGACTGTCCGATGAGGATTTCAGTAAAAGCAGAGATAAAGAATGTGTCATTAAGGGCAATGCAAATAACTCCTACTTTGCAGAATAGGACATCGGTCATCTTTAGTTCTCACTTTTCTTTTTTTTTTTTGAGTTGGAGTCTCCCTCTGTCGCCCAGACTGGAGTGCAGTGGCCACTCCCGGCCACCGCAACCTCGACCTGCTGGGCTCCAGCGACCCTTCCGCCTCAGCCTTCCAAGTAGCCGGAATACAGGCATGTGCTACCACGCCCGGCTGATTTTTTGACTTAACGTAGAGATGAGGTCTCGCTGCCCAGGCGGGTCTCGAACCCGCGGGCTCAGGCAATCCACTCACCTCAGCCTCCCAAAGGCGCGGGATTACAGGCTGAGCCACCGAGCCCGGCTGGTTCTGACTTTTCAACCTTCGTTGAGCATATGTTGTTCTGTGGGCTTGCTCCCCACAAAAGATTTAAGGGAATCCGTTCTAACGTTTTGTTCTATTAGCTGGACCAGACTGAAGTTTTGGTGTCTTAAAATCTTAACAATAACGCTATGAAAGGAATGATTTCTTTTCATTGTAATAAACATATGCTCAATAAAGAAGAATAAGAATACAGCCCCATGAATGCATAGGCCAATTTCAGAATCGTTCCATTTACCATATGCCTTTTTTTTTTTTTTACTTAGGAGGCAACGTTGATGCCAGTAAACTGGACGCCGTGTTAGAAAACATGGGGATTAAGATCACGGAGGAAGTCAGGCTCGGTGGCTCAGCCTGTAATCCCGCGCCTTTGGGAGGCTGAGGTGAGTGGATTGCCTGAGCCCGCGGGTTCGAGACCTGCCTGGGCAGCGAGACCTCATCTCTACAATAAATCAAAAAATCATCCGGGCGTGGTAGCGCGTGCCTGTAATTCCAGCTACTCGGAAGGCTGAGGCGGAAGGATCGCCGGAGCCCAGCAGGTCGAGGCTGCGGTGGGCGGGAGCGTTCCACTGCATTCCAGCCTGGTCGACAGAGTGAGACACCAACTTAAAAACAAAAAACAAACAACAACAACAAAAAACTTTTTTTTTTGAGTTGGCGTCTCACTCGGTCGCCCAGACTGGAGTGCAGTGACCGCTTCCGGCCACCGCAGCCTCGACCCGCTGGGCTCCGGCGATCCTTCCGCCTCAGCCTTCCGAGTAGCCGGAATTACAGGCATGCGCTACCACGCCCGGCTGAATAACAAAAAACTCTTAACTGACCGCAGCATCCTAGTGAACAAATACAATATCAACTCATCTTTTTCTAACTTGACCTCTCTGATGCCTTTGGTAATATTCATTTCTATTGCAATTCTCTGTACTCTCAGCTACTGTAAAGTCATACTCTCCTGAATAATCTTCTTCTCTGCCTTTCCTAAGGCTTCTCTTCCTTCCTCAAATTAGTGGGTTAAGTGAATCCTTTTTTTAAAAAATAAAATAGTATAATATAAAACAGAAAATATCAGAGCATATGTCACACGGTAAGACTAGATATTATTTCACAAAACCTTATGATCAGTTTGTGTGTTTTGGGGGTGGAGTGTGTTCAGAGTTCTTTGTGAGGCTTGCAACCCAACATTTTGAAAATCAGTGGCTTAAATGATGGTGATATAACCATTCTATTCTCAGTCTGTTTTTCTTTCCACAACCACACTTTTCTTGGATGATTTCACCTATTTGAATATGTTTAAGATTTCAAATCTTTGATCTCAAACCTAGACTGTCCCATGATTTTCAGTTTTGGACAGTAAGGTCCTGCCATCTAACATTACTAGAACAAGTAGTCATTCAGATAATCTAAAAACCTAGTTAAAGTAAGGAATCATAAAAATGATATATATACCGTAAACATTTTACTTGAATGAAAAAAATAGGCCGAATGTCCTTTCTTTTAACCTAGGCATGCTCTTTGGAGGTTTTCTTGGGTAAACATATTTACTTATCAGCTATACTTCCAACCAGTTTCTTTTAAGAGGAACAAAGTGCTTTTTTAAAAGCGGACCAAAAATATCAGCTTGAGTCTGTCTAGATTTTTAATTATTTCTCCAATCCTTTTACAATTATCTTATTTGCACCAAATTCAACAGAAATTTTTTTAACAATTAGACTTTACCAGAAATTTCAAAATTATTCAAATTCATTTTTATGGGAAAAACTCCCTTTTCTATTTATAGTTCATCAGTTTATATCATGATTGAATTATCATCAATTTAATAAAAATAACTAATTATAAACAAGTCTGGAAACAAACTCCACAACTTAACTGTAAGAACAAAACTGTAAGCAGCTGGAACGATAGGCATGTGCTACCACGCCCGGCTCATTTTGATTTATTGTAGAGATGAGGTCTCACCAATTTGCCCAGGGGGTCTCAAACCCGCAGACTCAGACAATCCACTCACCTCAGCCTCCCAAAAGTGCAGGATTACAGGCTGAGCCACCCAGCCTGGCTGCCATATCTATTGATATAGGTATCTCCTGAACAGATATCTATTGAACACCTGACTATGTATCAGCCTCTGTCTCCATCTTAGGGATACGGCCACAAATAAAACAAATTAATGCAAATCTCAGGGAGCTAGGATTATCTTTTTATCGCTGTTTTATTTCCAGGTGCAGGCAGTCTAGTCAGAATCCCAACCATCACAGGGTATCATTCTGACTCCAGTTAGCCTCTTTAGACTCATCTTTCTACTCCCTTTGTGTCATTTTTCCCTCAAGCAAGATTGAAAAGCTCGAATTCACCACTCACTGTGCTCTTCATTGCTCCCTTTCCTGGGGTTCTTTCACTGTCTTTCTCCAATGACTTAAAATAACAGAATGCCATAAACAATGATCTTTGATATGTTCTAGTATTTGTCAACATCCATTCCAGGAGAAACATGGAATTAGAAAGCAAATGCATCCAAAAGACATTTTACCTGAGACAGACTTTATGGTCCAAGCAATCTTAGTCCCAACTGCAGATAATGGAGCTATTTATTAAAGTCCAAGAATTATAAATTTTGAAAGCACAAGATACAGCAAATAGCCTTCATATAGACTCTATTTCATAATCTAAGTACTTAATGCTCTATGCTTTTTTTTCTGAGATTGGTTTTATCAGTGTCTACATTTTGCTTTGTCTTATAACTGAGAGGAAAGTCAAACTAAATAAGTTGATGAAAGAATTGGGTGCTGTTTTAGGTAAGTGAGAAATTACTTAATTATTTACACTGTTTTAATGATATTTCCTACCATCACTTCATTGTTAATTTTGTCATTTTAACCTTTCAGTAAACATTTTCATTTGCCTGCTTTGAATCACCTATGCTTTTACAACAAACAGAGGCACTAAGCCTTTGCATTCTCTCCTGTGTTATGAGGACATGACTTTTATTATAAGTAAAGAAAATAAATGAGTTACATTTATGAGATTGGTATTTGCTCTGCATAACACAGCAGGTGTCATTATATCTTTGGTGCTCATCTAGCAGTAGCAGATGCTGAGCTGCACAAGGACATGTTTTGTTTTGTTTATTCACAATTTGGATTCATTTGATATTATTCTGTAGCCATGGTGACAAACTTTTCTTAATAGCATGGGAATGTTTTTAGTCCTAATTCCATCTTGTGTTCCCCTCAACCAAAGCCACAGGAGGAACCATTAGGAAGTATCCAGACTTCTTGCTGATTCTCCTTGAAATGCATTGATGTCTTAGTGTCCATCAGGATGATTTCATCCCATTTTCGTGTTTGAATCATTTGTTAAATAATTTCTTGGTACAGTGGCGGCATAGAGGCATTTAAGACTCTGAAAAGCAGAATTCAGACAGCTTTGAGACAAACAAAACTAACTATAAGCATCATAAGAGGGGCTGGAAGGCAGTCTGAAATTGTGGACAAATATTAGTCAAGCCTGAATGAAAACTAGTTCAAACAATGTCTTAAGTCTACGTTAAATAACGATGTATCTTTTCTTTTAGCTTAAATATATATATTTCACCTGTAGTGTGAATCCAAGTGCAATATAAAGAATTAGCAATGGTGCAAATTTCCCCCAATTGACCAAGAGAAAATTCAAGCTGTTATGTCATTTATCTAGGAAATGATAACTTATTTGTTGTATTCAATAGGACATGGATTGTATTATATACTAGATGCATCAAAGTGAGATACAAATTTTATGATAATTTTTAATTAAAAATTCCTGTGGACGGTATCCACTATACTTAGGAATTTGTCCCACCATTTATTGTTTATTTCCCCCAGAAAGTTTTCTATCCCCTGGGCCTCTTTGTAAGGAAACAAGATCCGTTAAGGTTGTTGGGAAGTCACGCACTTAGGATTTAGCCCCTCAGAACAAAGCTAGACATTCTTTAAATTGATTTACTAGTTTAAAAAAATGAGTTATAGCCGGACTCGGTGGCTCAGCCTGTAATCCCATGCCTTTGGGAGGCTGAGGTGAGTGGATTGCCTGAGCCGGCAGGTTCGAGACCCACCTGGGCAGCGAGACCTCATCTCTACAATAAATCAAAAAATCAGCCGGGCGTGGTAGCGCATGCCTGTAGTTCCAGCTACTCGGAAGGCTGAGTCGGAGGATCGCCGGAGCCCAGCAGGTTGAGGCTGCGGTGGCCGGGAGCGGCCACTGCACTCCAGTCTGGGCGACGGAGTGAGACTCCAACTCAAAAAAAAAAAACAACAAAACAAAACAAAAAAAATGAGTTATAGACTTAGGTTTGTTCTGACTCCTATAGCTTGATTGTCCCTAGTAAAACTTAAACTTCAGTAATTAATTATCAGTAGTAAGGGACATAATGACAGGCTAAGTCACAAGTGTATGATAAATAAGTCAGTAAAAAGGAAAAGTACGACCAAAAAAAGAATAAGTACAAAAACATGTGAAGAATATGCAAAGCACTGACTATGAGCATTTTCTTGTTCTGGTGGTCTTGTGTGGACAACTCTCTACTTCATGCAATTTTCACTTGCTCTGAGGGTCTTAGAACCTGGATCAACAGGTGGCTTCTATTTGCCACTTTTGCTATAGAATGAATATTTCTATCCCCCTGAAATTCATGTTGAAATCCTAACCCCAAATGTGATGGTATTAGGAGGTGGGGCCTTCAGCAGGTGATTAGATTATGAGCCCAGTCGCAGATGGGATTAGTGTCTTTATAGAAGAGACACCAGAGAGCTCCCTCATTCCATCCACCATGTGAGGACACAGCAAGAAAATGGCTATCTATGAACCAGGAAGTAGGCCCTCACCAAACAGTGAATCTACCAGTACCTTGATCTTGGACTTCCTAGCCTCCAGAACTGTGGGAAATAAATTTCTGTTCTTTATAAAGTCTACCCAAAATATGACACGTTGTTGTAACAGTCTAAACAACTAAACCAGAAAGTGGTGCCAGGAGGGGGTGCTACTGTAACAAATACCTCAAAATGTGGAAGTAGTTTTGAAACTAGTTAGAGGCTGAAGGTAGTAGAGGCCTGAAGAGTTTTGAGGTGCGTGCTAGAAAAAAACCTACATTGTTACAAACAGGTCTTTTATTTTATTTATTTTAATAAACGGACCTTTAAAGGTAGTTCTGGTGAGAGCAGAGAGAAAAAAGTGGACTTGTAAAGAAAACCTCAATCTTCTTAGAGAATACCACGTATTCATGGAGAGGAGTGAATTTCAGAGCTTGAAGACCAATCCCTAGAAACAACCCAGGCAGAAATAAAAAAGAAAGCACATCAAAGAATGAACAAAGCCTTTGAGAGGTATGAGATTATGTAAAGAGATCAAATCTACATCTGATCAGCAATCCTGAAAGAGAAGGAGAAAATGGGAGCATTCTGTAGACAGTGGTTGCAGACATTATCCACAAAAACTTTCGTCACTTGCCTGGAGATGTCAATACACATACAAAACATCCAGAGGACTTCTGCAAGATACAGTGTAAGACAACCATCCCTAAGGCACATTGTCACTAGAGATTCAAAGATTAGCTTGAAAGAAAAAAATATTAAAGGCAACTGGAGAGAAGCATCAGAACACCGACCAGGGGAGACCCATTAAAATAAAAGCACATTTATCAGCAGAAAGTTTACAAGCCAGAAGAGAGAGGGGGCCTATTTATAATATTCCTAAAGAAAAGAAATGAAAGAAATGCCAGCTGAAGCCAGGTGTGGTGGGTAATTCTCAGCACTTTAGGAGGTGGAGGTGAGGGGATTGCCTGAACCCAAGGGTTTGAGACCAGCCTGGGCAACATGGCGAGACCTCGTCTCTACAATAAATAAATTAAAAAAAAAAAAAAAAAACCTAGCTGAGTGTGGTGGCACACACCTGTAGTTCCAGTTACTTGGAAAGCTGAGGCAGAAGATTCTCCTGAACCCAGCAGGTTGAGGCTGCAGTAGCCATGAGCGTGCCACCGAACACTCCAGCCTGGGTGACAGAGAGAGACCCCAACTCAAAAAAAAAAAAAAAAAGAAAAAGAAAAAAGAAGTGCCAGTCGAGAATTACCTACCTTGCCAAATTAAATTTCATAGATTAAGATGAAATTAAGTCCTTCTCAGACAAGCAAGCACTAAGGGAATTCATTGCCTTGAGACGAGCCTTGTGAGAGATGCTGAAGAAAGTCTGTTCATGGAAAAAAAAGAAAGATGCAATCCACCATGAAAGCCGAGTAAATGCACAGCTTACAGACCATATAAATTACCCACAAAACTGAGATCACTAAGCAAGTTTCAACAACACTATGATAGAAACAAACCTTCACATAGCCAGAAGTTTAATGCACTTTCCATCATGTGACAGAACCACCTACAAACCCTCACGTCTGTAGTAACCCTGAATGTTAATGGCATTAACGCCCTACTTAAATGACATAGTATAGCAAACTGGATTAAAAAATAGGCTGGCTTCAGTGACTCAGTCTGTAATCCCAGCACTTTGGGAGGCTGAGGAGAGTGGATTGCCTGAGACCGCAGGTTCGAGACCAGCCCAGGCAACTTGACAAAACCTCTCTACAATAAATCAAAAATTAGCTGGGCATGGTAACACACGCCTGTTAATTCGGCTGCTTGGAAGACTGAGGCGGAAAAATCGCCAGAGCCCAGCAGGTCAACACTGGGGTGGCTGTGAGCATGCCACTGAACTCTAGCCTGGGTGACAGAGTGGGATTCCAACTCAAAAACAAAACAAAACAATGCCCATACTTTTGCTGTCTCCAGGAGACACAACTCACCTGCAATGACACCCACAGGTTCAATGTCAAGGGACGAACTAAGATCTACCATGCAAATGGTAAACAAAAAAAGAGCATCATTCATTATTCTTAAATAAGATAAAACAAACTTTAAGCCAATAAAGTAAAAAAGGACAATGAGGGGCTCAATCCAACAGCAAGAATTATCTATTTTAAATATACATGCACCCAACATAGGTATGCATAAAACAACTGCTACTTAACCTGAGAGAGGACACAGACATCTACACCAGAAATACTTGGAGACCTCAACACCTCACTAACAGCTCTAGACAGGTCATCAAGCCAGAAAACAAGCAAACAAAATTCCTGGACTTAAATTCAGTGCTCAACCAATTAGATCTAACATACATATACAGAACACTTAACCAAATATCTGTAGAATATACATTCTTCTCATCTGCACATGGATCATACTCCAACATTGACCACATACTTCGTCATAAATCAACCTTGAATAAATTTCAAAAAACTTGATGCTTGAATTCATCTTCTCTGACCAAAGCAGAATAAAACTAGAAATCAACACCAAGAGGAATCTTCAAAAACACACAAATTCATGGAAATTAAATTACTTGCTCCTGAATGATTTGGGGTAAACAGCAAAATCAAGACAGAAATTTAAAAATTATATGAAACAAATGAAAATGAAGACACAGCATACCAAAACCTCTGGGACGCTGCCAAAGTAGTGCTTGAGCAAGTTTTATTGCCCTGCAAGCCTGCATCATGAAAGCAGAAAGATCTCAAACTACCAAACTAACATCTCTTCTAAGGAAACTAGAAAGATGAACAAACTAAGACCTTAGCTAGCAGAAGAAAAGAAATAATCAAAATAAGGGGAGAAATAAAGCAGTTGAAATATATGGATCAACAAATGGAAAAGCTGGCTTTTTGAACAGATAAGCAAGATCAAACGACTCCTGGCCCAATTAACAAAAAAGAGGACAGAGAAAATCCAAATAAATACAATTGGAAATGAAAAAGGAGGCCAGGCACAGTGGCTTACACCTGTAATCCCAGCACTTTAGAAGGCTGAGGCAAGAGGATTACATGAGGCGAAGAGTTTGAGACCAACCTGGGCAACATAGCAAAACCCCTTCTCTAAAAGCAAAAATCTTTTTTAAAAATTAGCTGAATATGATGATGCACACCTGTAGTCCCAGGTACTTGAGGCCTAGGCAGAAAGATTACTTGAGCCCAGGAAGTAGAGGCTGCTGTGATTGTGTCACTGAACTCTAGCCTGGGTGACAGAATGAGATTTCAAATGAAAAAAAAAAAAAAAAAAAAAAAAAAACAGAAGAAATACTTAATTTTCGATTTCATAAGAAATGAACCCAATTATTGTTTATTTTTATCCATTTATATCACTAATCAAGGTGATTATGAAATGTGAACTTTTTGTTTGTGGTACAATACATGATTTTTAAGTACCCATGAAATGCTCTTAATGGTGCATGAGTACAAATATTGTTAGCAGTATTCGATAGAAATGACTAATTCTAGCCAGGCTCGGTGGCTCAGCCTGTAATCCCGCGCTTTGGGAGGCTGAGGTGAGTGGATTGCCTGAGCCCACTGGTTCGAGACCCACCTGGGCAACTTGGTGACATCTCATCTCTACAATAAATCAAAAAATTAGCCGGGTGTGGTAGCACGCGCCTGTAGTTCCAGCTACTTGGAAGGCTGAGGCGGAAGGATTGCTGGAGCCCAGCAGGTCGAGGCTGCAGTGGCTGGGAGCGGCCACTGCACTCTGGTTTGGGTGACAGTGAGAAGTTCAACTCAAAAAAAAAAAAAAAAAGACTAATTTTGTGTTATTCTCAAATTCTCTTTTGATAATAAATTTGTCTTTTTTCTAGGAGAGGGGATAGATTTCAGTGACCTAGAAAATGCTCTAAAAGATAAGAAAGTAGAAGTCACAGATAAAGAATACTTGTAGTTAGCAAAAACAATGCCACTTGATGGTAAGAATTTAAAATATATATGTATTTTTCGAAGGGCCTTAGAGTGCTTGATTATAAGATTTTCTTCTAAAAAGTTACCAAATTGCTAGCCGGGCTCGGTGGCTCAGCCTGTAATCCCGCGCCTTTGGGAGGCTGAGGTGAGTGGATTGCCTGAGCCCGCGGGTTCGAGACCCGCCTGGGCAGCGAGACCTCATCTCTACAATAAATCAAAAAATCAGCCGGGCGTGGTAGCGCATGCCTGTAATTCCGGCCACTCGGAAGGCTGAGGCAGAAGGATAGCCGGAGCCCAGCAGGTCGAGGCTGTGGTGGCCGGGAGCGGCCACTGCACTCCAGTCTGGGCGACAGAGTGAGACTTCAACTCAAAAAAAAAAAAAGTTACCAAATTGCTATCAGGTTTTTTAAAAATAGTTTTTAAAACCTTTAGAACTATTAAGTTTTTGCCAAAAAAAAAGTCTGGATCATTTGATTTTTATTATAATAAACAACTAATTTTTCACTCATTCATGCCAATAAGACATATGTATTATTGTCATAGATGGCACTAATATGCCTGATAGCATGTAGGAGGATTAAAATGGACGTGTAACAGATGTAAGGGAAGAGATCCTAGATAAAAGGAAGTCAAGTGGGATATATGTTTCAAAATTCTTAAGTCAACAATTATTGCTTTTGTGTAAGAGTGAACAGCTCTGCTTCATTACCGTCTTCTCCAAACAATCTTTATTACTAATTGAGAGCAAATTATAGGTACGTTTCAGAGAAAATCATTTAAAAGTCCATCTTTTTGGAATTATGGAATTAGGAGAGGGATTGTCAGATTTTTGCTGTTCAGGCAAATCTCCCTCATTTTTGTTCTCTGACCTAAATTACGTCTTTTCCTCTAGTTGAAGGAAAAGTGTATCACAAAAGGTTGCTGAATGGTATCAAGACTCGAAAGTAAGTGCAAATATCATGAGAAAGTAGATAAACTGGAGATATTCTCCTAATTTTCATTTATACAAATGTATTTGTATTACATTAAAAATCCTGTCTATTTCTTTCCCTGGTTTTTATGAATGTGTTAGATATATTATGTCATAGTTCTTTGGAAAATTACACAAAGTCCCATAGGACTTGTACTATGTTGATATGAACAAGAGGTATGATCAGAGGATGAGATTTTGCTTCTAGTATTAATGTTGATCTTATTTGTACCCTTGAGTAGATCTCACTGGATGTTGTGTCTTCATGATTAAAGTGATAACCGTAACACATGAGAATTAATAAGGAGTTTTCACACCTTGATATCTTTTTTAATGACATTTTTTCTCTCCTAAGGAGGAAAGATTGCTATAAATAACCTGGACACATTGATATAAATAACCTGGACACATTTCTGGAAAATATGGGGGCTGGGCTCTCACAAAAAGAAATTGAGGATTTTCAAAAAGCCTACCAGTTGATGGTGAGCATGGTAGATTAAAATATACGACTTATAGGACAGCTTGGGTTCAAGAGCATCCATACCAATAATAGTGCTTGTCAGCTATCAGTAAGGCATTTGGGGTTTTTTGGTTTCTTTGTTTATTTTATTTTAAATTGTATTTCTTTTAGAGTTGTAAGGTAAAAGTGAGGATTTGCTGCATAAGTAGGCTGCATGCAGGTGACATTTGGGCTTCTAGTTTGGTCTCTCTCCCTTTGGTAGTGGACCAGGTATCCAGTGTGCTGCCATGTGTCCCCTCCCTCCTTTCTCTCTCCCTCCCCTAGAAGTGTTCAGCAACTGCATATCCCATTGTTGTGCTGGTGTGACTAGTGTTCAGGGTCTGCTTATGCGTATTCAGTTCTTGTTTCTGCGATAGGTCACTTAGTATGATAGTCTCCAGCAGCATCCAAGTTGCTGTGAAGTCCATGGTTTTGTTGTTCTTTATGGCTGCACAACATTCCATCACATAGATGTACCACATTTTCCTTATCCAGTCCACTTCTGATGTCATCTGGGTTGTTTTCATGCCTTCGCTATGGTGAATAGGGCTGCAATAAACATGCATGTGCAGGTGTCTTTTTGGTAGACTGATTTATATTCACCTAGGTATATTCCCAGGAGAAGGATTGCTGGACCATATGGATGCTCAGTATTCAGTTCTTTGAGAAATCACCAGACTGCTTTCCGTAGAGGTTTTTTTTGTTTTTGTTTTTTGAGTCAGTGTCTCACTTTGTCGCCTAGGCTGGAGTGCAGTGGCACACTCATGGCCAGTGCAGCCTTGACCTGCTGGGCTCAGGTGATCCTTCTGCCTCAACCTTCCAAGTAGCTGGTACTACAAGCACACGCCACCACACCAGGCTAATTTTTTGATTTATTGCAGAGACAAGGTCTCGCCAAGTTGCCCAGGGTGGTCTCAAACCCCTGGGCTCAGGCAATCTTCTTGCCTCTACCTCCCAAAGTGCTAGGATGATAGCATGAGCCACCACGCCCAGCCTCCATAGAGGTTGAACTAGCTTACATTCCCACCAACAGTGTAGAAGCATCCCCTTTTCTCCCCAGGTGCACTAGCATCTGCTGCTTTTTGAGTTATTAATAGCAGCCATCATCACCAGCGTTAGGTGGTATCTCATTATAGTTTTGATTTGCATTTCTCTGATGATTTGCATTTTGAAAAGCTTGTCATAGAATTCAGGTCTCATATGAAAACCTATCCTCTGTCTTTATTAATCCAACCTCAGGAAATGTCTTTCACTTTGGATAATGAAAATTGACGAGGGTGCTAACAGACCATTCTCAGGTCAAAGAATGAAGAAGAGAAGGAACATAGAATGAGAAAAACTTTAAAGTAACATTAAACAACATGTGAGGGCAACCCCTTTGGGTCCCCTCCCACTGTGGGAGCTTTTCTATCCTTTCAATGAATCCTGCTTTCTCACTTAAAAAAAAAAAAAAACATGTGAGAGAAAAGAAAAACTGCCTATGATGCGGAATGATTAAAATTGATGAATGGCTGGGTGCAGTTGCTCATGCCTGTAATCTTAGCACTTTGGGGGGGCAGAGGCGAGAAGATTGCCTGAGTCTAGGGGTTTGAGACCAGCCCGGACAACTTGGTGAAAGCTCACTTCTACAATAAAAAATTTAAAAATTAGCCAGGCATGGTGGCGCGTGTGCCTGTGGTTCTAGCTACTTGGAAGGATCACCTACGCTCAGCAGGTGGAAGCTGCAGTGACATGAGCATGCCACTGCACTCCAGCCTGAGTGACAGAGTGAGACTCTGCCTCAAAAAAAAAATTGATGAGTGGTTATTTCAAGCACGTATGCCCCAGCTATTCTGAAACAGATTAACACAAGATAGAGAGAAACACATTAGAAATATTTTAAAAGTTGTAACTATGGATCGTGAGCATGTTAATACTATTATAATATGATATTATGTGTCACGTGAGATTAGAATTTTAAATATATTAATAAATTTTCCAGAGGAAAAAATAAATTGCCAATATTGGTTCAAGAAGATGTGAAAATGTGGATAGGTCAATAACAATAGTTGAAAATACCGTGAAACAATTATGCCTGTAAACTCATCTACCTACCGTCAGCCACCACTCCAACAAAAGGTGACAGACCCAGATAGTTTGAAGAATAAGTTCTTTCAATTCTTCAAGGAATTGTTCATTTAATGCTCTTTAAACTGATCCAGAAGATTCCAGCTTGCAGGTTCCAGAAAATGTTGATTCAGAATGCTCTACATAGAAATATTTTCTAGTTGATTTTTTTCTCAAAGACAGGACCACTCTATGTTGACCAGGCTGGTCCTGACTTACTGGGCTCAAGCAATCCTCCCACCTCAGCCTCCGAATAGGTGGGACTACAGGCACACACCACTACACCCAGCTTAGTTTACTTATTGAACATTAAGGAACAATAAGTCACTCATCATACAGGTGATCATACGGGGAATAGAATGACTAGGTTGCCAACACAACATTGAATCCCAGAAAAGTGGAGGAATGATTACACAGTTGAAAGAGAGGATGACAAAGAACATTATACACAACTGAGACTTATGCATAATTCAGACTTCCATAAACATGGAAAAAACAAAATAAATTCAGCACCTCTTGTAAAAAAAAAACTGTGATGAAATACAGTTAATTAAGAGATAACTAAAACCTGAGAAACAAGAAACAAGGTAAAAGGGCCAGTAGTGACCTGTGAATCTATTTAAATACAGAGCAAACACTAGACAATTGTGGGGACTGTGGATATAAAACATCATGTTTGTATGTGTCAGTGTAAAGCAGATAACATAATTAATAAAAATATAAAGGTGAGGGGAAAAGAACAGAAGGAAACGTGAGAATACTTTCCATGCAGGGAATTAATTCACAATATTTTAAAATGAAAGATAAAGTTATAAAAATATGACCATCCATGGTGGCTCCCATCTGCTATCCCAGCATTTTGGGAGACTAAGGTGGGAAGATCACTTCAGGCCAGGAGGTCAAAACCAGCCTGGGCAACAAGCAAGATCCTATCACTACGAAAAATTAGCAGGGTATGGTGGCACGCACCTGTAGTCCCAGCTCCTCAGGAGGCTAAGATGGAAGGATTGCCTGAGCCCAAAAGGTCGAGGCTGCTGTGAACTGTTATCGTGCTACTGCACTCCAGCCCGGGAAACAAAGGAAGACTCCAACTCAGCTATATATATATATATATAAAATTATTTATTTATATGTAATTCAACCTCTTGAAGTTTTTAATATAGCTTAAAGGATCTCTTCAAAAATACTTCTTGTAGTGAAGAATTGGAAAGTAAAAATTCTTATTTTATTTTATTTTATTTTTTTTGAGTTGGAGTCTCACTCTGTCGCCCAGGCTAGAGTGCAGTGGCCGCTCCCGGCCACCGCAGCCTCGACCTGCTGGGCTCTGGCGATCCTTTCGCCTCGGCCTTCCAAGTAGCTGGAACTACAGGCGCGCGCTACCACACCTGGCTAATTCTTGATTTATTGTAGAGATGAGGTCTCGCCAAGTTGCCCAGGCGGGTCTCGAACCCGCGGGCTCAGGCAATCCACTCACCTCAGCCTCCCAAGGCACTGGATTACAGGCTGAGCCACCGAGCCCGGCTAAAATTCTTATTTTAAAGACAGCATGTATATATATGATATAGCATTTTAAAAAATACTTCACTATGTCTGCCCCTTCTGTCTGTACAACTTCATAGATGAGTGTCTGTGGAAAGTTTGATGGTTGTTTGGGAGGAAGATTGAATTGGAAATGTTTTTTCATGAAATATAATATAGAGAAAAAGGCATGTAAAATATGAACTTATGGCTTCACTAATTATCATAAAGCAAACAGCTGGATACACACTACCAGCACCCTCTGAATCCATGTGGTATCTTTCTCAATGCTGTCCACCAAATTTAATCATCACATGATTTTGTGGCAATCACTCCCTTGAATTCTTCATACTTTACCACATAAATATGTATCTCTAAATAGTATAGTTTGCCTGTTGCTGAACTTTACATGAATGGAATCACCCATCATGCAACTTTTTGTGAGCTTCTTTTTAGCAGGAAAATGGGTGTCTTATTGTGGGTTTAGTTTGTGTTTCTCTGATTATTGGTGAGGTTGAGATCTTTTCATATATGTAGTAGTTATTTGGGTAGCCTCTTTGATGGATGACCTTTACAATTATCTTGTTTGTTTTTCTACTGATCTATCTTTTTCTTACTGATTTGTAGAAGTTCTTTACATATGCTTAGTTTTGGCTCTTTGGGGGTTATTTTTGTTGCAAAGAGCTTCTCTCTTGGGCTTACTTTCTCATTATATTAGTGATGTCTTCTGATGGACAGAAGTTCTTAATTTACTGTAGTTAAACTTGTCAATCTTTTCCTTTATGGCTAGTGTCTTTTGACCTCTGTTAAGTAAATCTTTCCCTATCCTGAGGTCCTTATAGTATTCCCCAATACTGAATTCTAAAAATGTGTGATTGTTTTGCCTCTCAAATTTAGTTTACAATCTACCTGGAAAAGATTCTTGTGCATGAGATGATGTAAGATCAAGTTTTTTTTTTTTTTTTTTTCCACAAGAGTATCTGCTTTTCCCAGGACCATTTATTGAAAACACCATCAAAGCTATCCTTCACCCACTGTTCTGTGGTACCTACTTTGTACAGTCAAGTGTCATGATATGCATGGGTCTGTTTCTGGCTGCCCTATTCTGATGCAGAGGTCCATGCGAACTGGGGGCATCCAGAGGAGAGAGGGGGGCATCTTCACTGCGTGGGATATGCATGGGAGGGATTCCAGGAATTTTCTCTTTTTTGCTGGAGTCACCACTCACCACTGGCAGGTAGGAGAGTCAGAGTGGCTTGAATGCAGATGGGTGGGATTGAGTCCCTGAAAATTGTTAGGACTCTCCCTGGCCTAAGCCTTGGCACACACTTCACAGGACACATCTGGAATGAGCTGTGATGGTGTCCTGTATAGTAGGCAAACGTCTACTCATGCCGGGGCACAGGATTCAAGTGTTGCCCTGGACAAGTCACTGGCCTTTGGCCTTCCCAGGTAAACCAGGATCTTCTGGGATGCTTCTCATTTAAGCTAGAAAAATTGTTGGTACAATTGTTGAAAATACAAGAAATGCTGTGGATTATCAGGTCAGTTAGGATGCATCTCAGATTCTAGGCTGAGTCCTGGGCAAAAGCTGGAGGCAAGGGCAATGTAAGCCTGAGGAGCCCTGTACTTCAGCAGTGAAGATTGAACTGCGTCTTTGGGCCATCCAGTGACTCCAAAGGAGGGATCGTGGCTCACTCCCCTCTCAAGCCCGGTCTACAGAGGCAGATGGCAGAATCATCTTAGAGGGACCTGAACTTTGGGAATTGGGTCTTGAGTGGCTGGGGACCTGGACCCTGTGTTCATGGGGTGGGGACTGGAGGTCCAGGAGAGTTACTTTTTTTTTTTTTTTTGAGTTGGAGTCTCACTCTGTCATCCAGGCTGGAGCACAGTGGCACGCTCAGGACTACCGCAGCCTCAACCTGCTGGGCTCAGGTGATCCTTCTGCCTCAGCCTTCCAAGTAGCTGGAACTATAGGTGTGCACCACCACACTTGGCTAATTTATTTATTTATTTATTTATTGTAAAGATGAGGTCTCACCATGTTGCCCAGGCTGGTATCAAACATGTGGGCTCAGGCAATCCTTTGGCCTCAACCTCCCAATATGCAGGGGTTACAGGTGTGAGCCACCATGTCCAGCCTGAAAATTACTTTTTCTAGGAGTCACATAAAGAACCCTTGGCAGGCTTCAGATTCCAAATGTATTCACACATTATCTTCTCTTCTTTACAATAGCTCAGGAAAGTAGGCCCAAACATCCACTCTAACACAGATGAGGGGGCTTAGAAAAGGTAATCAACTCCTTCAGGTCACACAGTCAAGACTCAAACCACTGCTCTGGTTGTTGCAGATCCATATTTGACCATATTTAAAGTGGGACCCCAGAGGCTGAACAGCTAACACAGGATGCACTTGGGGGTGAGGGAGATTTATGGCTCTAGGAGGGCCAAGCACTGGTGGGGTAGGAGCCATGGTTAAGCTGGGCAATGCCCAGGGCTGCAGAAAGGAGCCAGGCTCCTAAGAACATGACTTTGTCTATACCTAAAGTGTGTGGTGGCATTCAAAGTCCATCATTGCCCATCTGTCCAGACTCATCTGCCCAGGATCTCCACAAAACTTAAGGAGCACTCACTCCCAGGGTCATGCAAGTCTCTTCACTCCCACTTCTCCGTGCTGCTTTCATCCATCTTGCTTTCACTCAGACAGGGTCTGGCTCCGTTGCCCAGGCTGGAGTGCAGTGGTGCAATCATAGCTCACCGCAGCCTTGAATTCCTCGGCTCAGGCAATTCACCCGCTCTGCTTCCCAAGTAGCTGGGACTATAGGCACACGCCACCATGCTTAGCTAATTTTATTTTACTATTTGTGGAAATGAGATCTCGCTATGTTGTCCAAGCTGGTCCTGAACTCCTGGCTTCCAGTGATCCTCCCACTTTGGCCTTACAAAACGTTGGGATTACAGGTGTGAGCCACTGTGCCTGGACTGACCTCATCTTTTAATCCCCAGGAGCCCCCAGGTCCTGGGCACTGCAGGGTTCACAGCTGGAACCCAAAAAACATTTGGCAGTGGCCAAGTCAGCCTCCAAGTAGTTGAAACCACAGGCATGTACCACCTTGCCGGGCTAATCTATTTGTGATTGATTGTAGAGACGGGGTCTCGCCATGTTGCTCAGGCTGGTCTCGTAGCCCTGGGCTCAGGCAACCCTCTCGCCTCTGCTTCCCAAAGTGCTGGGATTACAGACGTGAGCCCACGCCGGCTAGCCTCATCTTTCTTTCCTCTAGGTAAAATGGCCTAGCCTGGAAAGGGCAGGTTCTCGTGTGCCACGTGATCCAGGGGAATTCTGGTTTGCCCAGTGTCCGAACTTCACCTTTGCCAGCGGTAGATGAGATGGGAGGGGAGAACCCCAGTGTCTGAGCAAGATTCAGAAAGTCCGAGCCGGAAAGTAAAGGCCGTTGAGTCCCACGCATTCTTTTTTGCATGCGGTCCAATAGAGTTGGCGATGACTTGCTCCAAGTCACACAGCTACCTCAGGTCAGGGACTACCTGACAAGATGCTGGATGTGATCTCATCATGGAAAACTCGGGACGCTGCTCGCTGATGGACACCAAGCGTATCGACGCTCTACTTACGAGGACTGGAACCGTGAGCTGGGTCGATCTATTGCTTTTGCCTGACAGCCAATGCTGATCGTTGATTGGTCCTGGTTCAGAAACTAGATAAAGGGTGTGCACGAGGGACCCACTGCCTCGGGGCGTGCGCAGTGGTGGGACTTGATCATGGCGTCGCTCAGCTGCAGCACCGTGGTCTGCGTGATCTGCTTGGAGAAGCCCAAGTACCGCTGCCCGGCCTGCCGCGTGCCCTAGTGAGCGGCGGGCGAGGGAGACCGGGGGGACCTGGAGGGCTGCGGGAGGGTCGCGCGACCTTCGGGCTGACGCCGCCTGTGGTCTCTGTTGTTACAGCTGCTCGGTGACCTGCTTCCGGCACCACAAAGGTGAGGCCTCCGCGTCCCCGCCTCAGCCCTCTGTCCCTACCCGCGCCGGGCAGCCCCCACGCCCGCCCTCGTCTCGGCGGCGTGGATCCCTCCAGCGCGCCTCCTCCCGGCCTTTCTTCCCCTGACGTTTCGGAGCCCCTCAGCCCTCCAGGCTCCCCTGCCTCGGGTTTCCGCTGTTCTTTGCTTCCTCTGGCTGGGTCCCCGGTGTCCTGTCTGCCGCAAATGCCTTTCCAGATGTTGTACCTTGCCACACTCTTATTTATTTTTCGAGTCGGAGTCTCACTCCTTTGCCCAGGCTGGAGTGCAGTGGCGCGCACGCTCACGGCCACCACAGCGTTGACCTTCTGGGCTCCAGCGATCCTTCCGTTCAGCCTTCCAAGTATCCTGAACTAGAGACACGCGCTACCACGCCCGGCTAGTTTTTATTTTATTGTAGAGACGAGTTCTCGCCGAGTTGCCCAGGCTGGTCTCGAACCTGCGGGCTCAGGCAGTCCACTCTCCTCGGCCTCCCAAAGTGCTGGGATTACAGGCTGAACCACCGATCCGGCCAACACACTCTTTTTTAAAAAAGATAAACCGGGTGCGGTGGCTTACGCCTGTAATCTCAGCACTTTGGGAGGCTGAGGTGAGAGGTTTGCCTGAGCCCGCGGGTTCGAGACCAGCCTGGGCAACTTGGCAAGACTTCGTCTCTACAATAAATAAAAAAAATTATCTGGGTGTGGTGGATCACGCCTGTAGTTGCAGCTACTTGGAAGGCTGACAGAGTGAGACTCCAACTCAAAAAATCAAAATAATTAGCCATGGATTGCTTTTCTCACAAGTCTGCCCTAGTTGTTTCTTCCTTTTAGCCTTTTGGTGTAGCTCCTCACCATTGGCTACACTGCTACGGATAACAAGAACGTTTTATCTGGCTTTTTTTTTTTTTTTTTTTTTGAGTTGGAGTCTCACTCTTGTCCAGGCTGGAGTGCAGTGGCACACTCACAGCCACTGCAGCCTCGACCTGCTGGGGTCAGACGATCCTTCCGTCTCAGACTTCCAAGAAGCTGGAACTACAGGTGCACGCCACCATGCCTGGCTAATTTTTAAAAATTTATTGTAGAGACAGGTTTTGCCAAGTTGGCCAGGCTGATCTTGAGCCCGAGGACTCAGGCAATCCTCTCACCTCTGCCTCCCAAAGTGCTGGGATTACAGGCATGAGCCACCATGCCCGGCTCTTTTTAAAAAATATTTTGTTTTTCTCATTTTAATTTTAGATCCAGAGGGCACACGTGCATGTTTGTTACATGGTTTTTTTGGTGTGGTGGTGGTGGGGGTTGGGTCTGAGAAGGCCCATCCATTCCCCAGAGTTTTCTCTCATTTAAGCAATGTCTTGTGAGAAACCTTGAGATAGACCTATTTACAATAAGGAGAAAAGTCCTTGACCTATTTATTAAGAGGACAAAACTAAGTTATGTGTATGATGTGAGCACACTTTTGTACAATTAAAAAGAAGCGATGGGTATGACCGTCCACAGTGCAGGGTAAGTCCAAGTATTTCAGAAAGTAAAACTCAATAGGCAATTCTGCCACCCAGTAAAAGGTATGAGTAGGCTGGGCACAGTGGCTCATTCTTGTAATCCCAGAACTTTGGGAGGCTGAAGCGAGAGGATCGCCTGAGCCCAGGAGTTCAAGACCAACCTAGGCAACATAGGGAGACCTTGTCTCTACAAAAAAATTTTTTTAAAAATCAGCTGGGTGAGGTGTCATGCGCTTGTAGTCCCTGCTACTCGGGAGGCCAAGGCAAGAGGAACACTTGAGCCCAGGAGGTCAAGTCTGTGGTGAACTGTGATTGTGCCACTGTGCCACTGTACTCCAGCCTGGGCAATAGAGTGAGACCCTGGCACAGGAAACTATGAGTAACAGTTTGATGTAGATTCTTTTCAGTTTATTTCCATTTTTGTACCAATATATAGAATTTTTTAGTTCTCAGAATTTTGGCAATGTGATTATACTCAACAACAGCCTTATTTGATTTTATAGTACAAGGGAGGACCCCAAAAAACCTGGAATGTAATTATAAAAAATTGTGTTTTCTTACATGTTTAAACTTTAGTCATCTTCAAAGCACACTCTGTTGAATGCAATACACCTATTGAGAGGTTTCCCACTGCTCAAAATATTTTTTGATCTTGTTAATTTTGATGCCTTTTGTGCTTTCTGCTGTTTTTTGTTTCACCTTTTCTTTTTCCTTTTTTTTTTTTTTTCCTGAGCCCGAGTCTCACTCTGTCTCCCAGGCTGGAGGGCAATGGCATGCCTCCCGTGCACCGCAGTCTGGACCTGCTGGGCTCAGGTGATCCTTCCACCTCAGCCTTCCAAGTAGCTGGAACTACAGGCATGCACCACCACTCTCAGCTAATTTTTTGATTTATTGTAGAGATGGGATCTCGAGCCTGCGGACTCAGTTAGTCCTCTCATCTTGGCCTTCCAAAGTGCTGGGATTATAGGCATGAGCCACCATGCCTGGTTATTTCACCTTTTCCACATCAGCAAAATGTTTCCCTTTGAGAACTTTTTTCATCTGGGGAAACAAAGTCACTTGGTGTGAGAATGGGTGAATAGAGAGGGTAGGGCATAGGAGTCATGCCGGTTTTGGTCAAAAACTGATAAATAATCAATATGGTGTGGGCTGGTGCATTGTCATGGTGGAAAAACCAGTCACCAGTTTGCCACAGCTTGGGACATTTCTTCTGCAGATCGTGACACAACCTTCTCAAAACTTCCAGATAAAAACTTTGGTTGACTGATCCAGAAAAAAAAATTCCAAGTGCACAATCCCTCTCACATCAAGGAAACAAATGATCATTTTCACATTTGACTTCATTTGTTGTGCTTTTTTAGTCATGGGGAAGTGGCAATTTTCCACTGGCTAGCTTGCTGTTTTGCTTTGGGGTCGTAACCATAGCACCAAGATTCATCTCCGGTTATGAATCAGGGTCATAAAAAAAAAATCAGAGTCAGCCTCCAACTGTTCCATGCAGCCAAGTGATGGTCTCCTTGTTCAGATCTCACATCTGAGCAAGCGAGGCAGGATTTTGCTGAAACTCATTTCATGCCCAAATTTTCAGATAAAATTTGCTGGCAGGAACTCCACAACATCCTAGTTTACCCCGAAAGTTCATCAACAGTCCAACAGCGGTCTTCCAAAGTGGCTTGATGAATTCTTAACACATTTTCTTCAGTTCATCTGGTTAGAGGACGCCCCCCCCCCAAGAACAAGGTTGATCATCAATTGACATTTCACTTAGCTTAAAACAGGAAAACCATTTAAACTTGTATTTTACTCAGAGCAGCATCTTTGTAAGCTGCCTGTAGCATAGAAACAATTTCTGCTGCATTTTTCACCAACAGAAAACAAAATTTCACTCCACACATCATGAAATAGGCAAATACGTTGAAAGAATCTCCAAAAAGAAATTCACCGAAACTGGATGCAGCCTCGCACAATGCTAGCTGGAACACTGATGCCGATAGGTTCTTAGAACACTTAGCAGGGGAAGCCTGTTCAAAAGGGGCCCACTCTCCAAAAGGTAATTCTGGGCTTTTCTGAGTCCCCCTCATATATATTGGGCACATTTAGAAACTGCATCATGGTAGCTCTGTGGAAAAACAAAACAGTCTGTACAGGTGTGGCTCATTGATTTAAAGGACTGTATGTTATTTCACTATATAGTTGATATGACCACTGTTGATATAGTTGGACTCCTCTTGGTGGATTTTTATTTCTAGTTGACACATAATAATTTTACAAACTTATGAAGGTTACAATCTGATATTTTAGTACCTGTATACAATGTGTAATGATCAAATCAGGGTAATTAGCATATTCATCACCCACCAAAATGAGCATTTCTTCATGGTGAACATCCAAAATTCTCTCTTCTAGCTATTTAAAAGTATAAATTTTTACTTCACAATGCTGTAGAACACGAGAATGCATTCGTCCATCTGGCTGTGGTTTGTATCAATGAACCTGCTTCTCCCTCTCTGCCATCCCCCTACTCATCACGGTCACTAGCTGCCACGGTCTCTAGCTGCCACTATTCTGCTACCTACTCCATGAGATCAACTTATGTAGTTTCCATGTATGATTGAGAATATGGAGAGTAAATCTAGGTGGCAGGGCTGGAGATTCTCCTCTCTTCTGAGTGTTGTTTTCTAGAATCTTTTGCTGGATTTTGTCCCTTTGCCTGTTTATTAAACTTGTTCTTGGGATCTCTGTACTTGACCTTATTCCCGGGTGACCTCTTTTACTTCTTTTAACTTATTTTTTTTCCTGCTGGCACCCAAACCTTTAGCTCCAACCTCTTTTTAAGCTCCAAGAAACAAATGTTTGTATTTGGGGGCCAGATACAAATCCTGAAAATTCACCTCTCCTTCAGTGCATCCTGCTGTGTTTCTTACATGTATAGCACAGCTGGAGGGTTATCCCTTGATTCAAACTCTGCCTCTGCTACTTACTAGCTGTGGACCTGGAATTCTGTCTCCATGTTTTAGGGACTCTTAAGGGTTCCTTGAGACACTATGTATCGCACTGTGTATCTGGCACCATGCTTGGCATTTTATAAATGGTCAGTCACTGGCAGCTGTTGTAACCCCCATCCCCTCCCACACACACACCTGGTTAGACCCTTTACTCAGCATATTGTCAAGTCTGCAATTTAAGTCTTTGCAGTCCGGCCCCTCCCCTCTGTCCTCAGAACCCTTTCCTGCAACCTCATGCTCTGCTGACTCTGGTAAGTTCTCTCTGGTTGTTTTACCTCTAGTTTTATCCTCTCTGGATCTGGTTTACAGGAGCAGGTTTCAAACACCCTAATTATGGCAAGAGTCTGGTGAGATTAGGCAGGGCAGGGAGGAGGGGGGCAGGCCCTTGGGGTGTATGAGCTCTGCTTCCTCAGCTGTGATGCAGGCTTGGGCTGCTGGAGTTTCCTCATGTTTCACTTCCTCCACATCCCCTCAGCCCATCCACATGCCTCCCACCTAGATGTGGACTGGGTGGGAGGTACTGCCTTGCCACTGAAGTGGATGGGGTGGGGTGGGCCTGAGATTTGTGTCTCTTTCAGAGCAGTGCAACCCTGAAACTTGTCCTGTTGAGAGAAAAATAAGATTGGCTGTTCCTGCAAAAACTGTAAAGCCTGTGGAAAACAAAGGTGGGTTGACTGGCTTCAGACAAACAAAGCTAGAAGGGTTTCCACATAGAAGTCAGAATCAGTGGAAAGGAAGAAAAAGAGACCAGGGCTGGGTAGCAAGTCCGGAATGATGGTTTCATGGGGTGCTCCTTAGCCCAGATCCCCAGGAGAGGGCCATGTGTGATGTTGAGGGAGCATCCCAGAAGCAGAGTTCAGGAGAAAATAGGGCAGGCCACAGAGGGGAGAGGCCATGCGGTGGTTGGGGTTTGTGGTAAGCCCTCTGCTGGAGCTTTCTCTACCTCAGCTTCTGGATGGGGTTGTCACCTGAGCTAGGCCCAGGCAGGAGGCCCCTCAGAGCTTACAGCACTTGTGCGCTGTCATCTATCCAGCCATCCATCCAAGAGTTCTTTAACACCTCCTGGATGTCAGGCATCATGCCAGGCTCTGAAAGTAGCCCCCATGGGGCACCAGAGTTATTGAACATTTGCAGCAAAGGAGTGGCTCATTCCTGCTCTAAGGAACTTCCAGGTTGGGTTCAGGCATTCCAGCAATTTCTGACCATTTTGAAAGCAAAGGGATGCTGCTTGGCTGGTTTTTACACAGCACCTAATTTACTGGCCCGTCGCAGGGTTGGAGCCATGGTGGGGGGGTGGAGGGTGATAATTACAAAACCAGGCTCCAAGCCTGAAGACCACAGGGAAACATGTAGAGGAAGCATGTAAACACAAGGATGCATTTGCTCAAATCACCAATTCTTCATTTCCCCTCCCTTTTCTAAGAGGGTTATTTGTATAGTTACAAACTCCAGAGAAGAAAGGTTATTTTTGCTTGTTTGTCTATACCTGCTTATATGCCCCTTTTGCTGTCCCATGCGTGCATACACATTTCTGATCTGTTGACGTAGTTGCTGAACTTGGTGCCCAGGCCTCCTGTTTAGTTATAAGCAGTTGATTGTTATGTATTCCTTAGATGATGAAAACTCTATAGCTGATTTTCTCAGTAGTGATGAGGAAGAGGACAGAGTTTCTTTGCAGAATTTAAAGAATTTAGGTAAGTCTGTGCTGTGCTTGTTTTTTTCAACCACTGAGATACATTTGCTGTGTTGTACGGAATGTGATTTTTTGTTAGTAAACCCTTCACACACCTCAGCCTGCCCACAGCTTAAATCCCTCTGCCTGCAATCCTACCCGTCTTGCAGGTTGGCAAAATTCTGTTCCTCCTTCAAGGATTGTTCAGCTAAGTGTCTCTTGATGTTTTGTTTCTGTTTCAGAATGAGGCATCTTGGCTTCCCATAGTCTTGAACTTACTATTGACATGCCACTCATGTTTCAGTGTCATTTGTCTTTCACATACCCATTTGTACGGCACATAACTCAGTGTCCAGTTTATAGCCCAGCTGTTCATGCAGACTGGTAACCACATGATTTGATTCATAGGGGAAACAGTGTTAATAGTGCCCAGCAGTTTTGTAGTACTGCTCACTCAATCCTCATAACAGTTATTTGTACATATATCATTAATGGGCTAATGTAGTTCCTCAAGGGGAGTGTTAGTTTCATTCATCCTAGTTCACAGAATCAGGCTAAAAGGTTGTGCTTTACCCGAGTCCCATGGTAGTTATTAGACTGAGTTTGGAGCTGAGCTAGTAATGGGTGTGAATAATGTTATAGACTGTAAAGTGCCATATAGGGGTTGGTGTTTGTCCACTGCTACTGCTGCTTCTGGACTGTGAGCTTAGACATCATTCAGAGTATTTGGTATCACTGCCCTCACCACTAAGAACCTTTATGCCTGTAAGGAAAGAAAACATGCCAACAACTTAATGCTATTGTTCTCTGTATATTTGTGCTGGTAAATCATTTTTTCTTAGCTGAAATGGCATGAGGTTACAGTATCTACACAGATAACCAAGAGGTATGTTGCTGCATTTGACTTGGACATCATTTGATATGACTCTCTCACCTTGCTTACATGTGAAGCATTGGGGTTGTGAGTTTAAAGGTTAAGGAGATGCAGCCTCTCAGTCATTTTATATACACTTAAAATGGTTCGCCTTCAGCCATCTTCAGGTGTTTCCATTTGAACTCAGATTGGCTTCTTTTGTTAATTCTGAAGGGGAGTCTACAGTGTTAAGAAGCCTGTTGCTGAATCCACACCTCAGACAGTTGTTGGTTAGCCTCGACCAGGGGGACGACAAAGCGAAGCTCATGAGAACCTACATGCAGGAGCCCTTGTTTGTGGAGTTTGCAGACTGCTGTTTGAGAATCGTGGAACCACCTCGGAATGAGGATGCTTGACTCCCGGAACTGGCCCATTCCTCTTCCAGGAGATCAGCTGGGAGAGGCTTGGGGAGACTCTTAAGTGAGAGAGGAGACTTCCAGAATGCAGACTGGCTAATGCAGGTTGTGCACGTCTTCACCTTCATCAACGTGGCTCATGTTTCAGGCATGTTGCAGCTCTCAAGGTGGCAAATACTTTGAGAGAAAACCTGACATTCAAACAGTTGTTTTTAAACGTTTTATTTTTGGTACATTGATAAATGTAAATGATACCAAGTTTTTCACTTGATATTGAGTTAAAAACTTCATCAGTGTTACTAAAAAAATCAAGATGTGATGGTTCTTTTGTACATTGCATTGTTCACAATGTTAGAAATTACATTAAATAAATCAACAACTTATTAAATACTGAGTTTTATTCCTGTTTAAGGATCAAAACACAAAATCTTGCCCAGCCCAAATTTGAACCAATTTTAGGCTGATTTTGTGTATCTTCCTCTAAAAGTGCTTATGTGAATTGTAGTGACAGTACCCTAGGATGGACAGTCATGTCAACCGCTGAGTTTGATCTGTGCAGCTAGGGAAATGTGAAGTTCTAAGGGTAACTGCCAGCTCTGATGCCATCAGTGTTTGATGTGGCCACATGGCCCTTGCTCGCAGGCTGGAGCCATCAGTCGCCTTCACTCCACATGCGCTTAGAGTCGGCTGTGGGAGGGATTTGGCAGCTGTGTGTCTTTGGCAAAGCAGCTGGCAGGAAGAGACCTTGTGGAAACAAAGGCACCAAGGATCACCTAGCTAGGAGAGGGTAGAGGGCGAGGTCACACATGGACTGGTCTCTGTCTTTCCAGCAGAATCTGATTAAAGCCAGTAACACTGTAGGGCGAAGGTTCAGGGCAGATGTCAGCATAGCGTAGTGGAGACTTTCTGCAGTGAAACTTTACTGATCCCTGGGGGGGGAGAGATGCAGTTTAGCCCCAGCTCCTGGGAGGCCAAGGCCTATGGCACCCCCACAGAGTGCAAGAAATGCAAGAAGCTGTGGACAAGCAAGTACTCTCACTAGTGTGAGAGCCATAGCAGTGGGCAGGACTCAGTCAACATTTTTTTCCTCCTTATTCTAAGATAGTGACAAAACCCAAAGCAGTATTAGAATTTCACGTTCAGTCAGCGTAAGACAGATTAGAAATCCTAACAGGGAACTCTCCCTTGCTAGAATATCTCACATTGCTGTGCCTGCTTCAAACTGGAAGATCAAAACACTGACACTCTGTTTACACTCTTGCTAGCCCATGTGTTTCCATGAGGGATTTTAACCAGAAGGCCTATGGTAGTTCCTTAAATGCAAATGCACTGTTGCCTTCCTTCTGCCTCATCGCCTCGCTTACTCCTTGCTGTGACCCCATGTGATAGGATGAGTATGAGCTCATATGATAGATGAAATGGAGGCTCTGAGAGATGGTGTGCCTTGGCCATAGTCATCCAGGAAAGGGGACGGAGCCAGAACACAGACCCGGGAGTTCTGCCTCTGAGTGTAACACGCCTTCACCTTTCCTCAGCCAGGTTACTTCTATGAGCCTGGTTAGCTGGGGTGAACCACAGAACACAGAGTGTGCTGGATGACTCTTCCCTGGCTGCTCTGATAAAAACGGAGAACCTGGGTAATTGACTCACTTGCTTGTCATTTCCTCAGCTGTAAAAGGAGAAAAACCACGTAAAAAAATTTGAGGAAAACATGGAAGCAAACCCAGTGGCATCTGAAGTAACAAACTGTCACAACCCAACTCTTTTGAAAGTGGGACTAGTTAAAGGAGTTTCAGAGGTGATGCTATACCACTTGAAGGCAGTTTTTAAAAAGTGAAGGGGCATCTGGGCTCAGTGGCTCAAGCCTGTAATACCAGCACTTTAGGAGGCCAAGGCGAGAGGATTGCCTGAGCTCATGGGTTTGAGACCAGCCTGTGAAACTTGGCGAGACCTCGTCTCTACAATAAATCAAAAAATAAGCCAGGTGTGGTGTTGTGCGCCTGTAGTTCCAGCTACTTGGAAGACTGAGGCAGAAGGGTCGCCTGAGCCCAGCAGGTCGAGGCTGTGGTGGCTGTGAGCGTGCTACTGCACTCCAGTCTGAGTGACAGAGTGAAACTCCAGGCCCAAAAAAACAAAAACAAAAAATTGTGAAAGGGGCCGGGCTCGGTGGCTCAGCCTGTAATCCCAGCACTTTGGGAGGCTGAGGTGAGTGGATTGTCTGAGCCTGCGGGTTCGAGACCCGCCTGGGCAGCAAGACCTCATTCTTTACAATAAATCAAAAAATCAGCCGGGCGTGGTAGCGCATGCCTGTAATTCCGGCTACTTGGAAGGCTGAGGAGGAAGGATTGCCGGAGCCCAGCAGGTTGAGGCTGCGGTGGCCGGGAGCGGCCACTGCACTCCAGTCTGGGTGACAGAGTGAGACTCCAACTCAAAAAAAAAAAAAAAAAAAAAAATAGTGAAACGGCTCTGGAAGGTCCCCAAAGGAAATAATCTAAACCTGTGGCTGCTGGGAAGTGCAGGCTTCTGGTTTCCCAAAGAGGGTAAGGGACAGATCTTGTCCCAGCATTGGGCCTGCCTTCCCCCTGGGGACTCGTATGTTTTGCTCTTGCCTTCCACAGTGGGTATAAGGAACCCGGAGCTGTCATGGGGTAGGACAGCCGTCAAGGCACACAACCTACCTGAGGCAAGGCTCGGATGGACTTGACACCAGCCTGGTCTTGCTGTGCTGTCTGGACAGTGTTGCTACTGGGGCTGCCCCTGGCAAGCTGGAGGCAGGCCCAGACCACTAGTTTCCTCTGAAAGCCACGTACACCCACAGCTGCGTTGGCCAGGACCAGGCCCAGGGGCCAGAGGTGGATTATTGCCCTCAGGAGTCTGGTCTGCGATGGGGATGAGCTCAGGGATTGTGGAGCATGAGAGAAGTGTTTGTCTTCCACATTGTCCAGTTCTTCAGAAGCAAGGAAGGCCATTCTGATCTTAAAAAGCAAACATCCCATTATAGCTTTAGATTCACCTAGCTCTCAACAGAAAATGGAGACTAAAACTATCTTTGATAAATCATCTGAACAAGGTGAACTGAAGGCACAGGTGGATGCCCTAAACTCAGCTGGTTCCCTGTGGTGTAAGTCTATACTCAAGGCAACTGTGCTTAGGCCATAAATGACATATGCTACTTTAAAAGAGTAATAGCCTTATTTAGACATAAATGATGTGCCATAAAACCCACCCTTTTAAAGTACATTCCATGGCTTGGCACATTCCCAGAGTTGCTTATGCCACTCTACCTTCACAACACCTGCAGTGTAGGTGGTGGTGTACCCATTGCATACATGGGGAACCTAAGGCGCAGAGAGGCAGCACCACGTCTCTGAGGCCACTGGTACTGCACTGGCAGAGCCAGCATTCCCACTCGGGTTCAGCTGATTAGCAAAATCTCTAACCACTGCCCATGCTGACTACTTACTCTCCACTTCTGCCATGCATGTTTGATGACCGTGGCAGCTGTGTGCATCCTCCGGATGTGTTTCCGAGTTAACCAGGAACGGATGGCTAAGAGGTTTGCCCAGAAGCAAGGAAGAGATGATAAAGTGGTTGTTAGAGCTCTCAGTAACCTGGCTCTGCGGCAACTCCAGAGCTGCTGTAAATCTGTTTGTTTTCAGTGCATGGCTACTGTGTGCTACTTACTACATAAAGCAAGGCTCCAAAGTCAATACATAAAGCAAAATTGCCTTTTGAGAACACTCCTCACTCAGCGCACACACTTGGAGATACCTACACACTGATGGGTCAGCGGGAAGCTCATGCTGGCTGACAGCCCAGCAGAATGATTCCCATCTCAGACTCTACCCAGGGAGCACCCAGAGAATGGGAAGGGGGTGGACTTTTAGTGCCTTTTAAAATTCTCTATTTTGAGTTCGTGACCCACCTGGGCAGCGAGACCTCATCTCTACAATAAATCCAAAAAATCAGCCGGGCGTGGCAGCGCGCGCCTGTAATTTCAGCTACTCGGAAGGCTGAGGCGGAAGGATCGCCAGAGCCCAGGAGGTCGAGGCTGCGGTGGCTGGGAGAGGCCACTGCACTTCAGTCTGGGCGACAGAGTGAGACTCCAACTCAAAAAAAAAAAAAAAAATTCTCTATTTTGAAAAAAAAAATCCTTAGTTGAATTTGCTTGCTCACTTTATAAGTCCATAATATAATGTCATCATATACCCAAATACTGATAAAAGTGATTACCAGCTGGGTGCAGTGGCTCACACATGTAATCCTAGCACTTTGGGAGACCAAGACAGGAAGAATGCCTGAGCCCAGGAGTTTGAGACCAGGATGGACATAGCAAAACCTTGTCTTTACAAAAAAATCAAAGAAATTAGCTGGGCTTGGTGGTATGAGCCTGTTGTCCCAGGTACTAGGGAGATTGAGGCTGCAGTGAGTCATGGTTGTGCTACTGCACTCCAGCCTGGGTGACAGAGACCCCCAACTCAAAAAAAAAAGGGGGGGGGATTAGTGGATGGTAGTAAATTATCCCTTCTCTTGAAATTTCAGAATGTTTTGATTATTTCTGGTACAATCATATTCAGAAAAGGGGGGATATTTAATTACATACTACTAGCTTATTTACATTCTAGAAAATTAAAACCTTAAAGACAGATAAAAATCACCTGTTATCTCACCAACCCAGATGGTTTTACAGTATTTACTTATACGGTTCTCTATACACACAGAAACACATCTTACAAAGGTGGCATTTGACCCGTGATATGCAGTTTGTCATCCAGGTATGAGCATCATATTAGAAGTAGCTTTCTAATTCATATTCTTCAAAACTGCTTAGCTGCATCTTAGGGATGGTCCATAATTTAACCATGACCCCACAACTGTTAGGTATTTGGGTTCTTTCTAATACTTTTATTTTTCAAACTGGGACTGTTAGGAACATGTTGGTTCATAGATCTTTTCCTCTGATGAAGTCCTATTGGTTTCTACCCTCTCCTTAAACTCACTCCAAGCCCTGGAGCCCAGCCGGTAATGATCTCAATTGTCATAAAGGGGGAAAAATGTTGGCATTAACAGCTATCTAGGTATGAGAAAGGGGAATTAAAGGCCAACTTTTAGCCTCCACTATCTTCACAGAGTAGCCTTGTTTGTGGTGAGACTTGGTGCCCACTGAACTGGAGACATTGTGGGTGAGGTGGATGGGGAATCTGAATCCCAGCACATCACAGGAATGTGTTGTCTATCTCTTTGGACTAGGGCACAGTTTCAGTAGATGGGATTCAGCTGGCAATGTTTCAAAGGAAATCTAATCCCGGGGCCATGTGCAATTGCTGACAGTGGCCCTGTCCTGCCTACCTGCCTGGATGAGTGTGGCAGCCTGCCTTTGCCTCTCCAGCTTCTGGTGCCGGTGTCGCCTCCAGCCACTCTGGATGCAGCAGGCGCACTGCTCCAGCACCTGGGCACGCCCAATTTCCAGAAGCTCCAACTGAGAGAAAGGGCATCACTGAGGTCAGACTCCTCCCCTGCTCCGAGGGGGGCCCGGCCAGACCCTGTCCTGTTGCAGAGAGCATGCAGCTGGCTTCTGCAGTCTCATCCCAAACCAGCTTACCACAGAGTCAGTCATGAACACCTTGGTCCTGCCACAGTGCACTGGGGCTGGTGTGGCCTTGGCCGAGTCACCAGGTATGGCTGCTGCCTGAATTATGGCTTGCAGAGTGTGGAGAATGTCTTGGAGGAGAGGTTGAAGTGTGGCCTCCTCGCCATGTGAAGGAGGTTCTGGAAGAGAGGAGACAGGGCCCCATCAGAGCTTGGTCACTATATACCTCTGTGGCCTAAGAAACAGACTTTGGCCTCCCCGGTATTCTTCAGGCTTTTTTCCTGCTGCTCTTGGCTCTGTTTGTTCTCCCCTTCCTTTTTGGAGGGAGACCACAGATAGCCCCTCTAACTGTCCCTCAGGGTCCCGGCTGCTCCAAGGAAACTTGGAACTTCTAGAATACTTTTGGCTGTACCCTGGGGTATCCTGCTGCCTCAATTGTCACAGGGTACTTGACGCCTGGAAGAGTTTTGTCTTCCAACCTGGAATCCCACGCCTCAAACACCCTGAGGGCCAAACAGGGCAGCCAGGTACTCTCTCAGTCCCTGACCCCTCCCTCTCACTCCCCCCACCTTATGGGAAAAGGGAGCACAAATCCCAGTCCTGTGAAGTCCTCGTAGGTCCCATCGCCTGCCCTCCCACAGCTCTCAGGGTTGACACCTGTACAGAGAGGATTTACCTGAGGACTCTGACCACCTTTAGCTGCCCAGTGCCTCTCTGGAGATATAGGGTGCCAAAGGAGATGCCGCAGATGAGAAACACCAGCAAAATCAACCCGAGGCCAGAGGGGCTTGGGCAAGAGACAGAACAGAAGAGCAAACCATGGAGAGAGGGGGGAGAAAGGAGAAAGGCTGAAAGGACAGTGACAAAACTGTGCCCAGGAGGGGAGGGAAAAAAAGCAGAATGGGCTACAGGGTGAGGCTAGGTGGGCGGGGGTGACTGCGGCGGGGGTCCTGCCAAGTGGGGCCCACACCCTGTCCCTCTCTTCCTCTTGCTTTGTCCCAGCCAGACCATGACCATTGACTTCTTCACTCTACCTACCAAGCACCTTTGCCAAGGCTGACCAATTTCTTCCAAACCTTTCCCGACTGGGTCCACATCTCTGCTTCTCTCTACAGGGACAACTTTGCAGCTCCCTCCCACGGCCCTCTAGGGAGCTCCCAGAAAGCATGAGATTGAAGGAGTCACTTGTTCCTTCCCCCACAGCTCCTCCCCCTCCCCTTGCCAAGAGAATAATGCCCAGGTTTCTTGACTGGGTCCCACCTGTCAACCCCAGCCTCACCTTCCACCATTCTTTACCCTAATGAGTCAGCAACACTGAATGGCTTGAGTTCCTCACATCCATATAGTTACCTCAAGCCTCCAGGCCTCTATCCAAATTACCTCTCATGTGGAAAGTCCTTGATCTGGCTAATCCAATTTATTCTCAGATACTACCTCCTCCAGGAAGCCTTCCTTGATTCATACCTCCCCAGCACCACCCACAGCATCCTGTTCATAGTTCTGCCTCTCCACTTTCCAGTTTGCCCCCCCCCACTGAACCAAAACCATAAGGCAGGTCTATGTTTTATTCATTACTGAATCCTCAGCCCTGAGATAGCACAGGGTAGTTGCTCAGTAGACTGTAGTCAAACAAATGGGCCCCACTCACCAGAGCACCCTTTGGCAGGATACATGCTGTGGGGGCCAGAGAGTGTGCGAGGATAGAGCCGTCTCAGTAACTTGTAGCGTTCCACAAAGTTCTGATGGGAGACTCTGGAAGCCAAAGCAGGCAGAAGAGAATGCCTTCATCTGTGAGCCAGGCATATCACCCGGGGTTCAACAGACATTCTTCTACTGAATCTGCACAGCCCCTGAACGGATGAAGGCATAGTTCTAAAGACTATACTTAGTGGGAAGCCCAGGGAGACCGTTTTAAATCAGGTCTTCTCTTCCTGCTGCCCTGGTCTACCAGCACAAAGTGTTTTGCTCTTAACAGGTGATCTGCAGCCTACCTCCTTGCAAAGAGGCTGTTGGGCCTTGCCCCAGACAGCTGGACCCTACTGTCATGGAGACACGCTTGGCCACATCACCATCTGACCTCTCTGACTCCACATCCTCCTCTACTTCCTCCCAATCTTCAGCCCTCCCACATCTGGCTTCTGTTCCCAACACTATACCAATGTGGCTCTTATCACAGCCATTAGCAAACATATGCCACCAAATCTAGTGGACAATGCTCAGTCTACCTCCTTCCTGGCCTTGGGGCTGCAGTGACCTCTCTCCTTTGCCTCCAGGATACCCGTGATCCTGGCTTCCTGCTTCACCCATGACTCCGTTGTTACTGCTAGTTTCTCCTCACCCACTCTCTCTGAATGTGAGCATGCCTCAGGCACCTTCTCTCTCCCTAGGTAATTTTCTCCTTGCTCACTGCACTGAAACTTACTGAAGACAGATCTGCACTGCACCTCCAGTTTTTAAAGCCCAGCTGAGCCCAAAGCCCAGCTCATAGCCATTTCAAACCTGACAAGGACTTAGAGAATTCCAAGCCCTCTCCTCCCTTACCCTCCACCCTGGGCCTTCCCCAGACCAACTCCTTTCAGTAAACGGTCTCCCAGTTTGTGCATTTGCCTTTAGAAGAAACCTGCAAGCTGGGCTCGGTGGCTCGGCCTGTAATCCCACGCCTTGGGAGGCTGAAGTGAGTGGATTGCCTGAGCCCGCGGGTTCAAGACCCGCCTGGGCAACTTGGTGAGACCTCATCTCTACAATAAATCAAAAAATTCACTGGGTGTGGTAGCGCGTGCCTATAGTTCAGCTACTCGGAAGGCTGAGGCAGAAGGATCGCCGGAGCCCAGCAGGCGGAGGCTGTGGTAGTCGGAAGCGGCCACTGCACTCCAGCCTGGGCGACAGAGTGAGACTCCAACTCAAAAAAAAAAAAAAAAAAAAAAAAAAAGGAAGAAACCTGCAGCCAGGTGTGGTGGCTTACACCTGTAATCTCAAAACTTTGGGAGGCAGAGGTAAAAAGACTCAAAACTTTGGGAGGCAGAGGTGAAAAGACTGCCTGAGTCCAGGAGTTCAAGACCAGCCTGGAAAACTTGGCGAGACCTCATCCGTACAATAAATCAAAAAATTAGCCAGGCGTGGAGGTCACACACCTGTAGGTCTGGCTACTTGGAAGATGAGGCCAAAGGATAGCCTGAACCTAACAGGTCAAGGCTGTAGTGGCTGTGATTGTGCCACTGCACTCCAGTCTGAGTGACTTGAGTCAAAAAGAAAAGAAAAGTAACCTGTAAATTGCTTCTGCAACCTGGAAGTTGACTGCTCCCCTGGCCAAACTCACAGTCAATCAAGTCCACACTCCTGCTCCTTCCATTGCAAGCCATCTCCACCCACTTCCCTCCATTTTTCACACTGTCACTCCCATCTGGCCACCAGTCTTGCTGCACGCTTACAATAGCCTCCTCATCCGTCTCTTCTCCTCTATGGTGACCCACACAGCAGCCATAGGAATCGTCTCAGAGAATAAATGAGGTTGCACACCCCACCCATATAATCCAGCACTCCCACCACACTCAGGGCTAATGCAAAGTCCTCATTTGGCCGATAAGGCCCTGAAGGCCTGGCTCCTATCTACCTCTCTCCCCTACTCCCAGTGCTCTGCGGTCCAGTCCCCTAAGCATCTCTCATTTTGTAACCCGGAAGCTTTCTAGCTGCTGTCTGGAATACTCTCCCTTCCTCCAAATCCTCCCAGGCTGGACCCTCCCTTCTCACAGGCCTGAGATGCTTACAGGGGCCTCTCCCTTACCAGCCCAAGAACCTCCTTCCTCTCTTAGTCTACCTAATGGCACCTTCTGTTTCTTCAATTACACTTTATACTTATGTTTGTTTCCACAGGAGTGTATACCTCAAGAGGATAGACTCGCCTTTCTTATTCACTGATATGTTTACTAGAAACAGTGCTGGATACAGAAAACAGGGCACAAGAGTGAATGGATAAATGAATGGGTGCTGCTCCCTGAGTTCCAGATTACCTTCTACACACCTGCCTCTTTTTCTTCATCCCCACATCCCACTCTAGGGTGGGCAGGCTCTTGCCTAGTGTGAGTCCTGAGCTCCACCCTGGCACTAGCCTGCCCCCTGCAGAGATAAGGCCCACTCACCGGATGGGGAAGCCAGCAGCACTAATATGGATAGTCTCCACAAGGCCACAGGCCTCCAGCTGACTCAGGACCTGAAAGAGTGGGGAGGCAGGGTAGGCCTCTGCAGCATGTGGCCAGTGGGCTAGAAATGCCATTCCTTCTGCCCTTCCTGGCCCTGGCCAGTGTGGAGCTGCAGGCTTTGCTGAGGTTCAGCTGATGGGGTATCTCTTTGGGGCAGTGAGAAATCAAGGGACCCTGAGAAAATCTCCCGGTTAGCAAGGGTCTTGGTGGTCACGAGCCCCCATCATCTGATGCATGGCTTCTAATATAGCGGAGATGAGTGATGCTCCTAGCTCTGTCCCATCCTTTCCCTCAGTGCAGACTCATTACTGCACAATACAGCCAACACATTTCATCAGAGGGCAGCTCATAGTTGCGGGTGAGGGGAGGTTATATTGTAAAGATTCTTTTGGGACCTGAACCCAGGTCTTTACCATACAGCCAAATGGTCCTGGCTACAAGCCACATCTACCAGGTGACTGCAGGATACTTTTCAGCATAGCCCAGCACTCACACTTCATTCACATCCCTCACAGCCTGGAGTCCCAAGAAAAGGGCAGCTGCTGGCCACAAATGGCTTTTGCGAAAATTAGTAAAATAAAGTAACTTCAGTGAGAGATGGCTGCATGTACGTGGACTGCAAGGCAACAGATCCTCAGCTGATCACAAAAGATATCCACTCCTCTGGGCAATCTCAGTCTCTCACCAGGGCCCATGATTTGGCGAATAGAGAGCTAGATGCCGTGGAGCTCCTGATGGCCTCCTTGGCTAGACTACTGTGCACCGACCACATAGCCATACATGCCTGTCAAGCCAGAGCAGGCAATGTGGCCCTCCTAACGTCAGGCCCAGCTGGAGAGACCCCCTCTGTTCACTCCATTTAGACCAATGTCCTGTCCTTCATCCCTCCAAGGACTTGACCAGACAGGGATTGGTCCAAGACAGTTTTGGCCCAGTGTTAATTACCTCCTCCTGATGAAAGGTCTGTGCCTGGCCCTGGCTATTGGGCTTGATGCAGCGAATGTAGTGCGGTGTGGTGCTGTGCAGGACCTGCAGAAGCTGCTCCAGGGAGGCCTGCAGATGAGAGATCATGGGGTTGGCAAGGATTGGAGAGTCCTGGTTAGCGATAGCATCATACACCTCCAGTGGCCCTTCCAAGATCCTGAGACTAGGATCCCCATAGGCCCTGGGGATGACTACTGGAGGCTCTCACAGAACGTGTCCAAGATACACTCCTCTCCTTGACATCCCACTGCTCAACTCTTCTTCCAGGGACCCTTCTAAACCTATGACCTTCCCCTGATTGGTCTCATCCTCCTCCTCCACCTCCTTCTTCTCCAGAGCAACTTTCCTAGAAGAGAACAATCTCAGCACCCCCTGCCATTCATTCATTTGGGGAGGGCATCATTCAACCAACAACTGTTATTATTAAGCCCATCCTGTGTGGAGGCCGTCCAGAGTTGTGCTACAGGTCATCTGCAGCTGTGCTGGAGCCCAGACTAATGGGTCCCACACACAAGCACCCACACCACACAATATTGTGTCAGAGGCTAATTAAATCTGGTTTCCCAGGTGCTTCCTCAAGGAGGTGATAAAGCTGAAGTCTGATGGATGAGAAGGACTATACTAAGTAAAGCGGGTGGCAGTGAGGTGAAGCTGAAGGGGAGCAGTCAAGAGCATCCCAGGAAGGGGGAGTGGTACGTGCAAAGCTGTGATGGAAGAAAGCAGACAAAACTGAGAGAAGAAACTGAGGATAAGGTTTGAGAAGAAAGCTGGAGAGTTGGGAGTAGGTCAGGTCACAGAGGATCATGTAATCCCATGGCCACTTCCATTAGCAGAAGGTGAGAGGCCCTACCATGCCCTCTCAGGGACCGAAGCTTCTCATCATTTATAAATACCTGATATCCTATTTGTCAGATTCTGTTGCTGCCTCTGGTATAAACTCTGTGGGAACTGGGACGACATCTACATGACTGACCACTGTACCCCAGCAAACAGCACCAATCCTGGGAGGTGCTCAATAAACATCTGAGACCTCACGTCAGTAACACCAGACCCACCTTGAACTTGGACACCACGGTCAATACAGGGGCCCTGCTCTGGCCACAGGGCCCCTCCTGGGTCTTCTCTTTGAGGTTAGTAGGAAACAGCACCATGAGCAGGGGATCCTGGGACTGCTGTAGGAGGCTACTCAGCTCAGGAGGGACAGGGTCCTATTCGGAAGGGGCAAGGGCAGCGGGTGAGGGCAGGTGGAGCTTCTGGCCAGGGCCATCCAGGGGCTGGGCACCCTGCCCACCAAGCTGCAGGAGAGAGGGCATCCAGAGAGGGTAGAGCCCAAGTCCAACAGAAGAGCTGGCCCACCAGATGACCAGAGACCCAGAGGCCCAGTCTAACACAGGTCATTTCCAGGCAGGTCATGCTTGATTAGTGGAGACCTCAGATAGGTGGGCCCAAGATATCCTGGACTCTGGGAGGATAGGTGGGCCCAAGATATCCTGGACTCTGGGAGGATAGGTGGGCCCAAGATATCCTGGACTCTGGGAGGATATTCATGAGAGAAAGGACACATGATGGGAAACTACTATGTGTGTGACCACGACTCAGCATCTCATTTCACCCTGGCCCCTCAGGCCATGGCCCCCTCACCTTGTTCTTCTCCACCAGGCCTGCTGTATGGTAACGCACAGGCCCTGCGTAATGTACCACGATGAAGCTGGGCTCCCGACTGAGCTTATTGTGGCCCAGGCAGGGACTGTCTGCCAGGGCACTTTCAATGCGTGTTTGGAGTTGGGCTGCACTGCTTGGCCGATTAAGGCGGCATTCCTATGGGATGGGAGTGGGCAGCCAGTTACAAAAACGAGGGGGCTCACCACAACCCTTACCATCCCCACCCTCTGGCCTTGGTGGCAGCAGAGTTATTACACAGATATCACAGTGGCCGCAAGCCAGAGGAAATATAGCAATCAGCAAATCCATTAGGCAGACTGGGAGAGAGAGGAACAGAGAGGGAACAGGATAGTCATCAGGCTCCCAAAACCCATCCATTACCCGACCCCCCCACCTCATTTATGAGGGAGCAGATGCTGATGGGGCTCCCCTCGATGAGATCCAAACAGGTCTGGTTGTCCTGGTAGTTGACAAATGACCACTCCAGACCCTCAACTGTGTATTCCTCCTAGAGGGCAAGTAGGGGTGGGGTGGGAGGAGGCAGCTGTGGTGGGAGGTCCAGACAAGACATCCACGGCTGGCTGTGGTACCGCAACAAAACATTACACTTGCCACATATATGCAATTATTGTTTGTCAATTAAAAATAAAACAAGAACAAACAAAAGGCTTATAGTCAGAACGTGAGCTGGGGCTGCAAGGTTAGGAAGAGATCGAGGATCTATGAGAAGGACCCCTCACCTTCCCCCATCCTTCACCTGCTGGGCCCGTAAGTAGTGAGCCACAAAGTGCTGTTGCAGCTTTTCATTGGCGTAGTTGATGCACAACTGTTCCAGACTGTTGTCAGGAAATGACTCAAATCCATACACATCCAGCAGGCCTGGGAGGATGGCAGAGGACCCATGAGACCCCTGCAGGGAGCAGATGGGAGGCAGGAGGCCCACAGAAAAACAGGGTGGCAGGGCCACTGCTGACATCTTATACTTGGCAGCCTGGGGATGAGGTTGAGTAAGCATAACACCCTGCAGTGGGCAGAACATGCCTGCTCGGTCCCCACCCAGGGTAGTTCCCATCTCTGCCCCATGCCACCTTAGAGCTCAGAGGCCAGAAAACCCAGCTGAGGTGCGAGAGGCAGCCCAGGGCATCAGGCCATTTTGAGTCTGAATTCTCTGGTCCTAACAGGCCCCTCTTGTGAGGAAACCAAGTAACCAGGAACATTTTCTGTGTCAAATCTGGTTTGGAGGGCCTTGGTCTCACCAGCCTAGTTGATGCCTAGAATTCCACCTTCCGTGAATAAACTATACTGGTGCCTTTCAGCTTTACCTCCTCCTTTACCTGACTGTGCCAACGAGGGTTACAAGGATCCCAAGTCCCTTCTAATCTAGCTCTTTCCCCTACACCCTACTATTCTCCTGTGATTGAAGCTGGGTCTCTGGGGAGAAAATGGGGCTCTTATGACAAGGCACCATCTGAGTCTGTCTGCAGCAAAGCTATGGACGAGTCAGATGTGGGCACTGGATCTCATCCAAACACCGGTGGGCAAATGGAAGAGCAGACAGGGCTGCAAAGAAGGGAAAGGGGCTGCCCAGAGTCACACAGTGGACCCAGGGCTCCTGCCTTTCCATCCGGGGTTCTAGCGCTTTTTTTCTGAAATGCTCCCAGAACGGTGAGCCCTGCTACCTATGAAAGTGGTCCATGAGTCAGGGTCTGCACAGATGCTGCTGTTGATCACCGAAACCAGCCAGTCAAACACCCTATTGGGAAGAAGAGAGTGAACTCTGATGAATGGGTCAGACTGAGCCTGAGGGGTGGTAAAAGTGCTCCCCCAGCAAGGGTGCTACACCCCCGAGGGCCTTGTATTCTGACTCTGACAGGTCAAAGGCTAAAGCCTGTTCTCCTGTTTCCTGCCCACCTGTCTTAGCCTACGACACATGCAGGCTATGAACATGCATGCTCCCAGGTAGATACAAACCTGGCCTGTCCCCCTGGCAAGACTGAGCGCAGAACTAACTCCTGGGCTAGGCAGGGGATGGGTCTGAATCAGTTACAAGATCCAGCTGATGCCTTGAATTAGAAGGGGTTGATGGATAGGCCTGGGTATGACTAGTGAAGAAGTGAGTTAACTGATCTCCCCTGCAAAGCTCCATCTGTGGAGCTCAGAGTTCAAGGTCTTGCCACATCTCCCTCACACAGGCCTGCAGAAATGGGCCTTGAGTCACCTGAGGCAAACAGTAGCATCCTCCATTCTGGAACCACCCCCACCCCAGAGAAGATGAGGTTACTGCACAAGGTAGGTAACATATACAACACCATTCAAAGGTCTCTTCCTTAAAATTTTTCTTAAAGTAATTACACTGCAACTTTTCAATTCAGTAAATAAAATGGTTCTCTTTTTGCAATAGGGGCTTCAAACATCCATATTCAGTACTAAAAATGAATGATCTAGTGTTATAATGACTTGATGGTTTCCATGTGTAAATTGTTCTGTGGTTGAAAACTCACTCTATCTGTGTTCATCACACTTTCTCTGCTCACTTTGTAGGAACTTACAGGCAAAGAGCTTAAAAACCTTTCACTTGTCAGGTGCGGTGGCTCCCACCTATAATCCCAGTACTTTGGAAGGTGAAGGCAAGATGATTGCCTGAGCCAGGGGTTCAAGATCAGCCTGCGCAACTTGGCAAGACCTCATCTCAACAATAAATTAAAAAATTAGCTGGGCACGGCGGCGCACACCTATAGTTCCAGCTACTTGGAAGGCTGAGGTGGAAGGATTGCCTGAGTCCAGCAGGTCGAGGCAGTGGTGGTTGTGCACTCCAGAGAGAGAGTAAGACTTGGACTCCAAAATAAATAAATAAATAAAATAAAAACTTTTCACCCGAGGCCAGGTGCAGTAACTCACACCTATAATCCCAGCACTCTGGGAGGCTGAGGCAAAAGAATTGCTTGAGCCCAGGAATTTGAGACCAGCTTAAGCAACATAGCAAGCCTTTGTCTCTACAAAAAAAAAAAAAACTCAAAAAAATTTGCCAGCCACCTGTAGTCCCAGCTACTCAGAAGGCTGAGCCGGAAGACTTGCTTGAACCCAGGAGGTAGAGGCTGTGGTAATCCATGATCGTGCCACTGCACTCCAGCCTGGGTGACACAGTGAGACCCCAGCTGAAAAGTAAAAAAGAAAAAAACCACTTGACCTGAAATTAGCTGTGAGGCAGTGGTAACTAGTCTCAAACTTCACTCTGGACCCAGCTGCCCTGGGCCATCTGTCAACTCAGAGAGGACCTTGCTCCCTCAGCAGTGCTTCTTAGGCTCTTGGTCCTTTGCAGAGTTCATGACAGCAGGGGACTCTCTCCCCAGAAAGTGGCCCAAGGACTCACATACACATGCACACATAAGCATGTGCTGTACAATTTCAGAGGATTCTAGGCCCCTAGAAGGCCTGAAAAGACTCCCGCCAGAGTCTCAGAACTCAAGGTGAGAAACTATAATAACCACATGGCCAGATGGTAGAAGCATCCACGTAACCCACACCAGGATAAGGCCAGGACCTCAGCTTCCGCACTGTGCTACATCCTACTTGCTGGATACCATGCCGCCCATGACTGTGGGCTGAGCCTCTAGCTCTGTAACTATTGACCACATTTCCCAGGGGACTATGTGAGGCCTAAGTACAAGGGCACAGAGGAGACAGAGGAGCCTATTCACGCCAGGGCCTCAACCTGGAACTGCGAAGGCCTCAGATCACCTTTGGGACCTGCCTTACCAGCAGAGCTGAGCAAGATTTTCTCACCTGTTGCCAAGGTCAAAGCAGGCTCAAGTTTCAAGCTGAAACTTGGCCAGGAATGTGGCAACTTCCCTATTTAGTACTCTGGAATAGAGGCCAAGGGTGTTGCTTGAAGTAAACCTGGGAGTCGTGCCCTATTGTCCCCAGGAGTCTGAGGAGCAGAGAGAAAAATCCATCGACTTCATCTGGTATCCCCCACCCTGGGCCTGTGCCTATTGCCTGATGGTATCTGGTCCAACCTCAGACAAGGGGAGAACCTGTTGGGAGGGAAGGGCCCAGAGCAACTGCTCACCATGCATAGACCAGTTTGGCCAGACAGTCTCTGCGGGTGTCACACTCAGCTCGGGAGCAGGGCTTCCGGAACACCTGCTGTTGCTTGCCCGCCCTGATGGTTCTAATGTGCAATGTCTCCAGCAGCATGTCTTCTGGGAGCTGCAGCAGTAAAGCTGCTGTCCTGACAGCGCCTGGGAAAGGTGAGTGCTCCTTAGACAAGTCACACTCCGACCAAACAGTCCTCTTAATGAAGCACTGTGAAGTCATCACAGTGGAGTCATGACTCACCCAACTAGACAGAGGAAATCTAGGTTCTGAGGGGCGAAGAGACTCATCAAAGGACTCCATAAGCAGCAGAGTTAGGACTTGAACCCAGGACCTCTCTGTCCTGGTCCACACTGCCGCATGTGGGACAAATCACTTTATAAACCCTCTGACTGTTGTTTTCTCGTGTGCAAGATGGGTACAGACTGTCTGCCTACCAGAAACAGGTGAGGAGTAATGAACCAGGCAAGGGTCCCATGGTGGATGCTTCCAGGAGGATCAGATTCAAGTTTTCAGCCCCTGGGTTCCCACCTAATCCACCAACGTTGGCTACATTCCTGACAGGGACTGCCACAGTCCCCCCTCCCAGCTTGCCCCTCACACTTGGCATTGTCCATCAGTTGGCAGGGCTGGGCTTCATCCTCAGAGTCCGAAAACTGGATATTTCCAAGGTGCAGCAGTCCAGCCAGGACCTGAGAAGGCAGAAATGCAAGGTCAGGAGAAGAAATGACACGAGGTAGGCCTTCTCTGGAAAGGGCTTGTCTCTTGCTGAATACAGTCATGACAGAAGAAGGATAGCTCCCAATCACTGCCTAATTGTGCCTATCTCTGCCAGGTACATTTCTGTCCAAGGTACATGCATCACTTCATCTTCTCAACAACCTTTATGCATCACAAGCCTGACAACACACACTTTTTGGGATTAGAACCCAGTCTGACTTCAGATGCCTCCCAGGGCAGGAGTGGGGCTCTGGTGCCCACCTACTATTCATCCCTCTGCCTCCAAGTATCTAGGAATATGACTGGATGTGAGGACATCATGCTTCTGTTTGTTATGGGCCAGGGATACTGCAGTGTGTCTGCTGGGGGCTTGGTTCTGGTTCCCTTTGGCTTTTTCTCCCTGTTGGACTTCTGAAAGTCCAGTCTGGGGAGGAACTACGATATTTATCTCTGTACTGCAGGTGGCCTTTTGCCTTTGTATTCAAACATCCACATAGACAAGCCCCTGGGAACTATAGAAAGGGGACCTTCCCAGGCCTAGCAACTTGTAAACCCTTGCACCCAATACCAAGAGAACAAAACCCCACCTGCCATTCCTGTCTGGTCTCAGACATGGCACCTCCACATGCTACCGGCCTTCTGCCACAGTGTACCCAGAAGACTGCTATGCTTAATGAGCAGTGTGGCTGTAGCACAGGGTCGTGCCACCCTCAAAAACAACACTCCTGTCCAGAGTCCTAGGGTTACCCACTCACCCTGGGCTTGTCCTTATGTGCTTTTGTTCAAGCTCTGACTTGGCAGTGCCCTACTATATGTGATGCCCTCCCTGCCTGAACAGCCCCATCTAGAGGTGAGGGTCACTTTCCACTGCACTGCTATCTCTCTGCAGTGGTTTCCCCGTCCCTAGTGCCGGTCTACCCTGTCTATCCCCTCCTTGGGCTCTGGTGGTCATTGAGGACGTAAGGAGGGTGAGGGGAGGCGCTTAGGGGGGTGAGAGGAGCCCAGTTAACCTGGATCAGTACCAGGCCCCAGAAGACACAGGGAGGAGGAAGAGAACAGCGGGAATTTGGAATTACTAATACATGGTACAGACTCCCTTTATATCACTTAGTCACCACTTTACCGCCCTGGCTTTCTCAGGCACAAAAGGGAAATAATGACCAAAAGAGGACTCACTGGAAAAACCAAGTTGAGCGAGAGATGAGAACATGATTTTTAAGTTTTAATGTATTTAGACAAGCATGCGGTAGCACTAGTTATTTCTGCAGTAATAGCAGACCCCACTCCTGGCTCTCTGCCTCCGTGGATCATTATCCTCTTATATCATGTACATGTTTTCTCTCACTGCTCTCTATGCACTACCCTCTGCAACACCTTGTCTCCGGGCTCAGCACCGCAGATGGGTGGTCAATTCTTTATGGACTGCAGAGAAGCCCAAAGTGCTAGATGCTCAGGGGAAGACGGAGTCACAAGTCTGGGGAAAAGCTCTAAGAAAGGGGCTGCTACCACCTCTGCCAAAGGTAAGAGGCATGGCTTTTCTTCTGACCTTAAAGATGTTGTTCTGGGTGGGGGTGTCGATGCCCAAATGAAGCATGGCCTCTCTGGTCACCTCAAAACAATCCTCTGAAAAATAATCCAAGGCACAGCCCAATATCAGAGCTACAGGTCAGCAGGTCCAGCAAGGGGAGAGGGAGGCAGGCCCTGTACAGAGTAGTTGGGTACTGGTGGGTCAGCCCAGGATGCTCTCCTTACCTTCCAAGGTCTTCTCTGGGTTGGGCAGCCAGGAGAAGGCAGCTCCCTCAGGGAGGTGCCACCGGAGCCTCTCATCCTCACTGGCTCCTTTGTAGATCTGTAGGGAGGTGTAGATGGGTAAGCGGGCTGAGGGTGTGCGGGAAGCCCAGGCCTGCATTGGCCTGGGTTTGGGATGAGAGGAGTAAGATATAATAGCAACATCATAAGGATGAAAGGTCCCAATGGAGAGCCCAGGACATGCATAGGGCAAAAGAATCCACAAACAGTTCTAGGTATCAAGAGAACCCTGCTCTGGGGAAACCTGCAGTCTGATGAAGAAAGCACAGCTCTTGCCTTGGAGCTCCCCAGTGCTAACGTGAGAGGCATACCCCTTACCTAAGGATGCTCCTAGTCTAAGAGCAAGGGAGACGTGCTATCCATGCCCTGGGGGATACCTCGTCTGATGGAAGAAGCACAAATCTAGAGAAGCCCTCATTCTATTGGAGCCATTCTATGACAGCCCTTGTTCAGAAAAAGACAGGCCTAGCCTCAAGAACCTTCTGGTAGATGGAGGAAGCAAAACACATCCCCAGACCCAAACTGAATGGAGCCAAGGCCAGTGAGACAGAAGGACGGCATATAAAGTTTGCAGGTATAAGTGGTGGCACCGCTGAAAGCCAGGTGAAGGGGTCAGGCACGGAGCATTCTAGCGAGTTGGGAGACACAGACCCATCCCTGCCCTGTATCTGAGGGGCTATGAGCCCCACCTGGAACAAACCTGGTAGAAGATATGGAAGTTCCTCTCACTGGAGGCCTGGCAGGCCACTCGCGTTTTCTCTAGGAGATAGGTCTGGACTGCCGCCCCGGTCATCTGCTGGGCCCTGGGCACATGCAGGCCGGAGCCTATTAGTTGCCCATTCATTCCAGAGCCACGTGTGTGATATGTACTGTGTGCCAGACTACACCTAGCAACTCCCCACCAAGCTTGTGCATTAAGTTAATGAATATCATGAGGGCTGGGGACTACACAGAATGTTCTTGGGTGTTCTGAGACATTCCCCTGCATCTAGCTCAGGTGGGCAGGACCAAGGCCTCTGTATATCATTTTGCCCCACCCAAGACAGGAGTAGAAGCCCCAGTTCCAAGCTCGGGGTAAGGTCCAAAGAGGCGGCAATTTACCTAGAAGGTCCTGAGCAAGATTGGAAGCCAGGAGGAAGACACAGTCCTCAGCAAGTACATTGTCCCAGGGTTCGCTAAGGATGGAGTAGCTATAGTTCTCCAGGTCCTAAGAGCACCCTCAGGTTTCACTGACCCTAATGAATCCCACGTATGTACACACCAGGAGCAGTATTTTGTCTACAAAGGTGGCCCAGGCTGAATACTGCCCCAGGTACTTTCAGGCCCTCACTCCCGTCCTCCCACTAGCCAGGGGACACCAGCTATTACCTGTTCAGCTGGAGCTGGATGAACTTCCCGAAGCGACTGCTGTTGTTATTCCTCAGCGTACAAGCATTCCCTACAGATCACACCTTGTTTACATCACTCCCCTAGGTGCACCGAGTTCTCATGGGCCCAAGTGGCTGCAGGACTGCTGAGGGCCATGTTCCTATCCTCAAGTCACCAAAAGGTCCCTTTGCTGGCTTTCATGTCATATTGGACAGGACTAGGGAATGGGCACTTGGGCTTTATTAAGTGGCATTCTGGAGTTAGAACTTCTGGCATGAAACTCGAGCAAGCAAGCCCAAGCAGCCAGGGACTGTCTTCTTTGAAGGGAAGAGTCTAAAAAAACAAGGTGTCACTACTGGCTTTAGACAGTAAGGCACATCTAGGCTACAGTCCAAACACAGATGCTAACTGCATCCTCAGACAAGTGCCCTTCTTTGAACTATCGGGAAAGTGGATACAAAGATAGGAGGATGTGAACTAACTGAGCCATAAGGTCCTCTCCGGCATTACTGTTACATGCGCCCATGCTGGAAGAGGAAGAAGACTGACTACCATCCCTTCTGTTAGAAAGATGCTGAAGGGTACCTGGGAATAGGTTGGGGATCTGAGACAGTGAAGGATACACTCATCCTCCAACCCCTAAAGAGAGGATCTCAAAGCCCTGCTCCTCTTCTGGAAGGTAGCAAATCCCAGAGGAAATGGGACTGGGATACTGTAGAGAAAACATCAAGCTCACCAAAAGCTTCCATGACAGGGTTGGAGTTCAGGATTCGCTGTTCAATCCTCTCTGCAATCTTGTGACTCTCCCAATATGTGGGTGAGGCAGCCACCACAGCATAGAACTTCATCAGGCAACGGGATGTCCATGTCTGTGGCAGAAACAGCCCTGTGGAAGCTGTATGCATGTTCCCTCCCACTTCCGAGCCTGCCTGAGGGAACAGTGCCCATAGAGCTTGCTCCTCCATCACACCTGTTTCTGACCAAACAGGTGAATGCTGCACACAACTCTGGCTTTGGGCAAGGCACTTCCCCTACCCGTCTGTGCACCTCTGTTCTCCCAGCTCCAAGGATACGCTAAGAAACAAGGGGGACTGGGGTAGAGAAGGGACAATCCCCCTGGGCAGGCTGTAAACCTTCTGTGAGTGTCGGTGAAGCCTCAGAGCTAATAATGATTCCTCTGTGGCAGGCACTGAATTGTAGAGGCTTTCTGTGCAATTTGCTTGCAAAGCCTATACATAGGCTACCGTTATACAATTGTTTTTACTTTTTTTTTTAAACTTACTTTTCCATCACAGGATATAATTGTTTTCAAAATGATGAAACTAAAGCACAGAAAGATTTAAAAATGAAGATCACATATCAAGTCAATGACAGGGAACCAATTTATACCTAGTCTAATTACACAATTCTTACTCTAGTCTTTTGTGCTTCATCAGGTGAAGTGATGTGTACTTTCATTTTTTATTTCCAATTGTTTATCACTAGGACATAGAAATACAATGATTTATTTATTATTTTGAGTTGGGGTCTTACTCTGTCACCTAGGCTAGAATGAGGTAACATGGTTTACTGCAGCTTCAACCTCCTGAGCTCAGGTCATTCTTCCATCTCAGCCTCCCGAATAGCTAGAACTACAAGCACCACCACGCCTGGCTAACTTTTCTGATTTTTCTTGTTGTTGTTGTTTGTAGAAATGAGGTCTCACTATACTGTATCACACAGGCTGGTATCAAACTCCTGAGCTCAAGAGATCCTCTTGTCTTGGCCTCCCAAAGTGTTGGAATTAGAGGTGTGAGTCACCATGCCCGCTATAATGAACTTTTATATATTGATCTTATACCCTAACATCTCACTAAATTCTCTACAACTTTTCAGTTGTAGATTTTTTTTTTATCCTTAAGTTTTTCTATGAGTTCAGAAATGTTCCCTCTCTTCCAAAAGAATTTGTATAGATTTGTTAACATTTTTTTTTAAACATTTAGTAGAATTCACAAGCTAGAGCTTTCTTTATGGAAAGGCTTTTAACTATAACTTCAATTTCTTTTACAAATAGGGACTTACCAGGTTATATTTCCTCTTGTATGATCTTCACCAGTTTGTGTCTTTCCAAAATTTCTTCATCAAAATTGTATAATTTATTGGCACAGTTATTCAAAATATTGTCTTATCAATCTGTAAAAGCTGTAACGATGTCTACCCTTTTATTCCTGATATTGGTAATTTGTGTCTTTTTCTCTTTTGTGTAAGCTTGACTGGAGGGGTATCATTTTATTCATCTTTTCAAAGACAAGTCTTTATTTCACTTATTTTCTTTTTTTTTTTTTTGAGTTGGAGTCTCACTCTGTCGCCCAGACGGGAATGCAGTGGCTGCTCCTGGTCACCCCAGCCTCGACCTGCTGGGCTCTGGCGATCCTTCTGCCTCAGCCTTCCGAGTAGCCGGAATTACAGGCATGGGTTACCACGCCCGGCTGATTTTTTTTTTTTAATTTTACCTAATTGACTTATGTATTATTGAGTCAGAGCCTCAATTTGTTGCCCAGGCTGGAGTGCAGTGGCACGCTCACTGCTACTACAGACTCGACCTGCTGGGCTCAGTCTGGCCACTTCAGCTTTCCAAGTAGTTGGGATTACAGGTGTACATCACCATGCCCAGCTAATTTTTTGATTGTAGAGACAAAGTTGCCCAGGTTGATCTCCAACCCCTGGGCTCAGGCAATCCTCTTGCCTCCACCTCGCAAAGTGCTGGGATTACAGGCGTGAGCCACTGTACCCAGCTGATTTCATTTATTTTCTTTATTATTTTTCTGTTTTCTAATTTATTCCCTTTGATTTTATTTTCTTCTTCTGCTTACTCTGGGTTTAGTTTATTCTGTTTCCCTCCAGTTTTTTAAGGTGTGTTATGGACTAAATTGTGTTCCCCACAAATTCAAATGTTGAATCCCTAAATCCCAATGTGACTGTATCTGGAGATAGGGTCTTTAAGAGGCAATTAAACCAAGGTGATAAAGGTAGGGCCCTTATCCCATAGGACTATAGTCTTATAAGAGAAAGAGATCTTTATCCCCCTCTCTCCTTCTCTCTGCCATGTGAGAACACAGCAAGAAGATGGCATTCTACAAGCCAGGAGGAGACCTCATCAGAACCCAATCATGTTGGCATCCCAACCCTGGACCTGCAATCTCTAGAACTGTAAGAAAATAAATTTCTGCTGTTTCAGCAACTCAGTCATGATCATCACAGTATTTTGTTATAGCAGCCTGAGTTGATTAACACAAGGTGAAAGATCAGATCACTGATTTGAATCCTTTCTTTTTGTTCTAAAATATGTAATAAAATTCCATAAGCACGGGTCACCATGCCCAGCTAAGTTTTAAAAATTTTTTTTGTAGCGATGGAGTCTAATTATGTTGTCTAGGCTTGTCTTAAACTCCTGACCTCAAGTGATCCTCCTGCCTTAGCCTCCCAAAGCACAGGTATTTACAGGTATGAGTCATTTTTACAGGTATGAGTCACCGTGTTCAACAAAGTGCTGGGTTTACTGGTGTGAGCCACTGCACCTGACCTCACTTTCACTTTGAATGATACTTTTGCTGGTAACACAGTTCTAGGTTGACAGACATTTTCTTTCAGCACTTAAAAGATGTCACTCTATTATCTTGACAGACGTTTTCTTTCAGCAGTCAAAATACGTCACTCCACTATCTTTGGGCTTGCAGTTTATGACAAGATGCCTGTAGTTGTTCTTATCTTTGTTCCTTTTTATGTAATGTTTATTTCCCTGGCTTCTTTTAAGATTTTTTTCTTGTACGTGGTTTTCAGCACTTTGACTACAGTGTGCCTAAATGTATTTATCCTACTTGGTGTTCTCTAAGTTTCTCAGAGCTGTGCTTGCCATCTTTGATTTTGTAAAATATTACTTCTGACCCATGTTTTCTCTCTTCTCCTGGGACACCAATTACAAATACAGTTGACCCTTGAACAACACAAGTTTGAGCTCTGCAGGTCTAAATACATGTGGATCTTTTCCAGGAAATCTCTCCTGTCTCTCCTTCTACCTCCTCCACCTCTGCCACCTGAGACAGTAAGACCAACCCTCCTCTTCCTCCCCCACCTCCACCTACTCAAAGTGAAGATGAAGATCTTTATGGTGATCCACTTCCATTTAATAAATAGTAAACATTTTATCTTCCTCATGATTTTCTTAGTAACATTTTCTTTTCCATAGCTTACATTATCGTAAGAACACAGTATATAACACATAACATAAAAATATGTGTTATTGGTAAGGTTTCTGGTCAACAGTAGGCTATTTAGTAGTTAAAACTTTGGAAAAGTCAAAAGCTATATGCAAATTTATGACTGTGGAGGGCAATCATTTGGCAGACCATTTGAAACTGCACTGAAGCTCTTGGGTGCACTTTTTTGTTTTTCAATTTGGATAATTTCCACTGACCAATTGTCAACTTCACTAATGCAGTTCTCCATGTCTAGTTCGATGATAAGGCTGAAGGAATTGCTTATCATGTTTTAAATTTTTACCATCTCCACTTATCTTTTAGGTTTCATCTGTAATCCCGGCACTGAGTCCGAGGCAGGAGGATCACTAGAGGCCAGGAGTTTGACACCAGCCTGGGCAACACAGTGAGACTTTGTCTCCACAAAAAGTTTTTACATGAGCTGGGCATGGTGGCTCATGCCCGTAGTCCCAGCTGCTTGGTAGGCTGAAGTGGGAGGGTCACATGAGCCTAGTAGTTTGAGGCTACAGTAAATTAAGATAGTGCCACTGTACTCCAGTCTGGGCAACAGAGTGAAACTCAGACTCTAATTTTTTTTTTTAAAACTACATATAAGGAGGTCTTCCAGTCGACAATCCTATCCATAAACAGAATTCTAATCAGTTGTTTAATGCCTTATTTAAAAATACAAACACTCAAAGGTCATTAACTATTTGGCAAACCCTTTACATGAATGGCAAATATAACATAAGGAAGGGAGCTAGATCTCTTAGAATGAAAAAAATTTTTTTTTTTTTGATTTGGAGTCCTACTCTGTTGCCAGGCTGGAGTGCAGTGATACACTCACGGCCACTGCAGCCTAGACCCACTGGGCTCAGGCAATCCTTCTGCCTCAGCCTTCCAAGTAGCTGGGATTGCAGACGTGAGCCATCACACCCGGGTAGAATTAACATTTTTAACAAATATTCAAAATTCAAAAGAATTGGAAGGCAGAAAGAGATTATCCTCCTGAAGGAAAAAAATTTAAGAGATGGGAAAATACATGAGAAATAAGAATATTAGACAATTATCCAAATTTCTCACTAACAGGAGTTCCAGAACAAGAAGACGGGGGAAGAAATCATTAGATACAACATGAAAATACTTCCTGGAACAAGAAGATATGAGTTTCCAAATTAAGAAGACCCACACAAAGCAGGTAGCATAGAAAGTAAAAAAAGACCATACCAAGACACAGCACTGTGAATTTTAAAACTTAAAAGGTTTTGGAAAGAAAAATCAAATCTTGTTCAAGAAGCTACTAAAGAATCACCATAGCTGGGCTCGGTGGCTCAGCCTGTAATCTCGCACCTTGGGAGGCTGAGATGAGTGGATTGCCTGAGCCTACGGGCTCGAGACCCGCCTGGGCAACTTGGCAAGACCTCATCTCTACAATAAATCAAAAAAATTAGCCGGGTGTGGTAGTGCGTGGCTGTAGTTCCAGCTATCTGGAAGGCTGAGGCGGAAGGATCACCGGAGCCCAGCAGGTTAAGGCTGCGGTGGCTGGGAGCGGCCACTGGGCAACAGAGTGAGACTCCTACTCAAAAAAAAAAAAAAAAAAAAAAAGAAACACCATTATGGACTGGTACTCTCAGTAGCAATGTTAAAGAAAATATCTCTAAAATCGAAAAGAAAATAATAATTTATTATTTTTTGAGTTGAAGTCTCACTCTGTCACCCTGGCTATAGTGCAGCAGCATGTTCAAGGCCACCACAGCCTCCACCTGCTGGGCTCAGATGATCCTTCCTCCTCAGCCTTCTAAGTAGCTGGAACTACAGGTGTGTGCTACCACGCCTGGCTTATTTTTTTATTGTAGAGACGAGGTCTCACTAAGTTGGTCCAGGCTGGTCTCGAACCCCAAACCGAGGCAATTCTCTTATCTTGACCTCTCAAAGTACTGGGATTACAGGTGTGAGCCACCGTGCTCGGCCAGAGCATATTCTTTAGTAGTTTCTTGAGTAGGATACCTAAGAGCAAATTTTCAAGTTGTTGCTCATCTGAAAATGTCTGTTCTGCCTCAAATTAGATTGATATTTTGGCTGAGTTTTATAATTGCAGGTTAGAAATTATTTCTTAGCCAGACATAGTGGCTCACACCTGTCATCCCAGCACTTTGGTAGGTGGAGGCAAGAGGATTGCCTGAGTCCACGGGTTCGAGACCAGCCTGGGCAACATGGTAAGACCTTATCTCTACAATCAATCAATCAATCAATAATCTGGGCTTAGTGGTGCACGCCTGTAGTTCCACCAGGGTGAGGTGGAAGGATCACCTGAGCCCAGCAGGTGGAGGCTGTGGTGGCCATGAATGCATGCACACTGCTCTCCACCCTAGGTGACAGAGTGAGACTCTGACTCAAAAAAACAACAAAAAAAGAAATATAGAAGTAAACAGCCAAATAAACCAATAAAAGATGTGAAAGTAGCACCTCTGGAGAGAGGGAACAGGGTTGAGTGATATGGGACTAGTTGGCTGTATTCTTTATAAGCCTTATAGTACTGCTTAATTTATCTTTTAAATTAGAAATTCATTGTGGAATGATTTTTCAAACTATGTAGCAATATTACTAGTTATTAAAAATAAATTAAAAATTTAAAATATAGCAGGCCCAGCCCATGGTTACAATGGCTGCTCAGTAAAGGCTTACTGAATTTTAGCTGCCTGGGTCTTAGGCCAGGTTCAGTTTCTGTTCCCCAGAGCAATTCTGGGGTATAATGGGCTTTGTCTAGGAGTTGGGCATCAGTCACTCACTGGCCACCTTGATACAGCTCCCAAATATCTCCTCCTAACCCAGGTCTGGTCCCTCATCCTTGCAGCTTGCTGTCTTGGTTTCCTTATCTATCTTTCTCAGTGGACTAGAAGTCCCCTGAGAGCTGGATGTTGCATTTTTCATCTGTTCTTCCCCTGCCACCCCTCAGAGCCTAGCCCAAAGTCTAGAACCTGGCAGGTTCTCAGTGTTCAGCAATTCTCTCACACATGAGTAAAGACAGGAGCTTACAGCCCAATGAACCCCTCGTGAAGGTAAAAGAACTATGGAAAGGGCAAGGCAGCTGGGTAAGCCTTGACAAGGTGGCAAGGTCTTGGCCAACAGCTTCCTCTGTACAACTGTACAACTCTTCACTTCATCCTTGTGAAACATTCTGTTGTGGTTCTGCCACTCAGGAGGCCACATGCCACACAAGGAGTGTCTGTCTTCCCCTATAACTGGCTAATACACTGCCCTTGCTACTATGGGCAACTGAGAGGGTTCAGGTGGTCTAGTTCAATAAACCCTTTCCCACAGTAACCTCAACTATTTTGGGAGGAGCACTGCCAAATGCAAAGCATGCCACCAAGGCCTTACATGCAATGGCTCATTAAACTCTCATAGGGCTGGGCGCAGTGGTTCAAGCCTATAATCATAGAACTTTGGGAGGCTGAAGTGAGAGGATTGCCCGAGCCCATGGATTCTAGAACAGCCTGGGCAACTATGCGAGACCTCATCTCTACAATAAATCAAAAAATTAGCCGGGTGTGGTAGCACACGCCTGTAGTTCTGGCTACTTGGAAGGCTGAGGTGAAAGGATCGCCTGAGCCCAGCAGGTTGATGCTGGGGTGGCCATGAGTCAGGTGTTGGTCCTCTCCTCCCTCTCATCTTACAAGTAAGACAACTGAGAACTCTGCAGAAGCTAAGTACCTTTCTAATGTGGTCTTAACCACTATGATGGAATTACCAACAGCGGACTTTTGTTTCCAATGGTGTCAGAGCTGGGGCAGACCTTTAATGAGAACATGAAGGCTCAGAGAGGAAAGTATGTCACTCCAGGCGATAGAGCTAGCAATAGAGCCTGGACTGGAAGCCTGTTTCTTGACATCTAACCCACTGCTTGCCCACCATCGTGCAACAACCCCTGCTTCTGCCAGCCTATTTGGGAATGATGAGGCAGTAAATGATGCCACAAGGAAGGAACTCTGCTCCTTTGCCCAGGCAGTGTTCACAAGTTGACAAGGCAGGAAGGAGGTCCTCCTACCTTTCCAGCACCACTCTCTCCGCTGACAACAATAGACTGGTTGACTGGCTCAATCAGGCTCTTGACATTCCTGTAGGTCTGTTCACCCACAGTGAACACATGGGGCTTCAGTTTCTGAAACATCAACGGGTAAAAGGTCATGTGAGAGAATGCCCGTTTTCAAAGCATGGTTGAGCCAATGATGGCTGAGATGAGAAGGGTGTCGACAGCAGTACCAAGATGCTTCCTCCAGAAAAATTTTCTAGATGTAACAGTATTAGGCCCAACTGTACGACCCTGATGGTGGCTTTATCTACTAATCTTCTCAGCCTAGAAGCAGTGCTGGCCTCAACCAGTCTATGACATTCACATTTTATATTCTTAACAGTTTTATTCTGTTGCATGTTACTGTACCCTGCAGTTTACAAAATTTTTACAAGTTACTACCTAAGTCTGCACACTAGTTGGATAGCTAACCCTATTTTACAGATGAGGAATATAAGGGTCAAGAGTTAAACAACCTTTCAAGACCACTCAGCAAGTAAGTATATCCACATGAGTTAAAGTCCAAAGCCAATGTTCTTTTCTCCAATAAATATTGTCCTCAATGTGCTGACCATCAATGTTGGCACTGACGAAACAGAAGGGACCACAAACTTGCTTTTGCAAGAAGAGAAGGCAGGGCAGAAAGTTGGGCCGGGCTCAGTGGCTCAGCCTGTACTGCGCTTTGGGAGGCTGAGGTAAGTGGATTGCCTGAGCCCGCAGGTTCAAGATCTGCCTGGGCAATTTGGTGAGACCTCATCTCTACAATAAATAAAAAAGTCAGCCGGGCATGGTAGTGTGTGCCTGTAATTCCAGCTACTCAGAAGGCTGAGGCGGAAGGATCGCCGGAGCCCAGTGGGTCGAGGCTGCAGTGGCCAGGAGTGGCCACCGCACTCCAGTCTGGGCGACAGAGTGAGACTCCAACTCAAAAAAAAAAAAAAAAAAAAAAAAAAGAAAGAAAGTTGGTGAGATAGGGGCTCTCAGGAGAGACTTCCTCATGATGTATGGACTTCTGGAGGGCCAGACCATCTGTATGATGTCCTGCCAGCCAGGCCAGCAAAGACTACTTATCACAGCTTGCCAAGGGAGAAGGCACCTGTTCTGGATGGTGAGTGCCGTCCCTCTCTATACCTGCCCTTGCACCTGGAAGGTGCTTCCTGCTCTTTGCTTCCTGCCTCGCCTTCCTGAACCCAACTCCCAGAGTAATTACTCCCCTAGTGGGCTCCATTCACAGCCCCACCTCTACCTGAAGGATGAGGCTTTATGGATTCTCTCTGCTTGTTGTGGTGCTTTGGACCCTCACAACAGCTCTGGCTTTCTCATCTTCCTACTCTCATCTACTGTCTGTCTCCCCACGGCTTTTCTCCTGCCAGCAAGTGTGCTCTCGCCTCTCCCTGAATGCATCATGTACTTTAACACCAGCAAGCCTAGTTCCTGCCTGCACTACCACCCCCAAATAACTTTTTCTCTTCTCAGTGTAAGAATAATTTATTTTTCTCAGTAGAGATAAACGTGTTGAATTTTCTAGGGCAATCCATATCACACATAACTTTATTTTTTTCTATAAGAGTTTGTTAAACATACAACTATAACCTTTAAATTCTTTCCTATCAATAAACTCACAAACAAGAAAAAAAAAGTCCTTGACTATGTTCCTATTTTAGGTTCCCAACTCAGTTAAAAAAGTATTTCTTTATCCTCCAATTCACACTTTGTGTCTTGCAGTCAGTTATTTATGTTTTCAAGATTCTGTGAGCTCCTGTTGGGGCATGGCACCAGCAGGTTTTGAAAGACTACATGGCTAGTGAATAGATAGATAAGGATGGGGAAACTGCAAGGAGGCCTAGGAGGAGACTGGGAGCCCTGAGGCTACAAGGAGCAGCTGAGCCTTACCTGTGGCTGAGGAGCAGCATGGTATTCTCTCATCAGCTCTGGCGAGTAGAGCTGAGGAATGGGCTTGAAGGGGTTCAGAGCCACCAGGGTGCAGCCAGCATTGGTGTAGAATTTGTCTGCCATGTACCGGGACTGCAGGCACCTCAGGACTGAGGCAGAGATGCCTTTAGCAAACTCTGGCTCATATACAGACAAAACCACACACATAGACACACTTCTAACAGTCCTCCTTTTGCAATTAGATCCCAGCAGCTCCCTGATGAATAGATGCAAGATCTAATTAAAATGAGCTCCCAATCTGAAGCAGAGCCTTCCCTGGGGAACCTAGGTGCAGCTGCCATGCTCCCTTGGGCAGAGGTCTGGAGCAGCCCAGGTCAGCAGTCCTGCCTGCTTCAGCTTCAGTATGACCTGGGGAAGCTGTGCTCACAGCATCTCCACCCTTATAGATGGCACTCTTGAGGAATGGGAGGCCCATACCTGTCTCCAGCGTCACAGGATTCACCTTGGTGAGGTCATCCAGCTGGTGCAGTGGGGCTTCCCTGCCCAGGAACTCCTGCAGGTCTTCTCTGAGGGTTTGCCTGCCTTGGGCATCAGAGCCCGGATTGTGGCCACTGACCTGGAAGAGAATAACATGAGGGCCATGAGAGCTGGACTCAGACCAGTTGGCAGACACATAAGGATGGGAGCCTATATAGCAGAAAGGGGACAGATCTCTAGTGCCATACTAGAGGATGGGCAAGGAGGGTATGGTTCCACCACTTACTAGCCCTGTGAGCCTGAGTAAGTTATTAACCTGAGTCACAGCTTCTTTATTTGTAAACAAAGGGAAACGAACTCAACTCACAGAACTATCAGGAAGAAAAGTAAGACAAGATACACAATGCATTTAGTCAGTGCCCTGGCAGAGTACAGTCTCAAAAAATGCTATCTGCTCTGCCAAGAACTCCAGCCCTGTCAGCTTCCAGGCTACTAGTTTTACTGGGCGTGACAGGGCCCAAAGAGGGGCTGCTATGAGGTACTGCAGAGAAAAAGAACCATGAGCTTGGCCTTTTTGGAAAGAGACCATTCAGCTTATAGAAGAAAACAGCTGTCCCTTCCCAGAGAGGCACCCCCATGTTTTCATTACCTGCCTCTCGGGGCTTAAATTTAGGCTGGCTAATAAACTGGTTCCCCTCACCTGGGTTTACTTGAGAGAAAGCTTGGTTCAGAAGGTTGTTTGAGGTCAAGAATGGGCACCTAGGGAACAGGCCCCTTCTCCTTCATCCTTGCCCATCCTCCTTTTTTCTTTTTCTTTTTAGAGACAGGGTCTTGTTCTGTCACCTGGCCCGGAGTGCAGTGGCACAATCATAGCTCACTGCAGCCTCAAACTCCTGGGCTCAAGCAACCCTCTTGCTTCAGCCTCCCAAGTAGCTGGGAATACAGGTGCACACCACCATGCCCTCCCTTGTCCATTCCTGATGCCAACACTTTCCACTCCCTCCCATAGTCACATTCCTCCTATCTTTCTTGGGAATACAGGAAAGATGGGGTGGGAATAAAAGACAGGCATCTGGCTGAAATGTGCTTTTGAAAGAAGAAGTCTGGAACATGACGTGTGAATTTTCAATGAGAATGGTGAGCCTAAAAGTTCAGACCCCTAGGGGAAACAAGCGATGGTGGTAAGTTTCATCTGAATTTCTTCCAAAGATATTGCCTGTTCTCTGAACTTTGGGCCCACCATAATATACATGGCAGGTTCCTGGCCTCCAGGATAAGTGCTAAGGTCAAAGCAAGGCTGATCCATGCAAATCCCTCTGCTCTAGAGAAGAAAAAAAAAACACTCAAAAATCACAATTGATGAACAGCTCTGATACAATGAGAGAGACACCTGAAGATAGTGATCAGGAGACTAGACTTGCTAAATTGCCTGAGTTTGAATCCTGATTTTACCACTTACTAGCAGTATAATCTTATGTACATTTCTTAAATCTCTTTGTGCCTTAATTTTCCTTATTTGTTACCTGTAACCCCAGCTACTCAGGAGGTTGAGGGTAGCAGGATCACTTGAGCCTACAAGTTTGAGGCTGCAGTGAGCTATGATTATGCCACTGCATTCTAGCATGGGTGACAAAGCAAGACTTAGTCTCTAAAATAGAGACACATAGCCAGGCTCGGTGGCTCAGCCTGTAATCCTGCGCTTTGGGAGTCTGAGGTGAGTGGATTGCCTGAGCCCGCGGGTTCGAGACCCGCCTGGGAAACTTGGTGAGACCTCATCTCTACAATAAATCAAAAAATAAGCCGGGCGTGGTAGTGTATGCCTATAATTCCGGCTACTCGGAAGGCTGAGGCAGAAGGATCGCTGGAGCCCAGCAGGTCGATAAAATAAAATAAAATAAAATAAAATAAAATAGAGACATATAAACACATGAAGAATTTAGGGGGTATCTGGAATATGCCAATAGAAGTTAGCTATTCTTCTTCTGAAAGTGGCTCTACTATTTAGGCAATAATATGTGAAGGGTCTTAAAAATATGCATGCCCCTTAAGCCTGCAGTTATGATTCTCAAAAACGATCCTATGTAAGAATGTCAGTGTTATAAAGTCATTTAAAATTGTAAAAGACAATACTGTAAGAAAAGAATTGGCAGCTGAGGGAAACTGCCAGGGGAGGGAGGGGTACACCTCATCAACAAGGGTACCTGCAAAATGAACATTTGTATACCTAACCCTGAATTGTACCCCACAACTTTAAAATAAAATAAAATAAAAAATAAAATTGTAAAAGAATTGCAAACAACTCCAAAGTCTAAATAATAGACTGCTTAAATTATTGTACATCTATACAATGTTTTTGAAAAAAGGCAGGTTACTAAAAAGTGTAATATCTTTAAATGTTTGAAAAATATATATTTAGGGGAAAAATTAATGATATTCTTAAAATGTTGGTTTCCTCTAGGTAGTATGATTATGGATCTTAATATTCTTTTTGCTTATTTGTATTTTCCAAATTTCTGATAATGAATGTGACCTTGAATAAGCCATTTAACCTCTTGAAACCTTATCTCCAAAATGGGGCTATAATAGCACTGTGTATACAATGCTGTATCTTTCTCATGGTGCATGGTACTTAGCATAGAGCCACCATATAACAAGGGCTCAACACAGAGCAGCTGCTAGTGTGGTTATAGTGAACATCACAGCTTTTTAAAATAAGAATAAAGCAAGTTAAAAATAAGCAATAAAAAAGCCCAGAGCAGATAACTGGCTTGTCTGTTTCTCTCCAGGCTTCATGCCTATTTCATGAGCAATATGGCTGGAAGGTCAAGCAGCAGTGTCTATTGTGGCTCCGTTTAGGCTGGCCTGCCCCACACCTGGTTATCTTGTTGAGTCTCAGGCATTTACCTACCTAGGATCTCCATTAGACTGAGAGCTCCTTGGGGGCAACACTCGTCCTCAACATCTGTCTCAGCCCATTGCCTGGCAATACTTAGTAAACTAAAAACTCAGCAAATATGCACTGGGACTTCTCTGAACCAGGAGTTGCCCATGAAGGATGATATAGGTATGAAACAGAGCTCCACAGCAAAGGGTGATTTGGAATCCTACAGGCCTTTTCAGAGAGGCAGAGACCTGGAGTAAGGGCATGGTTCAAGCACTCCATGATCTATTCATTCTGTGAATAGATCTATAGATATCCCTTATATAGATCTATCCTTCCGTATTTCCACACAAATTATCCACCACATCTCTACACAGACTGACTTCTCTGCCTGGACTGCTTATTTTCCTTCTTTACTTGGTTAATTCCTTCTTATTCTTTAAGGCTCAGCTTCAAGGAACACATCCTCTTGGGAAGCCCCAGGTGGCCAGGCGTGGTGGCTCAAGCCTATAATCCCAGCACTGGGAGGCCAAGATGAGAGGACTGCCTGAGTTCAGGGGTTCAAGACCAACCTAGGCACCAGCCTTGTCTCTACAATAAATCAAAAAAATAAGCTGGATGTGGTAGTGCACGCCTGTAGTTCCAGCTACTTGGAAGGCTAAGGTGGAAGGATCACCTGAGCCCAGCAGGTCGAGGCTGCAGTGGCAGTGAGCATGCCACTGCAATGCAGCTTGGGTGACAGCATGAGACTCCAACTCAATTATTGAGCCTCAGTAATTCAGAATTATTGAGCCTCAATAATTCAGATGACAGAAACATCTCTCAAGACTCCCTCTTAGCCGGGCTTGGTGGCTCAGCCTGTAATCCCGTGCCTTTGGGAGGCTGCGGTGAGTGGATTGCCTGAGCCCACGGGTTCGAGACCTGCCTGGGCAGTGAGACCTCATCTCTACAATAAATCAAAAAATCAGCTGGGTATGGTAGCGCATGCCTATAATTCTGGCTACTTGGAAGGCTGAGGCGGAAGGATCGCCGGAGCCCAGCAGGTGGAGGCTGCGGTGGCCAGGAGCGGCCACTGCACTCCAGTCTGGGAGACAGAGTGAGACTCCAACTCAAAAAGAAAGACTCCCTCTTTAGGGTCCTCAAAGTGACCTAAGGATTCCCTTGCTCATCCCACTTTACCCTCCCAAGGTAATGAGCTAAAAAAACAAACAAACAAACAAACAAAAAAACCACAAGAGAGATTCAAATGAGACGTCACAAAGAGTGTCTTGATGATGGGTAAAGGGCGTCTTGATGATGGGTAAAGGGCACTAGGGTGATTATCAGAAGACAGAAATGAAAAACCTTAAAGGAGTCCTTCCCTTCCTTCCAGGAAAGTGCAAGCAAAAGAAGGTGCCGCAAGTGTTTGAGGCCTGCGTTATCTAAGGTTGAAGTTTTACCTGCTGAAGCATCCTCCTTCAATGTGGTCAGCCAGGGTTCTGGGTCAGGCACAAGGAGTACCATCCACCTGGTCATGAGGCCATGGGCTGGGAAATGGCTTCAGCAAAGGACTCAAGGCTGGAGAAATCCAAGATGCGTCACTCCAAAGCCTGTGGTATGAGAGAGAACACAAGGACTACATACAGGTGAGGCGTTTCCAGGGTGACTCACTCCTACTTCTCCCATCAAGAAGAAACCAAAATGAGAACCAGGGCAGGTCTGGGCACGAGTGAGTTTGTCCTTTCCCTCGCCAACTAGGAAGGAGAAGAAACTTTTATGAGCCTCCAGAGGCTCCCCGGGCCAGTTTTATTACATGGTTAGGGTTAGGGATGGGCTGCAAATCTTCTGGGTCACTATGCTGGGGAGGCTAAAAAAGACACCGGAGAGACAGAGAAATCTTGTGACTTATCCTCTACACCAGACAGAAATATCTATTTCAGAGTAGCCATTAGTTGGTGGGAAGGGGAGACTGGAGTCAACTCTTTGATGCTCCAGAAAAGCTGCTGCGTGGTAACAAAATCACACGTCAGTCATTCACCTATGACCGTGGGTAAGCTACATCACATACCTCAATACTTCACCTTGAAAATGGGGACAGTAGGGGAGAAGCAGAAAATAAATAAATAAATAAAATGGGGACAGTTAAATCTGCCTCACAAGGAGTGGTTGTGAAGGTCAATGAAGTCATAGTTTGAAAACACTGTACAAAATGCAAATATGAATATTCCCTCAGAGGGTGAATATTGTCAGCACTACAACCAGGGGTTGATAATCCATTTGGGAGCACTAATCAGGTGGAACCATCCAGTGTCACCTTCAAGAAAGTGAGGATTTCAGGGAAGGAGAATCCATCTGAGGAGGGAGTGTTGTGAGGTTGGGCCTAGACCAATCTCTGAAGAATGTGACCCTCAGACCTGGAACTTGCCAGACCTCCCCTACCAACGAGAGATGAGGGTGAGGGGTGCCTATAATGGATTAACCCTGGTGGAAACTTTTTCAAGGCTCTGAATACATCTAATCTTTAAGAACCAAGGATAGGCCAGAAACAGTAGTTCACACCTATAATCCCAGCACTTTGGGAGGCCGAGGTAAGAGGACTCCCTGAGCTCACAGGTTTGAGGCCAGCCTGGGCAACTTGGCAAGACCTCATCTCTACAGCAAATCAAAAAATCAGCTGGGCGTGGTGGCGCATGCCTGTAGTTCCAGCTACTTGGAAGGCTGAGGCGGAAGGATTGCCTGAGCCCATCAGGTTGAGGTTGCGGTGGCCGTAAGTGTGCCACTACACTCCAGCCTGGGTGATAGAGTGAGACTCCAACTCCAAAAAAAAAAAAAAAAAGAACTGAAGAATAGGGACTTCCATGGAAGCTGGAAAAAGGACAATTCAGAAAGGGACATCAGGGACTGTGTTGGGACACATTCACTCTGTACACTGACTGTTTCCCATCCAAGTCCCTGCAGAGGAATCCAGAGACTCAAGAATGAAGCTTCTTTCAGTAGAAGCTCATCGTGAGGGACAGGTGCAGAAGCAAAGCACAACAGGTTGTGGGGTTAGAATCCAAAGCTCACAGCCCCTCTCAAGCAGATCACAAGAGCTTGCTAAGACATATTGTTTCCTCATTTGCAAAATGGAATAATTATATCGAGACCTCACAGCGGCAAGTTAAGGATGAAATGAGCTAATACCTGTGAGAGCACTTTGCAATGTTGGTTATTACAATGCAGGGTCTGCTCCCAGCTGGAGTCAAGTAAGATTAAAGCAGTTTTCTCCAGTTCTCCCAGCTCCTGCTAGTCAGTTTCGCGGTTACCAGCCAAGAATTTCTGGAAAGGGCGTGACCACTGCGGGCAGAAGGCAGATGGTAATAAGCACATGGAACACTAAGTCAAGGCAAGTGGAAACCCGATCACCAGTTCCTCCTCCGCTTCAGTTTCTTCCTAGACACGCAAAGGGTATACAGATGCCTAGAAGGGCCAGGTAAGGGTCCTGGGAAGCCAACTGTCCCCCCTCCAGGTTCCCAGCAGGAATCGGTGACTCTCGGTCTGGGCGACGTGCCCGCCACGCCCGGGATTGGGATGGCGCTCCGGAAGCACCTGGCACGGGAAGAGTACGTCCTTCCCAGGAAGGTGGATACGACCCAGCCAAGGGCACAGCTGCCCTGACGCCTCCCGGGGCCAGCCGCCCCCACCCCCAAGGCCCCAGGGCAGTGCGAGGAGTTGAGCGGAGCCCCTCCCCCCACTTGGGGCCGCCCCCTGCCGACCAGGTGAAAAGTGATCAAGAAAGGTCATTTCTTGTTCCAAGTAAGGACCAAGAGCTGGGCTCCCTCCTCATGAGACACGAAAGGGTCAAAAAGAAAATGGAAGAGAGAAGGGGGAACGACGCTCTGGAATGGGGAGCGCTGCGGTCCAAACGCGTTCCAGCCCCCTCGGGATCGCAAAGGGCTTCAGATGTAGGCTCGAGGTGGCACTCACCGGTCCCACGACCCGAGGCGCTGAGAGCGTGCGGTCCCCGCCCGGCCAGACTGGAAAGGCAGGAGCACCGGGTGAGGTGGCGGGAAGAGCCCCGGGAGGGGAGGGGAGGAGAGGGCAGGGCAGAGGAAGGGGCGGGAGAGAGAGCAAGTTAGGACCGCTGAAGCGCGCCAGTGGGGGCGGCAGGGGTGGAGTAGTAGCGCGGGCTGGCTCCTCCCCCAGGGCGGGGCGCGCACTCCTGCGCACGTGGCTCGCCCCGGACGTGGGCACCGGGCTTGCGAGTTCCATCCTGGGCTTGCCGGCTCCGACCCGGGCGAGATGCCGAGACCCTGGAGCGAGATTAGGGTGAGACGATGATCCCCGCGTCCTGGGGGTAAGCGCGGAAGCCCGGCTCGCTGGGCCTCCGGGCTCTCCCGGGCCCGTGGGGCCTTTCAGTGGAGGTCGCCGCAGCCGCCTTGTGCGCAGGTTCCTGAGACCCAGTCACCCTGCCCCAACCAAGCCGTGAGGTCTGACTGCCGTTGTGGGGCACTTGACGCCGTTTCCTTCCCAGGCGCTTCTCTCATGGTCCGGCTCACGACCGCGGCCCGAGAGGATCAGCGCGCGAGAGCCCGAAGCAGAGGAGGACGAGCGGGGCAGCCCGCGAGACACGGGGACCGGCGCTGGCCCGGGCCGGGGCGCGCGATAACTGTCGCCCGGAAGAGCAGGCTGCCCGGCCGGAAGCGCCGCTAAGGAGGCGCCTGGCTTCCGCGTGGACCGGCGGATGCAGCGGGATCCGGGCGGCATTCGCTACCCGATGCCGGGGTCGCCTACGCCACTTGGAGCTCGTGAGGTATAAGGGCAGGGCGCAGCCGGTACGGGTTATCACTATGTTGCCCAGAGTGGTCTCGAACTCCTGGCCTTAAGCGATCCTACCACCTTGGCCTCCTAAAGTGCTGGGATTACGTGAGCCACCGCGCCCAGTTTGAGCTTTTATTTTTAAAGGCCAACTGTTTTGGGTTAGTTATCGTGGGGTATTGTTGCGGATCCCAGTTGGGCCATAATGCACGCATGCATACATTTATTTACTCAGTGTGGTTCATGTTTGACCCAACAGACGTCCGTTTTATGCCAGTTTTCAGACACTAGCATTGGCAGAGGTGTTTTATATTCTTAAAAAAAAAAAAAATTTGGTGGTGGCGTGCATCTGTAGTTCCAGTTATTTGGAAGGCTGAGGTGAAAGGATCGCCTGAGCCCGGCAGGTCGGGGCTATGGTGGCCGTGAGCGAGTCACTGCACTCTGTTGCAAAAAAAAAAAAAAAAAAAAAAGTAGCTAATGCTAGTATGTGCTATACCCATTCTACCTGTCTCCACCTTAAACTGCAAACGCAGCTGTCTGTAAGTAAGGGAAGGAGCAGCCCGGGCTTCCGGAAATCACTGCAGGGCCCACATTTGCACTAGGGCCCTGCAGTAGGTTTAGAGAGACTGTGACCGGGCGCTGTGGCTCACGCCTGTAATCCCAGCACTTTGGGAGGCAGAGGCAAGAGGATTACTTGAGCCCAAGGGTTCGAGGCCAGCCAACATGGCGAGGCCTCGTCTTTACAATAAATCAAAAAATGAGCCTGGCATGGTGGCGCATGCCTGTGGTTCCAGCTACTTGGAAGGCTGAGGAGGAAGGATCGATCGCCTGAGCCCAGAAGGCCGAGGCTGCAGTGGATCTGAGCATGTCACTGCACTCCAACCTGGGCAACAGAGTGAGACTCCTACTCAAAAAAAAAAAAAAAAAAAAAAAAAAAAGGCTCTGAAATGAAACCAAAGCCCTCAACTTCAAAGTGTACTTACAGCTCCCCCACACCTCATTAAAGTCATTCATAAGGTGCAGTTTTCATTAGATAATCCTCATGACATATACTGTGCTCTATAATAGAAATTCCTATCCGACTGGTGCCATTCTTAGGGTTTATATCCCAAATTCACTTTCTGAATCTCTCTTATAGTGAGGCTACTTTTGTAGCCAATAATTTCATACTGCTTGTGTAACATTCCTGTCCTAACGCATCAGTGTTAGGCTTCTTGCCACAATCCTGGGAAGAGGAATCACGAGTCCTAGATTCTGCCCCTAACTTGAAGTCATTAGCCCTAAGGTTCTGCTCTGATTCTAGGAATAAGAGTAAAATTAAGTCAGGGACATATATATGCCAGTTTCTCAAGAATGTTCCTTTTCACAGATCCCTTTTTGCTTTTGTCTTCACAGGAACAATAATGTCTCAAAAGCAGATGAAGGAAGCTTTTGTCAGTAACCTCAATGGAACCACTGTGCTAGAAATCACCCAGGGATTGTGCTTTCCTGCATTCTGTATCCTGTGCAGAGGGTTCCTGATCATTTTCTCACAACATTTGTGTTCTTTTTCACACACCTGGAAAACTAGATTCTTCATTGACTTTGTTGTCCTAATAGTTCCTCTGGTGACCACTTTAACCATTTTGGCTTCATTTATACTTCTTGAGCTTCTCACAGTAATTATTGTTGGGGCAGGGCTGTTCTATCAAATATACCAAAGGAGGACTTGCTATGCCAGAGTACCTGTCCAGAAAATCCTTGAAGAATTCTTGAAAGTCAGTTTAGAATCAGAATACATTCCAGCTATCTCTAGTTTCCGTGTAATTATCAGTGTATTTACTGCTATTGCTATTTTGGCTGTGGACTTCCCTCTTTTTCCCAGAAGATTTGCCAAAACAGAGCTCTATGGGACAGGAGCAATGGATTTTGGAGTAGGTGGCTTTGTTTTTGGATCTGCAATGGTTGGTCTAGAGGTCAGGAGAAGAAAATACATAGAAGGGTCCGGATTTGATTATTTTGCAAAGTCATTGTACTCTGTTTGGCCACTAGTTTTCCTAGGAATTGGAAGATTAGTCATTATAAAATCCATAGGATATCAGGAACATGTAACTGAGTATGGAGTTCACTGGAACTTTTTCTTTACCATGATAGTTGTGAAATTGATAACATCACTGCTTTTGATTATTTTTCCACTAAATAAATCCTGGATTGTAGCTCTCGGCATTATTGTATCATACCAGCTAGCACTGGACTTTACCCCACTGAAGAGGTTAATTTTGTATGGCACTGATGGTAGTGGCACAAGGGTTGGTCTATTAAATGCCAACCGAGAAGGAATAATCTCTACCTTGGGGTATGTGGTAATACACATGGCTGGTGTGCAAACAGGTTTATATGTGTCTAAGAACAGATCACATATCAAAGACTTGATGAAAATAGTGTGTTTTCTTCTACTGGCAGCTATTAGCCTCTTCATATCTCTTTACATAGTTCAAGTAAATGTAGAGGCAGTATCTCGAAGAATGGCCAATTTAGCCTTTTGTATTTGGATAGTTGCTTCTAGCCTAATCCTCCTTAGTAGTTTATTACTGGGTGATATAATTTTGAGTTTTGCCAAATTTCTAATTAAAGGAGCTTTAGTGCCTTGTTCCTGGAAACTTATCCAGTCACCTGTTAAAAATAAAAAGCATTCAGAATCTTTAGTGCCTGAAGCTATAAAAAAGGAACCCAGTCTTTGTTTAATCACAGCTCTAAACAGAAAACAGTTAATGTTTTTCTTGCTGTCAAATATAACAACTGGCCTGATCAACCTGATGGTAGATACATTACACAGCAGTACCTTATGGGCCTTATTTGTGCTCAATCTCTATATGTTTACCAACTGTTTAATTATATATGTGTTGTATTTGCAAGATAAGATTACAAAATTTTAATGATGAATGGGGTAGGATGTATCTGTATTTGAGCAGTAGTATTTCAATGGGATGGAATAAATTAAATGCAAGGAAAACATGCTTTTGGCAACCCTGTGTTAACTATATTATAAAGTTTTTTTTTTTTTTTGAGTTGGAGTCTCACTCTGTTGCCCAGGCTGGAGTGCAGTGGCATGCTCACGGCCACCCCAACATCAACCTGCTGGGCTCTAGCAATCCTCCCGTCTCAGCCTTCCAAGTAGCTGGAACTATAGGTGCGCGCTACCATGCCCAGCTAATTTTTGATTTATTGTAGAGACAAGGTCTCAGCAAGTTGCCCAGACTATATCTCAAACCCGTGGGCTCAGGCAATCCACTCACCTTGGCCTCCCCAAATGCTGGGATTACAGGCTGAGCCACCAAGCCTGGCTAAAGTTAAAATTTCAATCCTTTATAACAGTAGTGATGCTTAATATTTTAAATATCTCAACACTAAATAAAATGAACCAATAAAGAAACAAAGCCTTGTGACTTGTTAGAATTTTTTAAATGTCAGTATTTTAAAGAAACTACAGTTATGACACTGGAAGACTGGAGGGTAGGAAGGTTTTTACTTTCCATCTTAGTATCACCTTATGTCATTCTTTTTTTATTGTATATTTCTATAATAATTACATTAAATGAAATATTTACATTAAAATGTTTCAATGTGAATTGTGGATTGTCAGTACTTTACTGCTCAACTTTAATTTTTTAATAAAATCTAGAAATAAGAATCAAGTGTTTAAAGTCAAATACTCATATACCACAAAATCTGAGTTAAATGCTCCAAAGAATAGACTGAACTATATGATGTAGCTTACACACATAATAATTATGAGACAATTAAGTTGTGCTTTGGGACTAATTAATGTAAAAAAAACCATGGCTATATTAATGTTTAACATGTTACTGTCTAGGGTCATTTAAAAACCTTAAGCTAGCTGGTCACAGTAGCTCACGCCTATAATTCCAGCACTTTGGGAGGCAGAGGCAAGAGGATTGCCTGAGCTCACAGGTTCGAGACCACCCTGGGCAACATGGCAAGACGTCATCTCTACAATAAAAAAAATACCCGGGCATGGTAGTGCATGCCTGTAGCTCCAGCTACTTGGAAGGCTGAGGTGGAAGGATTACCTGAGCATGCCACTGCACTCCAGCCTGGGTGACAGACCCCAGCTCAAAAAAAAAACAAAAAACCCTAAGCAGACCTCTGAGCCTGTTGCTGTTGACAATTCTAAAATTTTTATTTTAGATACACGAGCCTGATGTTTTGCCTAGAGTAGCACAGTGGCCTGATTCTTGTTCACTGCAGCCTCAAACTCCTGGGCTCATCTGATCATGCCTCTGCCTCCAGAGTATCTGAAGCTACACATGCACACAATACCCTGATAATTTTTTTAAATTTTTTTGTAGAGATGGGGGCCTCACTTTGTTGGCCAAGCTGGTCTCAGACTCCTGGCATCAAGAGATCCTCTTGCTTTGGCCTCTCAAAGTATTGGGATTCCAGGTGTGAGCTACCACACCAGGCCAAAATCTAAGATTTTTAAAACCCACAAAATTCTTAGTTTCCAATTCAGTGTTCAATGCATTTCACCTGAAGTGAGCAAATCAATTTAAATTTGCCTTTAGTTCTGTTTTCAAGTAGAAATTTGACTATTGCAGAAATAGCTAGAGGTCAGAATGTTTAACTTAATTTGATATTTGGTAAACAATCTGGATTATTTGTGTAGTGCACAGCAGGTGGAGCATCCTTTGATATTGTGGATTTGCTGTTTTAATTGGTTGCCTCCAAATTAGTTAGAAATATATCTTATTCCCTAATTTGTTAAATATGACTATTGTACTAATTAGCTTACATCAATTTATTAGATTGATGGCCAGTTTAGCATTTATGTGGTACTTTGTATTTGCTAACTACAACCACTTACATTTGGAAGGCTGGGCACAGTGACTCATGCCTGTAATCCCAGCACTTTGGGAGGCCAAGGCAGGAGGATTATCTGAGCTCAGGGATTCCAGACCAGCCTGGGAGACATAGAGAGACCTCCAAAAATCAAAACAATTAGCTGGCTGTACTGGTATGCACCTGTAGTCCGAGCTACTCATGAGGCTAGGGTGGCAGGATTGCCTGAGCCTAGGAGATAGAGGCTGCTGTAAGCCATGATTGTGCCACTGCACTCCAGCCTGGGTGATGGTTGAGACCCTGACTCCAAAAAAAAAAAAAAATTACATTCAAAATTTACCTATTATCGAAAGCAATTTTCCCTCTAAAGAAATCACTATATTGGGATCAGACACATGCCTGTATATTCACATAGTCGATTATTCAAATAATAATTGAACTGTATAATCAGTATTATACAGTTGAATTATATATAAATGAATAATATTATACACTCACGGCCACTGCAACCTCGACCTGCTGGGCTGAGGTAATCCTTTTGCCTCACCCTTCCAAGTAGCTGAACTACAGGCACGCACTACCACACCTAGCTTATTTTTTTTTATTTATTGTAGAGACAGGTCTCACCAAATTGCCCAGGCTGGTCTCGAGCCCCTGAGCTCAGGCAATCCTCTTGCCTCAGGCTCCCAAAGTGCTGGGATTACAGGATTGAACACACCCAGCCTAGATTTTATTTTCAATTGAAAAGTAAGACTTGGAATTTAACCAGCAAGATTGTAGTATGCAAATTAAGCATGACTCGGAAAGGTGACTGGTTTTCTTGCTGTTACAGAGCCAATACCCCACAATTTATCCTTTTGATCATTCAGAGGGCAGAAGAGCTCTACTATATTCTCTCATTTAGAAAAAACAAGCCGGGCTCGGTGGCTCAGCCTGTAATCCTGCGCCTTTGGGAGGCTGAGGTGAGTGGATTGGCTGAGCCCGTGGGTTCGAGACCTGCCTGGGCAGCGAGACCTCATCTCTACAATAAATCAAAAAATCAGCCGGGCATGGTAGCGCATGCCTGTAGTTCCAGCTCCTTGGAAGGCTGAGGCAGAAGGATCGCCGGAGCCCAGCAGGTCGAGGCTGCAGTGGCCGAGAGCGGCCACTGCACTCCAGTCTGGGCGACAGAGTGAGACGCCAACTCAAAAAAAAAAAAATAAAATAAATAAAAAGAAAAAGCAATTTAAAATAAGTTATCTGATGACTTAATTAGCATGTTGTCTAATTGTTCTGCTTCCTATCACTAACTTCTCTTTCACCCTTTTCTAGATCTTAAATTATCTCAGTAAATTTGTGTCTTCACAATTAGATATTGAATCATAACTTGAAAGAACAAAGCGTACTCTGTATTAGTTTTCTTCCACCTCCAATTCTGAAAGTCATATAAGAGAAAGCTAATAAAACAGCATTCGTAAAAAGAGAAGAATATGCAAAAACCACTCCAATTTGACTCGTTTACAGAAGAGAAAGAACAGTTTAAACTGAGCTCTGGTGTATCAGGTATAGGGTACTAGAGATACAACAGAAAATAAGACAAAATCCTGCCTTCAAGGAGCTTAAATTTTAATTTTATGCATATTATTTTTCCTTTTAAAAATCTAAGTGGGCCAAGTGTGGTGGTTCAAGCTTGTAGTCCCAGCACTTTGGGAGGCCAAGGTGAGGGGATTGACTGAGCCCATGAGTTCGAGAACAGCCTGGGGAACTTGGGGAGACCTTGTCTCTACAATAAATCAAAAAATTAGCTGGGTATGGTAGTGCACACCTGTAGTTCTGGCTACTTGGAAGGCTGAGGCAGAAGGATCACCAGAGCCCAGCAGGTTGACACTGGGGTGGCCGTGAGAGTGCCAATGCACTCCAGCCTGGGTGATAGATTGAGACTCCAACCCAAAAAAGTAAAATCTAAGTGAAAGGTGAGAGGATTGCCTGAGCCAAGGGTTTGAGACCAACCTGGGCAACATGGCGAGACCTTGTCTCTACAAAAAAAAAAAAAATTAGCTGGGCGTGGTGGTATGTGCCTGTAGTTCCAGTTACTTGGAAGGGTGAGGTGGAAGGATCACCTGAGACCAGCAGGTTGAGGCTGCAGTGGCTGAATGCATGCCACTGCACTCCAGACTGGGTGCAGGGTGGATTCTCACTTAAAAAAAAAAAAAAAAATCTAAGTGGGGAAAATGTGTCTCTATTTTTGACAGATACAGAACTACCCACTGTCAGCTCATGAAAAAGAAAGATCCTCAGATTTGGACAACTATGGTAATTTGAATAACATTCTGTTGTAGATTTTATTGCCATATAAAACAATGTGGTTATAATAATGAAAACAATAAAAGGTCAACTAATCAACTATCAATTTTTTTTTTTGAGTTATGGTCTCACTGTTGCCTCGCCTGGAGTGCAATGACCTCAAACTCCTTAAGTGATCTTCCTGCCTTCGCCTCCCAAGTAGCTGGGACTACAGGCATGTGCCAACAGGCCCTTGTTAATTTTTTGTTTTTTTTTGTAGAGATGGAGTCTCGCTATGTTGCCTAGGCTGATCATGAACCTCTGGCCTCAAGCATTTCTCCTACCTAGGCCTCTCAAAGTGCTGGGATCATAAGCATGAGTCACTGCACCTGGCTTACAACTGTCAATTTTTGAGGGCAGAAAAGGGAGAGAAAAAGAGAATAATTTGAGGATTGAATTAAGAAGAATATAATGTCTAGGACCTTAGCTTATCTATGACCTTCAGAAAGTGACTCCCATGATTTTTATTTTTACAAAATTATAAAGCAGGAATATCTACCACATATGTACCAATGTCTCTGTGTTTAGAAGATGACAACCAGTTTTATTGAACATCAATGTCCAATATGTTATATAACTCATATAAAAACATAGGTTGCTTCCTGGGTTACATATAGTCTGTGAAGATAAGAAAAATGAACATTCTTCTTTTATTTCTTTCAAGCCTAGGGAGATAAGAGAATAGACATATCTCATTTATCCCTGAATTTTGTGGTTGCCTTCTCACACTTTGGGGACCTAAGAAGAAAAGGGCCGGACACAGTGACTCACACCTGTAGTCCCAGCACTTTGGGAGGTAGAGGCAAAAGGATTGCCTGAGTTCAGGGGTAGGAGATCAGTCTGGGCAACGTGGTGAGACCTCATCTCTACAATAAATAAAAAAATTATCCAGGCATAGTGGCACATGCCTGTAGTTCCAGCTACTTGGAAGGCTGAATCGGAAAGATTGCCCGTATCCAGCAGGTCGAGGATGCAGTGGCTGTGAGAGTGCCACTGCACTACAGCCTGGGTGACAGAGTGAGACTCCAACTCAAAGAGGAGAAAAAGGTATTATGCTGATAATTTATCACATCTCCATCACTCCAACTGTTTTTTATTAGGTACCAGCAAAATGTGTTCTAATTATTGCCTTGGCTTTCTGGCCTTTCAAATCTTTCAACCTTGTCCTTTACAATGCCAATATCACAATTTAAAAATAGGCAATAACTGGCTTTTTTATGTAGCAATCACTTATTTTAGCAGCAATCACTTAGAGGCAAGATCTAACAAAGTAGCTCTTTAAAGGTAGATACTTTTTAGCAGGGCCTAGTGGCTCAAGCCTGTAATCCCAGCACTTTGGGAGGAAGAGGCAAGAGGATTGCCTGAGTCCAAGGATTTGAGTCCAGCCTGAGCAACTAGGTGAGAACTCATCTCTATAATAAATCAAAAAATTAGCCTGGCATGGTGGCGCATACCTGTGGTTCCAGCTACTTGGAAGGCTGAGGCGGAAGGACCACCTGAGCCTAGCAGGTTGAGGCTGTAGGGTGGCTTCATTGTGCCACTGCACTCCAGCCTGGGCGACAGAGTGAGACTCTACCAAATAAATAAATAAATAAATAAATGTAGATACATTTCATTTTAAAGTACATAGGGCCAGGCATGATGGTTCATGCCTGTAATCCCAGCACTTTGAGAGGCGGAGGCGAGAGGACTGCCTGAGTCCAGGTGTTCGAGACCAGTCTGGGCAACTTGGCGAGACCTCATCTCTACAACAAATCAAAAAAATTAGCCAGGCATGGTAGTGTGTGTCTATAGTTCCAGCTTCTTGGAAAGCTGAAGCAGAAGGATCACCTGAACACAGCAGGGTGAGGCTGGGGTGGCATTAAGTGTGCCACTGCACTCCAGCCTGGGTGAGAAAGTGAGACTCTGGCTAAAAAAATAAAGTACATACAATAATACCCAAGAAATATTTGTTGTTGCTGGACTCGGTGGCTCAGTCTGTAATCCCACGCCTTTGGGAGGCTGAGGTGAGTGGATTGCCTGAGCCTGCGGGTTCGAGACCCGCCTGGGGAACTTGGCGAGACCTCATCTCTACAAATCAAAAATTAGCCGGGTGTGGTAGCGCGCGCCTGTAGTTCCAGCTACTTGGAAGGCTGAGGTGGAAGGATTGCCGGAGCCCAGCAGGTCGAGGCTGCGGTGGCTGGGAGTGGCCACTGCAGTCCAGTCTGAGCGACAGAGTGAGACTCCAACTCAAAAAAAAAAAAAAAAAGAAATATTTGTTGTAGTACTAGTGGTTTGGCTGAAGACAGACCAACAGTGAAAATAAAAATAAGTGTCTAAACTAGAAAGATGCACAGTAAAAACTTCTAAAAATAATTTTGCCATGAAATACTTTTTTTTTTTTTTTTTTGAGTTAGGGCCTCACTGTCACCTAGGCTGGAATGCAGTGACATGATCATGACAATCACGGCAGTCTCAACCTCCTGGTATCATGTGATCCTCCCACCTCAGTCTCCCGAATAGCTGGGACTTCAGGCACATGTCACCATTCCCTGCTAATTTTTAATTTTTTTTTTTTTTAGAGATGAGGTTTTGCTACGTTGCACAGGCTGATCTTGAACTCCTGGGCTCAAGCAATCCAACTACCTCAGCCTCCCAAAATGCTGGGATTACAAGTGTTGTGCCACTGCACCAGGCCAATTTTGCCATGAAACAGTTTTCTAAGCATTTCCCTGGGATATTGGTTTTATCCTATTTGTAGCACCCAATGCTACCTCCTTTAGAAAGCACAACTTACCTAACAAATTATTCACCTTTTTAGCCTTGGAATAGTTATTGAATGTAAAACAATGTCCAAAGATACTAAGAAATGTGTTCAGTGGACCTAAGAGAGAAACCCAAATCAGGAAAAGTAAACTCAGATGGAAAGATTTTAATGTATTTTTCTAACTTAGATTTAAGTTCCCGGGTTGAATACTCTGTTCTATGCTAGTACTTGGTGTGTGTTCAGTAAAGAAATTTAAATTAGCACCTATATGTTGAGCTTCTAATTTGCAATGTTCTTTACCAATCGTAATCCTAACCAAATTTATTTATCTATTTATTTATTTATTTTTTGAGTTGGAGTCTCACTCTGTCACCCAGACTGGAGTGCAGTGGCCACTCCCGGCCACCGCAGCCTCCACCTGCTGGGCTCCGGTCATCCTTCCGCCTCAGCCTTCCAAGTAGCCGGAATTACAGGCATGCGCTACCACACCTGGCAGATTTTTTGATTTATTGTAGAGATGAGGTCTCGCTGCCCAGGCGGGTCTCGAACCCACGGGCTCAGGCAATCCACTCACCTCAGCCTCCCAAAGACAGGGGATTACAGGCTGAGCCACCGAGCCCGGCTATCCTAACCAAATTTAAAAGGTTTAAATTAGGTAAAATACTTGATGTAGCCTTTATAGGAACACATTTAGATCTTTTTTTTTTTTTGAGTTGGAGTCTCACTCTGTCGCCCAGACTGGAGTGCAGTGGCCGCTCCTGGCCACCGTAGCCTCGACCTGCTAGACTCCAGAAATCCTTCCGCCTCAGCCTTCCAAGTAGCCGGAATTACAGGCATGCGCTACCACGCCCGGTTGATTTTTTGATTTATTGTAGAGATGAGGTCTCGCTGCCCAGGCGGGTCTCAAGCCCGCGGGCTCAGGCAATCCACTCACCTCAGCCTCCCAAAGGTGCAGGATTACAGGTTGAGCCACCGAGCCAGGCCACCTTTAGATCTTAAAAAAAAAAACACTACTCTTTTTTCTTAAGTGTTTTTACATAATACACAAGACTCTTTAAAAATGTCTAAATTTTGGCTATGTATATACACATCCTATATGCCTATTGGATTTGAGCTAATGATCATACTGTTCTGTTCTCCTAGCAGGGCCAAAAGACATACATAATTACTGAATAATCACACCTTTGGGACTGAACAATGATCCTTCCAGTTTATTATGTCACCTACCCCAACAGTGACCACACAATGTCATAGTCAACACGGCTAAGTATGCAATATGGATTCTTTTTGTTGTTATGAATCTCTATCACTACACCTTACATCTTACATAGTCTTACATCTTAAGACTAAGATGACCAAAATACCTTTTAAAGGTCAGTATCACAGCTCTGGCCTCCTGTACCAGGAAAAATAGCTCTGTTCTCAATCAGTTTTAAGAAGAGCAAATGGATTTATCCTTAAAATCGCCAAGACTTTCATAGGCAAAATACCTTCCAACAACTATGCTGGCTTTACAACAGACCTCCAAAGCCTTCAAGGTCAGAACTGGGTTCACGGTGGTAAGTGCTGCAGAGGAACTGTCTTCACAGCAGCTCTGCTTCCTTGAAAATGGTCAGAGGGAAAGGCCTTCGGCCAACACCAGTACTTTGTCCAAGGGAGTCCCTAAGTTAATATTAATCCAGCTCAAGTTTCTTTGGCCAGGACAAGTACATAAGCCACTGCCCTGTTTTCTATTTACCTCTAGTTTAACAACACCAGCAAAAACTGTCAGCACTGAAATACCCTCGGTGCCCTCGGCGGGATCCCGACGCAGTCCCGGGTCGGGCAGCAGGTGTGCAGCTGGCTCCAGGAGAATCAGGGTGTCAGGGTCCCTTCCTCCTCCAATTTCCCGCCGTGGAGGGCGGAAAGTGGCATCAAGTACCAGGAAGCCAAGGCCAGAGTATTTCTCCTACCCCCGGATGCTCGTGTCCTTTCCCCTCATCCCAGCCTCCCGCTGACACAGGTCGACAACCTCCGCTCCTCGCCAGGTCCCCACCCGGCCTCGAGTCCGAGTCAGCCCTGAGTCCGCGCAAGCTGCCTTCCTTCGCCCTCGACCCTCGGGACAGCAGTGCCCAGCCCCGCGCGATGAGGAACTGAGGCTCAGGCCTACTCATATCTCCTACTAGCCCTATGGCGGGATTACGCACAGAGCCGCCGGGGAGCATCCCCAACCTTTCGAAAGCCCTGACCCCAGAGCAGCAATCCAAAGTCTCGCGAGAGGAGGCAGGCCCCGCCCGGCGCTCCCGGCTCCTCCCGGCCCCACCCTCCCCACGTCCCCCGCCCTCCCTCCCCCACTCCCCGTGGCGCGAGCGGCTGACTGAGCCTGGAGAGGAAACGGCACTCGTAGCCGCGCTCCCGCCCAGGCCGGCCCCGACGCGGGCCTCGTCAGCCGGTAACGGGGAGCAGAGGTGGGGGTCAAAGAGGCGACCACGACATCGGTGAAGGTCACACCCGACAGCCGTCCTCCAAGGAGGGTGAGGGAAGGGTCTGAGCCTCCCCACACCCTAGACTCCGCAGAGCCTTGGCTGGGTCGACCCCTCCCAGGGGCGGGCTCGCGCTGGGCAACTGCAGCCCCGGGGACTGACAGGGCGGGGCGCGCCAAGGAAGGAGGAGAAGGGTCAGCTCTGGGCGGGGGACACCCGGAGGCCGGCGGCAGGGTCGGGGAGCTGAGGCCGGGGGTGGGGTCCTGGAGCCGGGACTCCCGTGACGGGTGGGGGAAGCCCCCGGACCGGTCGGTCCCTTCCGCCTCTCCTTTGGACCCGGACTGGAGGCCGGCGGCGGGCGGAGGGGTGGGGGGAAAAGGAGGGAGAGCGGCGCGAGGGGGCGGGTCTCGGCCTTCCTCCACGCTGATTGGCTGAGCGCGTGTGGAATCGGGTGATGAGAAACGCAGCCCGCTTTTCTGTCCCCTCCGGCTCCGCTCCCTCCTCCCGTGGCGAATGTGCTGCGCGGCGGCGGGTGCTTACGTTCGCGGGGTTTGGCTGTTGCAGGCAGGAGCTGGGAGGAGGCGGCAGCGGCAGCGGCAGGAGCAGCGGCGGCGGCGGCGGCAGCAGCAGCAGCTGGGAGGAGGTGGTGACGGTGGCAACGGCAGCGTCGGGGACGATGGCGCGACTGGTGGCAGTGTGCAGGGACGGGGAGGAGGAGTTCCCCTTCGAGAGGCGGCAGATTCCCCTCTACATAGACGACACCCTCACGGTGAGCGGGCCGGGCCGGGCTGGGCCCGCCGCTCCCCTGGCAGCTGTTTCCCCTCCTCCCCCTCCCCCAGGCCGAGCGCTGCGCACTGGAGAAAGAGTGTGTTGCAACTCTTAGGCGAGGCCTTCTCTCCGGCAGGCCCAGCGAACTCGCCTTTGCAGGGCTTGGTCGGTAACCTTTGTCGCCTCCGAGCCCAAGCCTCGCACACGCACTCCTCTTTCCCCAGATTTTCCTTACCTTTTGAACCTCCTTCCTTTACCCTCTTTCTTTAGGAGATGCTGCTTTTGCCAAAGCACGCGCCTCTGAGAGGGCTTGAAGGATCTTGGGCGTTTAAGGCCTATGCCTTACAGAAACCACGTACCCTCGAGGAGGCTTAATTACCTGGAAATGTCGCAGCTGCACTGCTACCTGTATATATTCTATTTTAATACTGTAGCTCTCACTGCATAAGCGTAATTACTGAGAGCAGAGTGACGTGCTCTTCCACAGTAAAGATTCCACTAAAAATATTTGATTTCATTGTGTATGGTCTCGTATTGGCTAGTACATTACAACTCTTGAAATGATTGTATTGCTAGGCCATGACTCTTCAAAACGGGCTTTCTTGGCTTTAGTTATTCCTTAGTTTACAGGTAGCTTTTTTTTTTTTTTTTTTAAATAAAGGAAGCCAAATTATCGAATATATAAGAGTTCTGTAAAAAGCTGATTGCTCATCCTGAGTCAAAACTCAGTTCTGGATACTTTTCCTTTTTAGAGTTGGTGATAGTATAGCATTACAGACCCTCTGCCCTGTGCTGCTGTACTATTTCCTTTAAAAGGAAATGGCTGAAATTTGAATTGAATCTGAACAGGAAATGAGTGCAGTTGCTTGCCACTGTTTCTTAAGAATTTAATTGAACCTTTTCTCATTATCTTTTGAAATCTGCATTTTGATGATGCTGAAGCTTTGGATTATACATTTGGTGATTTTGCTAAGGTTCAGCTAAGTCTTTTCATCTTATCACCTTTGGCTTTTTCTTTTCCATTCCAAGGCAGTTAATCGATTTTGTTCCTAAATTTTTTTTGCAAATATCTACTGAAATTTTTTCAAATTTTTTATAAACTGCAAGTCATTGTAGAGATGCCAGTGTATGCCTTTCTGTTTCCCAGTCTCAGTTAAGATCTGATTGAGCTGCAGTACTTTGAAAAGGATTAGAAAAGCTATTAAATGACTTAATTTATTAAAACTTTTAAAGTGACAGCATCTATAATAATCCAAGTGCATTTTTTTCATGGAGAAAGGTAGAATAATTTGGTCTGATATAAAGAGTTTATGCATTAGACTGGAGTGCAGTAGCACACTCCCGGCCACCGCAGCCTCGACCTGCTGGGCTCCAGCGATCCTTCCGCCTCAGCCTTCCAAGTAGCTGGAACTACAGGCACGCGCTACCACGCCCAGCTGATTTTTTTTTTTTTTTTTTTGATTTATTGTAGAGATGAGGTCTTGCCAAGTTGCCAGGTGGGTCTTGAACCCGTAGGTTCAGGCAATTCATTCACCTCGGCCTCCCAAAGCACGGGGTTATTACAGGCTGAGCCACCGAGCCTGGCTGGACTTACATCTTAAATAGTTAAAACTAGCACTCTTATCAAATTAAATGATGCATGTCTCAGTGTGAACATGAATTCATTTGTTATTTTCTTCTTTGCCTTGCCAACATAGACACTTTCCTAAAGCCCATAGTTTGATATCAACCTTTAGGTTTATTCTCCCAGAATGGCTTTGAGGTTAAAAAAAAAAAATTTCAGTGGGTTTGGATATAAGATTTACAAAATTTTAAAAGACACTTACTGATGGCCGGGCTCGGTGGCTCAGCCTGTAATCCCGCGCCTTTGGGAGGCTGAGGTGAGTGGATTGCCTGAGCCCGCGGGTTTGAGACCCACCTGGGCAGGCGAGACCTCATCTCTACAATAAATCAAAAAATTAGCCGGGCATGGTAGCGTGCGCCTATAATTCCGGCAATGCGGAAGGCTGAGGCGGAAGGGTCGCCGGAGCCCAGCAGGTCGAGGCTGTGGTGGCCGGGAGCAGCCATTGCACTCCAGTCTGGGTGACAGAGTGAGACTCCAATTCAAAAAAAAAAAAAAAAGACACTTACTGATTATCTGTAGATTCACATAATCATCTTTGATGTGAATATAGCACGTTAATACATCAGTCATACAGCACTTTAAAATGGCCAGCTTGTTAGGTATTTTAGTACTGTATTCTCTCCACAATGATGTGAATTTCCAAAATGTTTCCATCAAAAAAGATGTAATCTTGCACTGTGGTTTAGTATGGCACTTATTTTGCACTGTACCTGGTAGTTGAATTTTGTTTTTATTGTACTCTGAACTTGTGACTAAGGCAAATAAAATTTAAGCTTACTTAATTTAAGGATCAAAATAGCATTTTATTTAGGAAAAGGTGCAGTTTTTCTTTGCATCAGAATGGGTTTTTATTACTAGGGAATGATGAGACATTTTATTGCTTTGTGTTAGAGTTTATGCACAGTTACTGAATGTTGTTAGTGAATGAATGTTAGTGAGAATTCTTGTCAAGGACATACCATGTTTAGAGAAACAAGTGTCTTACAGAATCATTCTACTAAATACTACTTAAAGGGCAATTATAGAACAAAACACTTGTTAGGGGAGAAGAGGGAAGGGAAAAGAAGATGCCTATAGAGGAGGTTTGTGTTTTTTATGGGTCTGTTGATAGTCTGTAATTCACTGAGGAAACATTGTGTGATCTTTAGTTCAAGTAATAGTCTTAGAATCTTGTAAGCAGCTAAATGTTGCAGTATAGTTACAGTGTTTACAGTTCACAGTCAGTTACAAATTTTATCATTTTAGTAAGAGATACTGAAACCTCTAACCATAATTAAACTGGCGATTTTGTCTTGGATGTGTAAGTGAAATTAAGAAACTTGCATGTGTGGCAGGGCTTGGTGGCTCAGCCTGTAAACCCGCGCCTTGGGAGGCCAAGGTGAGTGAATTGCCTGAGCCCACGTGTTTGAGACCCGCCTGGGCAACTTGGCGAGACCTCATCTCTACAATAATAATAATAATAAAAAAAAATCAGCTGGGCGTGGTAGCGCGCACCTGTAGTTCCAGCTACTTGGAAGGCTGAGGCGGAAGGAGCGCCGGAGCTCAGCAGGTCGAGGCTGCAGTGGCCGGGAGCATGCCACTGCACTCCAGTCTGGGTGACAGAGTGAGACTCAAAAAAGAAAGAAACTTGCATGTGAAGAAGTAGCTTCCTTCTTTCTGTGATAAGTTGTGTCCGTGTTTAAAAGGTTTATATGGTTGTTTAGTATGTTTTAACACCTGAATACAGGGCTGATGTAGGTGTATTTGAGAAAATCTCAAATAAGTAAGCTGGTGGAATATTTAGGTGTTACTCTACATGACCAAAATCCTGTCCTGTGTTGTTTTAATTATAAAATAGCAGAATAGATTTTACTTTGAGACATCTTTGACAAATTACAATTTTTAAGCAAGTAGTTTTTTAAAAGAACAGAATAAAAACATAAAATCTTGAAAAATAACTACAAAACAAAGCAAAATAAATTATCCTTAATTATACTTTCAGAGATTAGCAAAGTTTGGTGTAATTCCAGTCAGAGATATTCACATAGGTGCAGAGTTCATATACTGTCTTCTGTAACATTTTATATCCTTCTTTTTTCACTAAATGTAATATTGATAGCATTTTTTTCTTATCATTCTTAAACATCTTTAATGACTGTGTAATATTTTGTTGTATGATGTGCCATAATTTAATAATCTTTCATTGGTGGACATAGAGGTGGTTCTAGTTTTTGCTATGAATAAACTATTAGTGCAGGAGCGGTTGCTCATACCTGTAATCCCAGCACTTTGGGAAGCAGAGGCGAGAGGATTGCCTGATCTCAGGGGTTTAAGACCAGCCTGGGCAACTGGCGAAACCTCATCTCTACAATAAATCAAAAAATTAGCTGGGCATGGTGGGCACCTAGAAGACTGAGGTGGAAGATTGCCCGAGCTCAGCAGGTTGAGGCTGTGGTGGCCGAAAGCATGCCACTGCACTCTAGCCTGGGCAAGAGAGTGAGATTCCGACTGAAAAAAAAAAAAAAGACTATAAGAATATAAATAGTGAACAAATCTTTACATTAAAATGTTTTCTCAGGCTTTTAGCAGTGCAATTACTGGATCAAAGCTTAAGAACCTGTTATAAAGTTTTTGGCACATATTGTCAAATTGCTACACTATTTCTGGAACAATTTACCTTCTTAATACAAACCAATCTAAATGGACTAGAACCTCTGAAAAGAGTTTTTAGACTTCAGAAGATAATGGTAGCAGGCTGGGCATGGTGGCTCCAACCTGTAATCCGAGCACTTTGGGAGGCCAAGGCAAGAGGATTGCCTGAGCCCACAGATTCAAGACCAGCCTGGGCAACATGGTGAGACCTCATCTCTACAATAAAAAAAAAGAAAAATTAGCCGGGTGTGGTAGCACGTGCCTGTAGTTCCAGCTACTTGGAAGGCTGAAGCGGAATTGATCACCGGAGCCCAAGAGGTGGATGCTGGGATGGCCATGAGTGTGCCACTGCACTCCAGCCTGGGCTACGGAGTGAGACTCCACCTCAAAAAAAAAAAAAAAAAAAAGACGAAGATAATGGTAGCATATCTGCTTGGGGATTTTTGGAGTTTAGCATTTGTTGAAGTTTAGCATTTAATGTTTCTATCAACTCTTGATTTAACATTTACTTTTACCAAGGGTGGTAGATGTTACAAAGAGCTGTGTGGATAAAGTAAAAGAATAAAAAAGTGATAGTGATTTTGATATGTACAAACTTGGTATCGTTGGTTAGAACTTGTGAGAATAAGCTAAAAACTGATTTGTGTGTGTGTGTGGTCAGGAGAAACCACGACAGAGACTTAAAGAGTGAAAGTGGATAATGGATTTAATAAATTTTGTAAAGCAATAATTGCAGCACAATGACTTGTTCTAATTTTGGCAAGCTATTGATAGGCAACTTCAGTATGAAGCTGAATGTTAGTGATTCCTCTGTGAAACCACACCTGAATTACTTTTCAGGCCACTCTTCCTTCAGGTAACCTAGAATCTGAAGATAAGTCAAGGAAGTGGTTTTAAAGAATGGGGGAGGGAATAGTGCCACAAGCCTCCTTGCATTCTTCCCCTTTTTCTAATTTTCATCTCTTAAAACATTAAACACCATATAATGATGTGCCAGAAAACAGGTAAAACGTAAGCCATGTCCTCAGTGTTTGCAAGGCCAGGACAGTAATTATTTAGTGTTAGTGTTCTCTAGGCAGGGTACTATGGAGTAAATACAAGAGAAAATTTAATCTTAGTTAACCTGATGAAACCTGGGAAAGATACCAAAATAGATTAGATCTTCACATTTTCTATACTAGTTAGATAAAAATGAGATGATCTGAGATGAGTTGTTTGTTTTTTAAAAGTCTTAACCCTGTTGCTTATTGACTTTTTAAAAAGAGCTCCCAAAGCAGGTATAATCCATGATTTTTACAAATAAACTGGTAGGTTTCAGTGTGTTAGATGTGTTCTTTGACTTCTGCCTTAATTTTAATTGTTTTCTTTTGCTTTAATTTTATTTATTTATTTATTTACTTATTTTTGAGTCGGAGTCTCACTCTACCTCCTAGGCTGGAGTGCAGTGGCACGCTCACAGTCACAGTCACAGCAGCCTTGACCTGCTGGGCTCAGGCTATCCTTCTGCCTTCCAAGTAGCTGGAACTACAGATGCATACCACCCTGCCCACCTAATTTTTAAAAAATTTCTTGTAGAGGCAAGGTCTCACTAAGTTGCCTAGGCTAGTCTCTGACCCCTGGGCTTAGACAGTCCTCTCACTTTGCCTCTCAAGGTGCTGGTATTACAGGCGACAGCCATTGTGCCTGGCCGCTTTAATTTTTAAAACAAACAGTTGATCAGAATAAAAATAATCAAAATTTAGGATTTCATGTAAGAACCATCCTAGAGAGACTTTGATTTGGTTAAATAAGGAATATTTTAAAAATGTTCCTTAAATCGATAGCCTCAATCTTAAGACATTTTAAGTAATTGTCTTAACTTTTTTATTTTTTTTTAAATTGTGGTTATTGGTATATAGTAAAAGTATATTTCTATCAAACAAATGAAAATGCAAATCAAGGTGTTTGTTGCTTAAATGGTCGACTGGAGTGACCCACAGTGTTATGTTGAGTTACATGGTTCAAAAAGTATCCTACACCTTTTTAATGACTTGACAATTAAATTTCTTTGTGTCTTAAACCCTTTGATGATTCCAGAAAACATAATGTGAATTAACTGAACTATTAACTATTTTAATTCTTTCTCAATTTTTGGGCCAGAATTTCTAATACTAGGTTTATTGTTATTATTATTTTTTAGTTTGAGTAGACTATATTAATTACAATAAATACAGTGGGACATTATGAATCATTAGATATTTTGCCTATTTCAGTCATCCTCACCAGATCATTTGTAGCTACAGCATTAAAGTAGACTAGTGACTTTAGTTTTTTTGTTTATTTTTTTAGTAGTGGTCTCACTCTGTTGCCTAGGCTGGAGTGCGGTGGCATAATCACAGCTCACTGCAGCCTCAATTTCTCAGGCAGTCCTTCCACCTCAGCCTCCCGAGAAGCTGGGACCACAGGTGTGCACCACCACACCTGGCTTATTTTTTCATTTTTATAGAGATGCGGTCTTGCTGTGTTGTCTAGAACTCCTTGACTCAAATAATCCTCCCACCTTGACCCTCCAAAGTACTGGGATTACTGTACTGATGTGAGCCATCATGCCCAGTCTTTTTTTTTTTTTTTTCAGTTGGAGTCTCACTCTGTCACCCAGACTGGAGTGCAGTAGCCGCTCCCGGCCACGGCAGCCTCGACCTGCTGGGTTCCGGTGCTCCTTCCGCCTCAGCCTTCCAAGTAGCTGGAACTACAGGCGCGTGCTACCACACCCGGCTAATTTTTGATTTATTGTAGAGATGAGGTCTCGCCAAGTTGCCCAGATGGGTCTCAAACCCGCGGGCTCAGGCAATCCACTTACCTCAGCCTCCCAAAGGCACGGGATTACAGGCTGAGCCACCGAGCCCGGCTCCATGCCCAGTCTTGACTTCAGTTTACCTTTGTACTGTTGGTAAAGTTAATAATGAAAGTGCTTATAACAATTCCTAGTATGTGTAAAGTGTTTTATTATATAATATCACCACCTTTTGGAGAGATTAATAAGATGACTGAGAAGGGAAACTATAAACCAGATATCAGGGTCAATAAACCTAAAAATTGGATAATTGATTCTTGAACCTATGAGATTTGGATATTTCATCTATACATATGAAGAAGAAACTTTCAAATCAGGAAAAGCTATTGAGATGGAAGCATGTCTTTAAACGTGGTGTAATGAATATAGAATTAGAAGCAAGGAACATTAACTCTCCCCCCCCAATAACAAATTGTATGTGTGCATTGTAATAACTTTGGGAGATATAGTAAAGAAAAGTCAACTGTCATCCCACTACCTAGAGATAGCCACATCTAATATATTATGTATTTTCTTTTTTTGTAAGATAAAATATGTACTTATAAAAATTTGCATCATATTGTACATGCAGTTTTTGCTTCTGTGAAATGCAGTGAAGTGCTCTGGATTGTTAAGTTGGTGTTTGCATCATTGTCTGTACCCATAGTATTCCTCCTTTGTCAAATCAAGAAAAGATCTTGGATCTATTGCTTACACTTGGCTTTGGTTGTTAATGAGGCCTCAGTTTATTATTAGAAGAATCATCTTTTAAATCTGTCTAATGGGGAGGGAAAGGAGTGATCACATCCTTTATAGAAGCAAGTCTTTGTGGTGCTGGTTGGGGAAGGGAGGGATCTTTTTAAGATCACATTCAACTATGTAGAGATTTTTTGATTTTTGTTTTTGCTTTAGATGAGTCTCTGTCCTGACTTTACTCTTTGGTTATGTAGGCATTTGTGGCCCTTGTTATGTGGAAGTAGTTTGTCTTAGTGTACTATATGTTTGATATCTTTAACAATGTTTTAATTAAGATATATGTAAGATATGTGTAACTTTCATTGTTTTGGAGGCATACTTTTTTCCCCACATTTTAACATCTCTGAAATTGGAATGCTTCTTTAATTTGATGACATCTTACAGTTAAAATAGCTCTTTTCTTAGGATACATAACTATACTACTACTTAAAATCTTTTGGTGGTGACAGATCAGTAAAATGTGCTAACTATAAATTCCTGCCAGGCACAGTGGCTCACACCTGTAATGCCAGCACTTTTGGAGGCAAAGGCGAGAGGATTGCCTGAGCCCAGGGGTTTAAGACCAGTCTGGATAACTTGGAAAGACCTCATCTCCATACTAGATCAAATAATTAACCAGGTGTGGTGGCATACTCCTATGATTCCAGCTACTTGGAAGACTGAGACAGAAGGATCGCCTGAGCCCTGCAGGTTGAGGCTGCAGTGGTGGTGAGCATGCCACTGTATTCCAGCCTGGGTGACAGAGTGAGACTCTGACTCAAAAAACAACAACAGATTCTCATTATGTGACATACTAAAGCATCCTTAAGTTTCATATTCCTCTTCCTCTGGTAGTGCATTTTGATCATTGAAAATCTCAGTGTGCTCTTTTTGTTCCTAAGTAGAGCAGGCATTTACTATGTGTCAGGTACTGTTCTAAGATATATAGATATATACATATACAGATATTTTTAGAACAGTTTAAGATTATATTTCATAGTTAAGAGGAATAACTAAAAATACTAGGTTATTTCATTTATTGATTAATTACTGGCCTCTGCAATGAGTCCTTTAAAGTGTAGTTTAATCTTTGCAGTAACAGTGTGTTATATATATTATAAATTATTGATTTCTTTTTTTTTTTTTTTGAGTTGGAGTCTCTCTCTGTCACCCAGACTGGAGTGCAGTGGCCGCTCCTGGCCACTGCAGCTTCGACCTGCTAGGCCCCGATGATCCTTCCGCCTCAGCCTTCCAAGTAGCTGGAACTACAGGCGTGTGCTACCATGCCCAGCTGATTTTTGATTTATTGTAGAGATGAGGTCTCGCCAGGTTGCCCAGGCGGGTCTCGAACCTGTGGGCTCAGGCAATCCACTCACCTTGGCCTCCCAAAGCGCGGGATTACAGGCTGAGCCACCAAGCCCCGCCAATTATTGATTTCATTTTACAAATGAGAAAATTGATAATCAGACAGGCTAAGTAACTTGTCTAGAGTTATGACATAGACTGTAAGTGGCAGAGCTTGTGTCTGAACTGCCTGACTTCAGTATCCTTGCTCCTAATGACTATACCATTCTGACTTTAGAAACTTGTATGCTTGGATTTTTTTCTTTTTAATTTTTTTTGGGGGGAGAGGACAAATCTGTCTTTTAGGAATCTATTTCTATCCTATCTATGAGTTTATACAATAGGCTTTATCATGTGCTTAGAGGGGATAAAATAATTGATTTCTTTTCTGTTTATATTTTAAGATGGTGATGGAATTTCCTGACAATGTGTTAAATCTTGATGGGCATCACAATAATGGTGCACAGCTAAAGCAGTTCATTCAGGTAATAGTTTTTTAATCACTGTTTTTAGTGGTGTGCATGTGTTTTAAAGAGTCATTTAAATTTTAGCTGTATTGTGTTTTACCTAGGGTTCCCTAGGTGTTAATATTGCACTGAAATTGCTTTTTTTTTTTTAACCATTGCTGTAGTAAATATATGTAGTTATGTACCTGATTTATGTACCTATCATGTAAAAGAGAATTGGTGGTATTGTGTTAATATTTTACATGTCCATAGGGCTCTAATTTTACCAGGTGATCTTTCCCTGTTATTTATTTATTTATTTATTTTGCCTGGCTAGTCTTTTTTTTTTTTACTTATTGTAGAGATTAAGTCTCATCAAGTTGCCCAGGCTTGTCACGAATCCTTGGACTCAGACAATCCTCTCGTTTTGAGCTCCCATAGTGCTGGGATTACAGGCTTGAGCCACTTCTTCCCGCCTTTCCCTATTTTTTGAAGATAGGTTATACAGCTTTTCATTAAGGACTTGTTGGTGTTCTGCTATAGTAGTTGTTTTGTCGAGTACAAACAAATTAATCTTATATTATGAACTTTTTCATTGTTATTTAATTTTTGAGAAGTAGCATAATACTTTATAAATATACTTAAAATCACTATACAGTCATTCCTCAGTATCTGTGGAGGATTGGTTCCAGGACCCCTACAGAAACCAAAATTCGTAATATGTAAGTCCCTGATATAAAATGATACAGTATTTGCATATAGCCTATGTACATCTTCCTATATACTTTAAAGCATCTTTAGATTACTTATAGTACCTAGCATAGTGTAAATGCTATGTAAGTAATTGTTGTATTGTTTGGGAACTAATGACAAAAAAAGTTCACATGTTTAGTACAGACACAACCACCCTTTTTTTCCTCCTAGTCTTTGACCCTCAGTTGGTGGCATCCACAGATATGGAACCCTTGGATATGGAAGGCTGACTGTAATTAAGATATTGGAAGATAACTTGTTAGTTTATTTCCAGATTCTTCTACTTTTAGGGAAAACTTTTAAAGGTTAATGGTAAATGGGAGAAAATGCTTCTTGGGAATTATCCTACTTTCCCAAAGTTTTTGGTAAATCTGAAAGTGTACATTGTAGTGCAGGGCCAGGCATGGTGGCTCATGTCTGTAATCACAGCATTTTGGGAGGCTGAGGAGGGAGGGTTCCTTGAGGCCAAGAGTTTGAGACCAGCCTAGACAACATTGTGAGACCCTGTTTCTACAAAAAATAAATAGATAAATTAACTGGGCATGGTGGCTTGTGACCATAGTCCTAGCTACTCAGAATGTTGAGGCAGAAGGATTGCTTGAGCCCAGGAGTTCTGGTTGCAATGCACTCTAGTCTGGGCAGCAGTGAAGGTCTGTCTAAAAAAAATTTGTAGTGTAACTATAACTCTATCAGGTAGAAGTTACTTACTAGAGTTTTGCTCTTTTCTTTAGTAGTTCTCAGTCATTTTCTACCTTGTCATTACCAACAGATAACATTCATATGCTCCAGCATGTTAGTTACTCTCTGCAGGCTCCTATATAGGTAAGATAGGCCTTGGTCTCTTCTAATCCGTACCTCTGGATTGTTAATTTCTGCTCTACATGGTCACCTTCCTAACTTGACTCCTATAGCTACATGTTGTGTGTTAACAACTGAAAAAAAGACATAGTAAAGCTGCATTGTCTTTATTTTTTCTTTCTTTCCTACTTATTTTTTTAAGTGAGAGTACTAGGCTTAATACTCATTGAACCAGTTCTGCATTTCTAGATGCAGGGCCTCTTTTTGCTATGCTGGGGCACATACTGCTTAGCCCTGGAATACTAAGTAAGGTTTTTTTATACCTTAGATTCTAAAACAGGGGAATTTGTGCAGCAAACTCACCGTGGCGTGAACAAGGCTGCCTTCCTTGCCTTTATGACTCAGTTGCAGATAGAGGTGGCAAGTCCTGCCTAGGTTGTATTTACTGCACAAGGCTATATAGGAACCAATAATGATGAAAGAGTAATTTTATGTCTTTTTAAAGGACTCTTCTTCATTTTATTTTCCTCTTTCTCTCAGCGACATAGTATGCTTAAGCAACAAGATCTTAGCATTGCCATGGTGGTGACATCACGTGAAGTCTTGAGTGCACTTTCTCAGCTCGTCCCATGTGTTGGTTGTCGTCGCAGTGTGGAGCGCCTCTTTTCCCAGCTTGTGGAGTCTGGAAATCCTGCCCTTGAACCTCTGACGGTAGGACCCAAGGGAGTCCTGTCTGTAACTCGAAGCTGCATGACTGATGCAAAGAAGCTTTATACATTATTTTATGTACATGGGTAAGTATAATTAATCAGGAGAAAATGGGTTTGTTAAAGTGTTAAACAACTTGGTGACAGTGGTAGCTTTTCTTATAAATTTGGTTGGTGAAAAGATTGAGTTTAACTCAGCAATTTTATTGAGCAGTGTCTGTATACTAGTGAATGTAAAGTTTCTGTTCTCATGTGGGGAGAGGCAGATTCTAAGCAAGTATATAATTTGTCAGGTATGATAAGTTACAAAGAAAAAATAAGGAGGATAGAGAAGGGAAGTAGAATTAATATGAAGGGTGATCAGGGAAGGCCTCTCTGATAAAATGAATACAGACTTGAATGAAGTGAGTGAACAAATCATGTAGATAACTGGGGCAAGGCAGAGAAGGAGCAGCAGGTGTAAAGGTTCAGAGGCTGTGGTTTTATTGGCATGTTTGAGGAATAGCAAGGAAGCCATTGTGGCTGGAGCCAGATGAAAGAAGGGAACAGTAATAAAAGAAAGTGTCAGAAGAGTAGTAAAAGGTCCACTCATGTAGTGCCTTCCTTGTCGGTTGTTCTGAGGTCATTTGTTTTTACCCTGAATGAGGTGAAAAGCTTTGGGAAGGTTTTGAGCAGATGAATGACACTGAGCTTACTTTGACATCTATATTGAGAATGGTGGTGGCTGTGGAGATAGTGAGAAGTGGTAGGATGCTGGATGTATTTTGAGGAATGAACTGGCATGATTTTTTTTTTTTTTTTTTTTTTTGAGTTAGAGTCTCACTCTGTCACCCAGACTGGAGTGCAGTGGCTGCTCCCGGCTACCACAGCCTCGACTTGCTGGGCTCCAGCGATCCTTTCGCCTCAACCTTCCAAGTAGCTGGAACTACAGGCGTGCGCAACCACGCCCAGCTAATTTTTGATTTATTGTAGAGAGGAGGTCTCACCAAGTTGCCCAGGCGGGTCTCGAACCCGCGGGCTCAGGCAGTCCACTCACTTCGGCCTCCCAAAGCACGGGATTACAGGCTGAGCCACTGAGCCCAGCTGGCATGATTTTTCAATAGCTTGGTTGTGAGGGAGAGAATCAAGATGAGTTTTAGATCTGTGGTCTAAAGAACAGACAAATGGTTTTCATTTACTGAGATGGGCAATACTGAGAGAAGTAATTTTTTAGAGCTCGCTTTTGGATATGTTAACCTTGAAATACCAATTGAATGTCCAAGTAGAGTTCAAAAGTCTGGTTTAAGCCAGGCTCGGTGGTTCAGCCTGTAATCCCACACTTTGGGAGGCCGAGGTGAGTGGATTGCCTGAGCCTGCAGGTTTGAGACCCGCCTGGGTAACTTGGCAAGACCTCATCTCTACAATAAATCAAAAAATTAGCCGGGCATGGTAGCGCGTGCCTGTAATTCCAGCTACTTGGAATGCTGAGGCAGAAGGATCGCTGGAGCCCAGCAGGTCGAGGCTGCAGTGGCTGGGAGTATGCCAGTGCACTCTAGTCTGAGCGACAGAGTTAGACTTCAACTCAAAAAAAAAAAGAGTCTGGTTTAGAGCATATATTTGTGTCATTTGGAGAATATTAGCAGGAAAAGAAGAGGTCTAGACGTCAAACCTTGAGGTTTTCCTATTGAGAGATTTTTTTACTCCACCTGAGAAGAAAAGCCTTGGAGCGTTTTGAACAGAGGAATAGCGTAATCTAATTTGTATTTTGAAAGCATCATTCTAGCTATTGAGTAAAGCCTAAAATGTAAAGGGCAGCTGGAGGCAGGAAGGAGACTGTTTGACAGGCCAGCTATTCCAGTTGGCTAGAGATTGGTAGGTTGAATAAGGATGATAATGACTCAGGTGATAAGAAGTGATTTGATTCTAGATTGATTGATTTTTTTTTTTTTTTTGAGTAAGGGTCTCACTCTGTCACCCAGCCTGGAGTGCAGTGGCTCGCTGTTCATGGCCACCGCAGCCTTGACCTGCTGGGCTTAGGCAATCCTTCCACCTCAGCTTTCCAGGTAGCTGGAACTACAGGTGCACGCTACCGTGCCTGGCTGATTTTTTGATTTATTGTAGAGACAAGGTCTTATCAAGTTGCCCAGGCTGATCCCGAACCCCTGAGCTCAGGCAATCCTGTTGCCTTGGCCTCCCATAGTGCTGGGATTACAGGTTTGAGCCACTGCGTCCGGATGTTTTTTTTTTAAGACAGAGTCTCACTGTCACCCAGGCTAGAGTGCAGTGGTGCGATTATAGAGTCATAGTTTGCTTAAGTCTTGACTTCCTAGGCTCAAGTGATTCTTCCACCTCAGCCTCCCAAGTGGCTAGCACTACAGGCACATGCCACCACAACCGGCTAATTTTTTAAATTTTTGTAGAGACGGGGTCTTGGTATGTTGCCCAGGCTGGTGTCAAACTCCTGACCTTAAGCAATCCTCCTGCCTTGGCCTCCCAAAGTGCTGGATTACAGGTATGAACCACTGCACTTGGCCTGATTCTAGATATATTTAGAAGTTAGAGATGATAGGCTTTGCTCATTGGTTAGATGAAGGGTATGGATAATAGCAGTACATATTCTGTATTTGCACAAAATATCTGTTGATGGCTCCTCTTCAAGGATGTTTTTGCGTTTACATAATGTTCTGTGGGTTTTTTTGTTATTTTTATTATTTTTTTAGGGATAGGGTTTTATTCTGTTGCCCAGGCTAACCCCAAACCCCTGGGCTCAAGTGATCCAGCCCAGGGGATCTGCCTCCCATGTAGCTGGGACTACATGTGCATGCCACCTTTCCTGGTATATTTACATAATGGTTGGGCAAGGGAAAATGACTGAGTGTTGGGTAACAGTAGTCATAAAATGCTGCTAGATACAGTGGGGCAACAGAGATGAGTGAGACAGATATAGTCTGGGGGAGAAAATATGTTGAATGGGGCAGGTCTTTTTCAACATTTTTGACAGGGTTAGAATTTGATGAGAAATTTTCAAAATAAGTGATGTGTCTATAATACTTTAAATATACTTCTCTCTCTCTAAAAGGCAGTAAATAAAGATTTTAAAATTTGAAAGAAAATTGAATATTAATTAAGCCCTTAATGGTTTATTTCTAATTAGGTCCAAACTAAATGACATGATAGATGCTATTCCAAAAAGTAAGAAGAATAAGCGATGTCAGTTGCACTCCTTAGATACACACAAGCCAAAACCCTTGGGGTAAGTAGAATTGAATACCATGATGGTCTGTCATTGTTAAGATTATAAATGTTGATTATATTTAGTAAAAAGAATAAGCCCACTGCTAGTTTTAATTCACTAATTGATTATACTCTGATATAAGTCAAAATAAATGTCTGCAGGTTCTTTAGGCCTTTTTGCATCGAAGTCTCGATATAGATTTGATTTTAAAAATTTTGTTTTCTTATATTAATGTGTTTTAGAGAAAGGAGGTGGAGATATTTGTGGAAATTTATGTAGCTAATATTAAGGTTTTTCAGAGTTGTAATCATTCTTTGATCTCTATAATAGTCATAATGTATACATTATTTTTCTTTTTTTTTTTTTTTTTTTTGAGTTGGAGCCTCACTCTGTCATCCAGACCGGGAGCGGCCACTGCAGCCTCGACCTGCTGAGCTCCGGCGATCCTTCCGCCTCAGCCTTCTGAGTAGCCGGAAATACAGGCACACACTACCATGCCTGGCTGATTTTTTGATTTATTGTAGAGATGGGGTCTCGCCAAGTTGTCTAGGCTGGTCTCAAACCCGCGGGCTCAGGCAGTCCACTCACCTCAGCCTGTAATCCCGCGCCTTTGGGAGGCGGAGGTGAGTGGATTGCCTGAGCCCGCGGGTTCAAGACCCGCCTGGGAAGACGAGACCTCATCTCTACAATAAATCAAAAAAATTAGCCGGGCGTAGTAGTGTGTGCCTGTAGTTCCAGCTACTTAGAAGGCTGAGGCGGAAGGATCGCCAGAGCCCAGCAGGTTGAGGCTGCGGTGGCCGGAAGTGGCCACCGCACTCCAGTCTGGGCGATAGTGAGACTCCAACTCAAAAGAAAAGTCTTGACTCAGTTGTGGCAATGTTTATTTATGTAATTAGTTTGTGGTTTTCTTCTTGGTTGCGTGCTAAGTGCCACAGTTGTTCCCTGCAAAATTGCTTGAGGGTGAGGATGGTAAGGAGAAGCTACAGAATGTGAAGGGAGTTTCTAAGAAGCAGCTTTTGTTTTGGAGAGAATGAGATGTTATAAAACTATACTTTTGCATTATTTTTAAGAAAATTATTTTTATTTTTCTAATTCATATGGGTTCTCATTATGTTACCCAGGTTGGTCTTGAATTTCTGGCCTCAAACAGTTCTCCCACCTTGGTCTCCCAAGTGCTGGGGTTACAGGTGTGAACCACTTCACCCGACTTTTTTTTTTTTTTTTTTGAGTTGGAGTCTCACTCTGTCACACAGGTTGGAGTGCAGTGACACGCTCCTGGCAACTGCAACCTTGACTTGCTGGACGCAGGCGATCCTTCTGCCTCAGCCTTCTAAGTAGCTGGAACTACAGGGATATGCCAACATGCCCAGCTAATTTTTTTAATTTATCGTAGAGATGAGGTCTTGCCGATTTGCCCAGGCTGGTCTCAAACCCAAAGTTTCAAGCAGTCTTCTCACCTTGGCCTCCTAAAGTGCTGGGATTATAGGCATGAGCCACTGCACCCAGCCTGCACCCAGGTTTTTAACACCTCATTAGTGCCATTGACACTAATTGTTGTATAGACATTTTCCTCCCTGGTATAAAGACTTGGATGAACAAGTGGTAGTGTGTTAATAATCTATTAAGTTTTCTTCCCCCATACTGAGGAACAAAAAATATTTCAAAAATGTTATTATGAAAATTGTCAAACTTGGAAAAGTGGAAAGACTATACAAGAAACATGCCCCCCATGTACTTTTTTCAATAGTTATCAAGATTGGTCACATTTGTTTCATTAAAATTTTTTTTTTTTTTGAGTTGGAGTCTCATTCCGTCGCCCAGACTGGAGTGCAGTCGCCACTCCCGGCCACCGCAGCCTCGACCTCCTGGGCTCCGGTGATCCTTCCACCTCAGCCTTCCAAGTAGCTAGAACTACAGGCGCACGCTACCATGCCTGGCTAATTTTTGGCTTATTGTAGAGATGGGTCTTGCCAAGTTGCCCAGGCAGGTCTTGAACCTGCGGGCTCAGGCAGTCCGCTCACCTCAGCCTCCCAAAGGCATGGGATTACAGACTGAGCCACCGAGCCCGGCACATTTGTTTTATTTATCCACCTTTTTCTTTACTGAAGTGTTTCAGCTCCTTTATGTTAATTCTCAGACTTTATGTTAATTCTACTCCTACATACTTTTACATGCATCTCTAAATATATGGACATTTTCCTTCATAATCACAGTATCATTTTAACATCTGACAAAATTAACTGTAACAGCTAGGCGCAGTGGCTCATACCCGTAATCCCAGCGCTTTGGGAGGCTGAGGTAAGAGGATTCCCTGAGTCCAGGGGTTCAAGACCAGCCTGGGTAACTTGGTGAGACCTTGTCTCTACAATGAATCAAAAGTGAGCTGGACATAGTGGTGCGTTCCTGTGGTTCCAGCTACTTGGAAGGCTGAGGTCTCACCAAGTTGCCCAGGTGGGTGTCGAACCCGCGGGCTCGGGCAATCCGCTCACCTCTGCCTCCCAAAGCGCGGGACTACAGTCTGAGCCACCGAGCCTGGCCACTCTGTCTTTTTTTAAAAAAAGAAAAGAACGAAAAACAGGCCTTTACAGACTGTGTATCTCCTGCTAGCTCTACAGTTCTATTACATGACAAATCATATATTTAGATGGCTGTTTGCTGAGTGTGGAATCAGTGTGAATAGACTTAGGTGATCTTAGGTAGTGTCTCTCAACTAAGTAGCTTCAGTTATTCTCACATGTCATGTGAATAGCAGGCCAAGAGGTACAGTCTGCTTACCTAAGGCTTCTTTCCTTCACCTTAGATAATAACCACCATTGTAGGCTACCATGATATTTCTACTGCCCCCACCCATGGTTTTTTTGTTTGTTTGTTTTTGTTTAGATTTTTTTTCAGAGAAAGTATAATACAGTTGATTTGTTTTCAGCCTAATAAACAGCAAGAATCTAGGTCAACCTTTCTGAGAGTGTTCTTATATCCAGTTAGTAAACCAAGGTTATTGTCTATCTAGGAGTAAGTTTGAGATCTAAAAGAAAGGTGTAGGCTGGAATTGTAGAACTATAGCTTATATAGACATTTATATGTTACATCATCTAAAGGGAAAGAGAAGAGTAAGAAAAAAGAATGCTGAGGTGTTTAGTTTAATGGTGGAAAAGAAGAGTCCAGTTAAAAAAAAAACTTAGCCAGTCTCGGTGGCTTAGCCTGTAATCCCGCACCTTTGGGAGGCCGAGGTGAGTGGATTGCCTGAGCCCACGGGTTCGAGACTCGCCTGGGCAACTTGGTGAGACCTCATCTCTACAATAAATCAAAAAATTAGCTGGGCATGGTAGCGTGCGCCTATAGTTCCAGCTACTTGGAAGGCTGAGGCGGAAGGATCACCGGAGCCCAGCAGGTCGAGGCTGTGGTGGCTGGGAGCGGCCACTGCACTCCAGTCTGGGCGACAGAGTGAGACTCCAACTCAAAAAAAAAAAAAAAAAAAAAAAACTTGAGAAATAGTAGCCAGAGATGTAGAAGAAAGCCAGGGTAAAAGTGTTTCAAAAGAAGTCTGGTCAGTTGTGTTGAGTACTGCTAAGCCACCAAGGACCCAAAAGTGGATACTGGATTTAGCAGCACTGAGATAGCTGGTGATCTTGAGGAGCTGAGCTAGTGGTTGGGTGGACAAAATCCAGGTCTCAGTGGGTAGCAGAGTGCAATGTAAGGTAGTGGATTAAACTGTGAATGGAAAGTATGGGAGTAGAACAAGGAACTGGAAAGATTACTCTTTTGGAAAGCTTCATCTTAAAGGAATAATATTAAAGGCATAAAATCTGGAGAGATTTTAGATAAAATCCTGATTTGAGCTGTAGAATTTTTTAAATTAATTTAGTCAATTTTTGTTTTTTTGTTAATAAGTGAAAGGGGGGAGGGGTTGTCCTTGATATGTTGCCTGGCCTGACCTTTAACTCTTGGCCTCAAGGAACCCTCTGTCCTGACCTTTCAAAGTGCTGGGATAACAGGTGTGAGTTTTTTTTTTTTTTAAGATTAATGTTTTCACATTCTCATGATATAATAATTATGCTCCAGCTCTGATTTCTCTTTATGAGCCTTTTCTTCAATTGTAATAACCTGAGTTTGAGAGTTTTTTAGATGTAGGAAACTATGTATTACTCAAGCACAATTAGTAAAAGGAGAAATAATGGGAATTGAGAATAGAAGAATGTAACATGAAAGGTAGAGCAGATGAGGTTTTTGTTGTCAAAAATAAGAGGAGCTGAACTTGGCCTGAGCACTTGTGAGAGGGGATATAAAGCTGAATAGTGCGTACATCTTTGTATTTTGGGCAGAGGGTTGAGAAATGCCTATTTAGCTAAATAGAGTAGGTTAAGTAAAGAGTCAGAAACCTTCCATCTTAAGCACCCAAGGCATAATGGATTCCTGGGGCTGTAGGGAGGCATGCAGATGTAGAGGCATAAGCCACTTGTTCACAGAGTTTATGATTTTAATTTAGACTGTAGAAATTATTCCTTCAGATTATCTCAATGTCACTAAGCTTTGTACTATCATGAAAAATCAAGAAGACTATTATTGAACGGAATATAGACACACATTTCTCTTGGAATGCACATCTGCAACAAAGCAAAATGCATGACAAGTGCCCACATTGAAACCTGTGGGGAAGGGCGAATCTGGGAAGTTTTTAATAAGTTTTAAAAACATTATTGTATAGTAATTATTAATTTATGATGTGTAAAGTGTTCATTATAATGTGCTGTCTTATTTTAGTAAATGTAAACACATATTTACTATAATTAGGTTAATCTATGACTTTCCCAGCTACTTGTAAATGTGAAGATAGATAAGTTTTGTTACCATTGGCTAGCTATAAAAAAGGAGTGATTTAAAAAATAAAAATCATTTAACGATCACATTAAGTAGATAAAAACTTCTTAGAATGTTTAGTTTGGAAAATTGATTCATGTTTATAGATGAAAATACTTTGCAATATTTTTCAGTCCTTTTGTCTTCAGAACATTCCAAGTATATTTTCTCATAGAATTCTTAATATGTTAGCCAAATGCTATCTTGGTAACTGTAAATATTGTTAAATTGTATCCAATAAACTTGATAGTCAAGCAGAAGTTTTTATAAATATGCGAGCATACGTTTAAATAACATTGTAATATGGTTAAAGTAAGTATGTAATCATTACATAGAGACTTGTAAACTTGTCCTAATACCTTAATTATTAAAGAGTTTATGATTTTAATTTAGACTGTAGAAATTATTCCTTCAGATTATCTCAGTGTCACTAAGCTTTGTACTATACTGTACTACAGTGAAGGGAGCAGTAGCAGTGTCAGTTCAGAGAAGTTAAGTACAGATAAGAGAAGTAGTGAAGACCACAGGAAGGACAGCAAGTGTAGGATCATTTTCCATTATGGACCTTTCCAGGGAACAGCCAGGTAAAATCAAGCAATCCTTTACTCTGTTGTTGTTTTTGTTGTTTTGTTTTTTAATATATTGCCCTTATATATTCCACCTTTTCACAAATATGTTCTTTCTGCAGAGGTTGTTGGATGGATGTATGGGAACTTATGTCCCAGGAATGCAGGGATGAAGTAGTTTTAATTGACTCCAGTTGTCTTTTAGAAACACTAGAAACATATCTTCGAAAACACAGGTAAGTCTAATGGTCATTACAGTATAAAGTGGAAGGTGCTTTAGCTGTCAGTCATCTAGAATGCCTGTCACTGACTTCTTTTGTATAATAGTACTCTAGCCTTCCCATCAATACCTGGCACTAGGCAGAGCATTAAGTTAGGGTAAACAGTTCCTTCATGGGATGACTCTCAGTGTTAGCCTTCTTCTGTTGAGTCAGAATCTTCTATTTTGTAATTTTTATCTGTTGGATCCAGACCAGCTTTTCAAGAAACACAGAATGACTGAATCAAGTAAAGTGTGCTCAATCACTTTGAAAACTCTAGTACTCTGATGTTTTTATTTGTTTGTTTTGTTAGAGTCAGGCTGTTGCTCTGTCACCCAGACTGGAGTGCAGATGCACAGCTCACTGCGGACCTCAAACTTCTGAGCTCAAGTGACCTTCCTGCCTCAGCCTCCTCACTAGCTGAGGCTACGGGTGCATGACTGCGCCCACTAATTCTTGTTTTTATGATAGAATCATTTTATGATGACATTTTCAAAATTAAAATCAGTAGCTTTTCTCTTAGTAATATTTTGAAGTATTTCTTCTACCATTGTCAGGACCTAAAAATAGAGTTGGAATTTGTGTACTTCATTACTATAAAAGTAACTTCAGATTTTTCTTTTTAGACTACTACTTTTACAAAGGAATTTTCTAATGTCATTAACATTTGGAAATTCGTAGGGAGGGAGAGAGCAGTAGGAAAGGAAACTGGTAAGGGAGCCATCTATCGATGGCATTCTTATGGGGAGTTCTGTTTAAATTTGTTCAATGTTGGGCTTGTGGTTGTGTTTTCTTTGATCTTGGGACAGATAATACATAATTGCTTTGGGGCACTTCTAAAAGACAGGTGAATGATTAAAAACTGGTATTAATAAGATAGGTGTTTATGTGGCAGTAAGCAAATGACTTACAACCACACTAATTTAATAGGTGTTTTTCTTTTCTTTCTTTCTGTTTTAAGAGATGAGGTCTCACTATGTTGCCCAGACTTGGTCTCAAACTCCTGGGCTCAAGCAATCCTCTTGCCTTGGCCTCTCTCAATGCTGGGATTACAGGTGTGAGCCACTGCACCTGGCCTTTTTTTTAAGTTACAAACTTTCTTTGTTTGTCTTTTTGGTTGGTTATATCCAAGAGAGTAGAGAATGTATCACTTATTAGGAGTTTTGGGGGGACCATATAGATATAAAACATGTCCTTTCCCTTTGGATATGAATATAGTGATAGCTTTTTTTGGGTGATAAGTTACTAGTTGTCATAGCTAATGTTTTGAAATTTCCTATAATGGTTGTATGTATGTCTTATGTTTTGAGACAATGTTTTATATTTTTATGAAGGTGGAGTCATTTTGTAAATATCTTAATGGTAGAGGAAAAGTATGGTTAAGAGAGTAATTAATCAAGGGGGATTGCATTGAATCTGGGTTCTACCAGTTATAACTGTGTATGACTTGACTTTTCTGTGCCTCAGTTTTTCAATTCTTTAAGACAAAAATGATAGTACTGATCTTATGGGAATGATCGTAGGATGAAATTAAATTTGTTGTAAGGATTGATGATATAGTAAGGCTTATTTAGAATAATTCTTAGCACATAGCAAACACATCAGAGAATGTTTGCATGCCAGCCTTGCAAGTCCTTTTCATTCCTGTGTTTCCAGTTCTTGTTTTAGTTTGAGTTTTGGGGGTATAATCAGTTGAAAATGATTTATAAACATCTAAGTAATGTACCTTTTTGATGGTATCTCCATTTTTAAAAAATACTTTATAATAAAGATTTGATAACTCAATTTAGCCATCTAAGGATTATCTTAGATTTTCATTAGAAATGAGATATAAGTAAACTGAAACTTCCGCCTTAAAAGTATTTTTAAAATTTATGTATAGTGTCACTTTGGCAAATGGGAAAAATCTCTTTCATTTTTACAGTTTCCATATAATATTTTTAACTTGCTATTATGCTTATAGTTGTACAATCAAGCATATATTAAACTACTCTGAGGGTTTTTTTTTTTTAAATCCCCAACACTGAAGGCAAACAATACTCTGAGGGTTTAAGGAACTAAAATAGGGGGGAGATATTTCAAGTTTTACTATTATACTCTTTGACATTTGGCCATTTATTTATCTGAAAATGTAAACTTGCCATTTATAACCTGAAAATGTGGAAATATTTGTTGTTATTTCTGTGTCTGTTTTTCTCCCCTAAGGGGGAAACTTTCCTTTTTGTTGTTGTTGTTGTTTTTTTTGAGTTGGCGTCTCACTCTGTCACCCAGGCTGTAGGGCAGTGTCATGCTCACGGCCACCACAGCCTTGACCTGCTGGGCTTAGGTGATCCTTCCGTCTCAACCTTCCAAGTAGCTGGAACCACAGGCATGTGCTATCATGCCCAGCTAATTTTTCTTGATTTATTGTAGAGACGAGGTCTTGCCAAGTTGCCAGGGCTGGTCTCGAACCTGTGGGTTCAGGTAATCCTCTCACCTTGGCTTCCCAAAGTGCTGGGATTATAGGTGTGAGCCACCATGCCCAGCCCTCAGTTTTTTTTTTTTATTGTGGTTTAAAAAAACCACAAAACATAAATTACCCTCTTAACAGTTTTTAAGTGTACGTTGCAATATTGTTAATCATATGCACATTGTCATACAACACATCTCTAGAACTTTTTCATCTTGCATGACTAAAATTGTCCCCACTGAACATCAACTCGTTTTTTTCCTCTTCTTAGCCCCTGGTAGCCACCATTCTTTCTGTTTCAATTATTTTAGATACCTCATATAAGTGGAATCAAGCAATATTTGAATTTTTTTGATTGGCTTATTTTAATTAGCATAATGTGCTCAAGAGTCAACTATATTGTGGCAGATGACAGGATATCATCTTTTTTACTTATTAATTTATTTACTTATTTGTGCTAGAATCTCACTTTGTCACACACTCTGGAGTGCAGTGTACACGTGTGCTCACAGTCACCACAGCCACAACCTGCTGGGCTCAGGCTATCCTTCTGCCTCAGCCTTCCAAGTAGCTGGAACTACAGGTGGGCACCATCACACCTGACTACTTTTTTTATTTATTGTAGAAACCAGGTCTTGCCAAGTTGCCCAGACTGGTCTCGAGCCCATGGACTCAGGCAGTCCCTCTTGCCTCTGCCTCCCAAAGTGCTGGCATTACAGGTGTGAGCCACTGCACCCGGTGATTTCATCTTTTTTTAAGTTAAATAATGTCACATTTTATGTATGTGCCACATTTTCTTTATCCATTCATTCATTCATTGAGGCATATTTAGGTTTCTTCCACGTTTTGCCTGTTGCAAACAATGCTGCAATAAACCTGGGTGTGCAAATATCTCTTCAAGATCCTGCTTTCAGTTCTTTTGGATACCAAGAAGTTCTTTTATATACCAAGAAGTGGGATTGCAGGGTCATAAGGTAGTTTTATTTTTATTTTGAGGAGCCTCCATGCTGGTTTCCATAGCAACTGTACCATTTTTACATTCCCACCAACAGTGTGCAAGTATTCCAATTTCTCCATATTCTCGGTAACACTTGTCTTTTTCTGACTTTTTGATAGTGGCTGTCCTTATGAACACAAGGTGATATGTCATTGTGTTTTTTATTTCCTTTTCCCTGATGATTAGTGATGCTGAGCATCTTTTTGTATGCTTGCTGGCCATCTGTATATCATCTTTGGAGAAATGTTTGTTCAAGTGCTTTACCCATTTTTTTAATTGAGCTGTTTTTTGTTACTGTTGTTGTTACCATTGAGTTGTAGGAGTTCTTTATATTCTAGCTATTAACCTCTTATCCAACATATTTTCTCCCATTCTGTGAGTTGCCTTTTTACTCTGTTGGTCATTTCCTTTGCCGTACAGAAGTTTTTAAACTTAATGTACAGTCATGTGCCACATAATGACATTTTGGTCAAAGATGGACCACATATGACATTGATCCCTTAAGATTATAATGAGCGTACTGTGTAAAGAAACCTGCTATATGGCACTTGATATTGGCATTGCAGAGCAAGTAGGGAAAATGATATTTAGTATTGGTGCTGGGACATTTGGTTTTTCATATTAAAATAATATAAATATATATACCATCTAGGTTTGTGTAGGTATACTCTGTTGTTTGTACAGTGATGAAATCACCTAACAATGCATTTCTGAGAACATAGCCCATTGTTAAGTAACACATGACTGTAGTCTATTTTTGCTTTTGCTGTGTGTGTTTTTGGTGTCATATCCTGGAAATCATTGCCAGACCAATGTCATGCAGCTTTTTCTATTTGTATTCTTCTGGGAATTTTGGTTTCAGATATTAACATTTAGGTCTTTAATCCATTTTGTGTTAATTTTTTGTATATTTGTATGTCCATATTTAAAGCTTTAGTGAAATATGACATAACATTACTTGTTAGCACTGTTGCCTCTGTTTACCAAGTGGGCTTAGAGCCTCTAATTTATCATATTCATATCAAGAAACATAGTGATCTACTATTGGACCAGAAAGACATATGTCGAATGTATGGCAGTAGAAGGGTAAATATTACAGTAAGAAGTGTTAATTCAGAAGTTATAGGAGCACAGAGAAAGGGGTTTTGTTGTTGTTGTTGTTTTGAGTTAGAGTCTCACTCTGCTACTGTAGCCTCAACCTGCTGGACTCAGGTGATCCTTCTGCCTCAGCCTTCCAAGTAGTTGAAACTACAGGCGTGTGCCACCATGCCCGGCTAATTTTTTTGATTTATTATAGAGTCGAGGTCTCACCAAGTTGCCCAAGCTGGTCTTGAACCCCTGGACTCAGGCAATCCTCTCATCTCCACCTCCTAAAGTGCTGGGATTATAGGCTTAAGCCTCTGAACCCGGTTGAGACTTATATTCTAAAACAAATAATCAGAAGTGAGTTCTTTGAGTGAGTACACCAGCTCGCTCCCTAATTCCATGGTATCAGATTAAACACCAATTTCTCCCACAATAAAAATAATCAGATTTGTTTTAGGGAAAATTATTTTGGTGTGTGAGATATATTAGTGCTAGGAAGAGTGGAAACAGGAAGGCCAGTTAAGAAGTTTTTTTTTTTGGAGTCAGAGTCTCACTCCATAGCCCAGACTGGAGTACAGTGGCATGCTCATGGCCACCCCATGTTGACCTGCTGGGTTCAGGCAATCCTTCCGTCTCAGTCTTCCAAGCAGCCAGAACTACAGGTGCACACTACCACGCCTGACTAATTTTTTGTTTTATTGTAGAGATGTGGTCTTGCCATGTTGCCCAGGCTGGTCTCGAACCCGCAGACTCAGGCAATCCTCTTGCCTCGGCCTCCCAGTGTGCTGGAATTACAGGCTTGAGCCACTGCGGCCAGCTGAGAAGCTTTTTAAAAAATTGTCTAGGCAACTCAAACTAGGGCAGAGGGAACTGAAAAGAAAGAGACCTGCAAGAGATATGAGATGTAAGAAAGATGGAATTGATGTCAATTGGCTCCACCTAGGGGGGCGTAAGGGAGACGTTGGAATCAGCTGAACTCTCCAGCCTGGGTGACTTTGGGAATGGTGATGCTGCCTGTTGGACATTTGTTACATCCCACCATTTTTCAGTATGGTCCTGGCCCTAGGCAAGAGCAGAGACTTGAAGAGAGCTGTAGAGTCACGAGTTATTATAGACATGTTGATTGAAGCCAAAGGAGTAGATGAGCTGACTTGGGAGATATCAAAGAGATCCAAATTTCCTTGTTCCGTCATAACTGATCTTCTCAACTCAACCAGATACTGGTATTGTAAACCTAGCTTTTTCATCATCAGGCTCTATTCTGTTTTCTTTCTGATTGATTAATGTTTTGTTTCTAAAAGAAAATTTCTTCCTTATCTACATTCACAAACTATTCTATACTTTTGCCACATTATGTGCACTTTAAGTTTAAACCAATTTGTATGTATATGTTGTCATATTTTGTCTGTTTATTCAGAAATAGCTTTTTTTAGAAGAAGTAATTGGCATTTTGGAAATTATCAGTAAATTTAAAAATACATGTGTTACTTTCCTATTTTCTTCCTACCACCCCCCCCAAATACTTTAGTTAATAATGTATTAAAATACTGTAGTAAACATTTGGATCAAGGTTTACTGGCAGAAGATACCATCTATTTTCAGAGGCTGGAGAGAAAAAGTACATAGCCAAGAGTCATTGGTTTGTTGTTTCTATTGTTTTATTTCTGGCCTGTGTAAATAGCTGTTGAAGTGGAGATATGCTAGTCCTTGGAGGCTAACATTTTTTGGACATGTATTTTATGAATATGTCTGCTTCATTCTTTTAGGGTGTGTGCTTCTCTAGCTTAAAAATTATTTGCAAATGGAGATCTGGCTATATATATGTATTCCCAAAATTGGTGTTGACTTTACATGCATGTTTTAAATGTGTATGGAGGCTTTTTAAAATGATCTAGAGAGAAGGGAATATCATCATATACACTGTTATATGCTGCATGAAATAATTACACAGCCTGTTCTTAATTTTGAGGTTTTTCTTTTCAACAGGTTTTGTACTGATTGCAAAAATAAAGTCCTTCGGGCATACAATATCCTTATTGGTGAACTTGATTGCAGCAAAGAAAAGGGCTACTGTGCAGCACTTTATGAAGGCTTGCGGTGCTGTCCACATGAACGACACATACACGTTTGCTGTGAAACAGACTTCATTGCGCATCTTTTGGGTCGTGCTGAGCCAGAGTTCGCAGGAGGGTATGAGTATGTAATTTGCTAGAATGGGCTATCTAGCGCTTTGCTTCATTTTATTACTGAAAGTTTATTTCCGTCACCTTCTGCTTCAGTACATATGATATATGTGTAAACCAAAGTGTGCCTGTAAAGATTTTGCTTTTCTTTAAAATATGCATTTCTTAATTGAATGAAAATTAAGAAAAACTGTTCTTTGGTGTTTGGTTCAGTCCTCTGCTCCTTGCTTGAAGGAAGGCAGGCATTTTTGGCTTTCATTTTTATAGATTATCATTTTCACTTGAAAATGATTAGAAGAGATTTCTCTCCTTCCATCCGTGCATTATAATGTTTAAATTTTATTCACAATGATGGTATTTGCATAGGACCTGAGATCTTTGCTCTAGGGGGTTAATAAATGCTTTATTGAATGTAATTCATGAACTGTATATTGTTATTAAATTATATTAGAACCTAAAATGTAATCTCTGGCTTTGTTGTGAAAATAAAATTAGAGAAATTTTCTTATAGAATAAATCAAACCCATTTCCCTTGTGTTTGGGGTATCAACCCTCAGTTGAGTGTGTACTTTATTTTAGGCATTTTAGGATACAAAGATCTCTTTTATCACAGAAGTTCTGCGAATACTTCTGAAGACTAGGCAAAAGGTTTGTTGCCTGTGATTGAATTACTTTGGCATTGCCTTTCTCCATTCTGCCTCAAAACAAACAAAAATCCAAATGAATGGGGAAAAAAAAGTTTTCCTATAATTGGAAAGTGAAAGGAACTGTTATGCCTACTAAGAGCTGAACATTTATGTATATGACTTCTTTGTGCCCTAAAACCCTTCTCTTTAGAGCCAGTTCCTGAATTACCCTACTTTTAACAATATGAAGACTAGATTCTTCTTGCATGTGTGTTTCTCATTGATTATATATATGCGTGCTTATGTATTTGCATATACATTAACTGTCTATAAATGTATAACTGTCTTGTAATTAGGTAGGCAGCTTATGTTTAAAACCTGGACTTTCAAATAGTGTTGTTATCCGTCTTTTGCTCTTTCAGTTAAGTGTATTAGGAATTAATGTTTGATTTATTCTCCTTTATAGACGAAGAGAAAGGCATGCTAAGACAATAGATATAGCTCAAGAAGAAGTTCTGACCTGTTTGGGAATTCATCTTTATGAAAGATTGCATCGAATCTGGCAAAAACTACGAGCAGAAGAGCAGACATGGCAGATGCTTTTCTATCTTGGTGTTGATGCTTTACGCAAGAGTTTTGAGGTAAGAACAGTAGGCTGATTCAGTGTTCAAGGTTGCTTAGTCAAGTTATTGGATGGAGTCTTACTGCAAGCCACCAGTGCCTCAGAGGGCTGTGATCCACTGATACAGTTTATGGCTTTGGATAGATACAGTTCCATGGCTGTGGGTGGGGAAAGGCTCTGGGAAATTGGGATTTAGAAGTTTATGAGTTGGGCGTGGTGGCTCACACCTATAATACCAGCACTTTGGGAGGCCGAGGTAAGAGGATTGCCTGAACCCACGGGTTAGAGACCAGCCAGAGCAACTTGGTGAGATCTCATCTCTACAATAAATCAAAAAATTAGGGGTGTGGTGCCACACACCTGTAGTTTCAGCTACTTGGAAGGCTGAGGCGGGAGGATCGCCTGAGCCCAGTAGGTCAAGGCTGCAGTGGCCCTGAGCATGCCACTGCACTCCAACCTGGGTGACAGAGTGAGACTCCAACTCAAGGAAAAAAAAGAAGTTTGTGAATTTTTCTTTATTTTTTAATCCTGTTACTCTTCCAGCATTAGATTTTAGGCTTTCTCAGAGTAGAAAACTGAAGTTGATGATTAACAAGATGCTGCTATGAAACATAACTAGTGAAAAATTAAAAGGAGCTAAGAAATAAGCAAGAAAATTAAAAACCTTTTATGAGTCTCACTTTGCCTACTGATGTCTACTAGTATGAAGTAAATGCTGTCCGAGTGCCATGATACAACAACTACTTTTTAGAAGCACACTGAAGTCTCTTTATAATGCAAGTATTAGTGCTTGTATTTTGGAAACATTTTTTCTAGTTATACTCCATAGAACATAAATATTTGGCTGATGATTATTTTGCATATTACCAGGGCATGGCTGTAACCCTTTCTTTTTTTTTTTTTTTTTTTTGAATCAGGAGTGCAGGTTGCCCACTCTGTTGCCCAGGTAGGAGTGCAGTGGTATGCTTACAGCCACCGCAGCCTTGACGTGCTGGGCTCAGGCGATCCTTCCACCTCAGCCTTCCCAAGTAGCTGGAACTACAGGCGTGTGCTACCACACCTGGCTTATTTTTTGATGTATTGTAGAGATGAGGTCTCACCAAGTTGCCCAGGCTGGTCTCAAACCCCTGAGCTCAGGTAACCCTCTTGCCTCAGCCTCCCAAAGTGCTGGGATTATAGGCTTGAGCCACCATGCCAAGCCTGGTTGTAACCCTTTAACTGGGTTGTTGGTCCCTCTTGAGAACAGAATAATAGAGAAACTTTTTTTCATAAGTCTATCAATGAACTTTAAGCATCCTGTTCTGGGGAGTCTGAGGAGATTTGTACTAGTTCTTGATGAATTCTTATCCTTTGTATGTTTGAACCTTCAGAGATCAGATCATTTAATTAGGTTAAGTCTTTTCATTATGTGAAGAAATGAATGAATGTTTACTTTTGCTATGATAAAATTCTGAAGTTTAAAACTAGAATGTGCAGAGTGCGGTGGCTCATGCATGTAATCCCAGCACTTTGGGAGGTGGAGGCAAGAGGATTGCCTGAGCCCACAGGTTTGAGACCAGCCTGGGCAACATGGTGAGACCTCATCTCTACAGTAAATAAAAAAATTAGCTGGGCATGATGGCGCACACCTGTCGTTCCAGCTATTTGGAAGACTGAGGCAGAAGGATCACCTGAGCCCAGAAGGTCGAGGCTGCAGTGAGTGCCACTGCACTCCAGTCTGGGTGACAGAGTGAGACTCCAGCAAATAAATAAATAAACAAATAAATAAATAAATGAACTAGAATGTTGCTGGTTTAGGATAAGAGTGTGTATATTTCCATGGAAAATTAAGGTAGTTCTGACCAATATTCACTCAACCTTGTTTTTACAATAGATGACTGTGGAAAAAGTGCAGGGTATTAGCAGACTGGAACAACTTTGTGAGGAATTTTCAGAAGAAGAACGAGTAAGAGAACTCAAGCAAGAAAAGAAACGCCAAAAACGGAAGAATAGACGAAAAAATAAATGTGTGTGTGATATTCCTACTCCTTTACAAACAGCAGATGAAAAGGAAGTAAGCCAAGTTAAGGTAGTATTTCTCAAGGTCAACTCATAAGTATGTGCCAGGGGGGAGACCCAGAAAAACCCAGAATTTATCTTTTGGAGTGCAAGCCCCTTGTAGTACACTCAGAATTTGTTCCTCCAGATCAAACAGTTAACCAAAGTTGTTATCTGGAAGTTTTGAGAAAGTTGTATCATGATTTGTGGAAGAAACATCCCAAGTTGTGGCAAACAAGTGATTCCTTCTTTCAAAAACTGTTGAGTGTTCAGCAGTTTTTGAGCAAAAACTGTTTGACCTTTGTGCCCCACCTTCCCTATTCACCCAGTTTCTCCCCGAGCAGTATTTTTTTGTTTCCCTGATGAAAAAAGTTCTCAAAGAAAACATTTTGTCAGTGTGGAAGAAGTGAAACAAAAAAGGGCAGAAGTGCTAAAAGGCATCAAAATTGATGAGTTCAAAGCTGTTTTGAGCAGTGGAAAAAGTGTCTCTATAGCTGTACTGCATCAAACAGAGTGCTTTGAAGGTGAATGAAGTTTAAACATGGAAGAATAAATACACAATTTTTTATAAATAAATTCTGGGTTTTATTGGGTCCCTCCTTGTAAGTATTTTAGATAGAAATACAATCATCTGTTAGTCTCTGTGGATGTTGGTTCTAGGACCTTCTTTGGGTAGCAAAATCTGCAGATGCTTGAGTCCCTGATATAAAATGGCATAGTATTTGCTTATAACCTATGCACAAACTCCTGTATACTTTAAATCACCACTAGATTACTTATGATAACTAATGCAGTGTAAGTGCTATATATATTAGTTATGCTGTATTGTTTAGGAAAAAAGGATGAGAAAAAAATGTCTGTACGTGTTCGGTACAGATGCAGTATTTTCCCTGAATAATTTTGAGCCTTAGTTGGTTGACTTTCCAGTTTGGGCATTTTTACTATGCTTTTCCAGATGTGAGCTTCTGCAGTTGTATGTTGCTTTTTTCCTGTTATAGTCTGTATAAGTCACAAGTTGTAATGTGGTGTTTGTTTTATAAAGATGATGTTGTGTAGTTATCTCTTTACCTGACTTTAGTGTGCTTTTAGAACAAAGTCAAAGGGTAGAAAGCGCCAGGCACAATTGCTCACACCTGTAATCCCAGCACTTTGGGAAGCTGAGGTGGGAGAATTGCTTGAGCCCAGGAGTTTGAACCCAGGAGTTTGGGCAGCACAGTGAGACCTCATCTCTACAAAATAAAAAAACTAAAAAATTACTCAGGTGTGGTGGTGTGTGGTTGTAGTCTCAGCTACTTAGAAGGCTGAGATGGAAGGATCACCTGAACTCAGGAGATCAAGACTGTGGTGAGCCAAGATTGTGCCACTGCGCTCCAGCCCTCAGTGACAGAATGAGACCTTGGCTCAAAGAAAAAAAAAGTGGAAAGCTACCTCTATGCATAACCTAGAGTAGTTCTCAACTTTTTGGTTTCAGGATCCCTTTACAGTCTTAAAAATAAAGGTGCCAGTGAGCTTTTTCTTATGTGAGTTATACTTACTGATATTAATTGTATTAGAAATTAAAATGGAGAAGCTTTAAGTTATTCATTCAAAAATAATAAGCCTATTATAAGTTAACTAAATTTTTTTTTTCTGAGTTGGAGTCTCACTCTGTTGCCCAGACTGGAGTGCAGCAGCACACTCCCGGCCACCACAGCCTCGATCTGCTGGACTCCGGCGATCCTTCTGCCTCAGCCTTCCAGGAGCTGGAAATACAAGCACGTGCTACCACGCCTGGCTAATTTTTTGATTTATTGTAGAGATGAGGTCTCGCCAAGTTGCTCAGGCGGGTCTCGAACCCGCAGGCTCAGGCCATCCACTCACCTCAGCCTCCCAAAGCATGGGATTACAGGTTGAGCCACCGAGCCCGGCTAACTAAGTATTTTTTAAAATGTATTTATTTACTTGTGGGGTACAAGTGAGGATTAACTACATATGTAGGCTACATGCAGGTGAAGTCTGAATGCTTTTTTTTGTTGTTGTTGTCATAACCTGAGAGGGTTCTTTTTTTTTTTTTTAAAGTATGTGGGGTACAATTATTCAGGGTTAGGTATACAAATGTTCATTATGCAGGTACCCTTGTTGATGAGGTGTGCCCCCCTCTACCCTGGCAGTTTCCCACTGCTGCCAATCCCGCACCTCCTCCCCAACCCCCCAAATTTGAGCTTCAAACTGGTCCTCATTCCTCCTGGTGGTCGACCAGGTACCCATTGTGTTGTCACATGCCCCCCATCCTCCTTTGTCCCTCTCTTCCCTAGCAGTGCCCAGTGACTGCTGATCCTACCCTTGTGCTAAAGTGACTAGTGCTCAGGGTCCACTTACCAGTGAAAACATGTGGTATTCAGTTCTTTGTTTCTGTGACCGTTCACTTAGTATGATGGCCTCCAACTTCATCCAAGTTGCTGCGAAGTCCATGATTTTGTTCTTCTTTATGGCTGCACGATACTCCATCGTGGTATATGTATCACATTTTCTTTATCCAATCCACTATTGATAGGCAGCAGGGTTAGTTCCATATTTTTGCTATTGTGAATAATGTGCCAATAAATGTGTGTGCAGGGTCTTTTTGGTAGAGCGATTTATGTTCCTCTGGGTATATTTCCAGGAGAGGGATTGCTGGATCGTATGGAAGATCAATTTTTAGTTCTTTTAGGAATCACCACATTGCTTTCCATAGAGGTGGAACTAACTTGCATCTCACCAACTGTGTAGAAGTGTTCCCTTTTCTCCACACCTGCACCAGCACCTTTTTTTTTTTTTTTTTTTTGGACTTATTAATGACAGCCATCCTTACCGGAGTTATTTCATTGTAGTTTTGTTTGCATTTCTTTGATTAGTGAGGCTAAGCATTTTAAAATTTCTATTGGCTGCTTATATGTAATCTTGTGAGAAATGTCTGTTCATGTCCTTTGCCCATTTTTTAATGGGGCTGTTTGTTTTTTTCCTTTCACTTTGAGTTCCTTATATATCCTGGATGTTAGGCCTTTGCCAGATACATAATTTGCAGATATTTTTTCCCATTCTGTGGGCTGTCTCCCCTCTCTCTCTTAATGGTTTCTTTTGCTGTGCAGAAGCTTTTCATTTTGATGATATCCCACTTGTCTATCTTAGCTTTTATGGCATTCACTTTTGGGAACTTGGTTGAGAATTTACTGCCTACTCTGATGTCCATAGGGTGTTTCCTACATTTTCTTCTAGGATTCTTACAGTTCAAGGTTTTACATTTAGGTCCTTGACCATTTTGAGTTGATTTTTAAATTATTCATTCAAAAATAATAAGTCAATTATAAGTTAATAAATTATATTTTTTGAAAAAGTATTTCCAAACATAAGAGTATGAAGGATAGTCTATATTTTTACAAATATCTTTAATGTTTGACCTACATCTGCTCCTACATCCAATCTGTTTCCATTTGTTGGCCTGGTTGAAACATATGAAGAAAGCACAGATACATATGCTAGGAATGGGGAGCAATATTTTAGTATGAACTTTTGCGAATAGTTATGGCTATTCTTTGATACTACAACTTTATAATTGGTAGTTTCTGAAGGATTAGTTGCAATATGGAATCTGACAACCTTATCAATGACTTTTTCATACTCTGTTAAATTAAAATCCACAGGACTATGTATGTTACACTTTGAATAGATCTTTTGCCAGGTGCAGTGGTTCATGCTTGTAATCCCAGCACTTTGGGAGGCCAAAGCAGGAGGACCGTTTAAGGCCAGAAATTTGTAACCAACCTTGGCAACATAGTGAGACCCTGTCTCTACAAAAAAGTTTGTTTGTTTTTTTTTTAAATCAGAGTCATACTCTGTTGCCCAAGCTGTAGCGCAGTGGCACGCTCACAGTTACTATAGCCTGGACCTGCTGGACAGATGGTGATTCTTCTGCCTCGGCCTTCCAAGTAGCTAGGACTACTGGTGCATGCCACCACAACCGGCTAAGTCCTCTCGCCTCAGCCTCCCAAAGTTGCTAGGATTACATTACTTGTGAGCTACAATGCCTGGCCTCTACAAAAATTTTTTAAAATTAGCTGGATATGGTTGATGTATGTTTGTAGTCCTAGCTACTCTGGAGGTTAAGGCAAAAGGATCACTTGAGCCGAAGAATTAGAAGCTGTGATTGTGCCACTGTACTCCAGCCTGGGTGACAGAGCACCCTTGGCTCTAAAAAACATAAAATAAATAAATGCTAATAAACAAATATTTTACTCAGGCATTGGCATTCATTTGAAATATGCTAGTTTACTGACTTATGCACATCAAAAAAGTGTATTAGGAAGCTTCAAATTCATAGTGTTGTTTGCCAGTTTTCAAAATTATGATTGTTGTTTCAAAATTTGAATTTTATCATTGACAAATACAGTTCATCGTTTCCTTTGAAGTGACAGACTTAACTTCATTCATTTATGAGAAAATGCCTATTGAATATCTAAGGCTTTTATTAACCATAGTTTGTTTTTTAGTCATTCTTTCATTTGTGTGTGTGTGTGTGTGTGTGTGTGTGTGTGTCAGAGTCTCACTCTGTTGCCCAGGCTGGAGTGCAATGGCACACTCACAGCCACTACAGTCTCGACCTGCTGGGCTCAGGTGATCCTTCTGCCTCAGCACTCCATGTTTCTCAGTCATTCTTTCAAGTGAAGTTGATATTCCAAGAAAAAGGCAACTAGTTCATCTTGCAATTCAGAAAGTTGCACAAGTACTTTTCCTTGAGACAGCCTTTGTACTTTGGAATGCCACAAAAGTGCTTTAAGCATACTTCCCATTTGTCATGTAGACTGTTCAAAAGGTATCCGTTTGTGGTTGATAGCTAATAAAATTAATATTTTCACGACTTCCTGAAAGGCATTCATAAGTGAAATATCCCTTTTTTTATTGTTTCTGAGAGTACTTGACACTTAGAGAATACAATGACTGTTAGTACACATTGGTTGCCACTGTCTTGATTTGTGCCAAGAACCCATCAGCTTACTATTGTTTTTGTACTGACGGTGCCAATACCATGAAAAAGACAGATAACATCTTAGAATTATAAAGAAAATAGTTTTGACCCAGGAAGTCCCCAGAGTCAGTAGACTGTACTTCAAGAACTGCTTATCCTAGACTTGCCTGATAATGTTAACTCTTAAATTGCTTTAAATTGGTTCACAGTCCTGATGTAAATTATTATGTTGTTTTGTTTTGTTTTTGAGTCGGAGTCTCACTCTGTTGCCCAGGCTGGAGTGCAATGGCATGCTCACGGCCAGCCCAGTGTCGGCCTGCTGGACTCTGGCGAGCGTTCCGCCTCAGCCTTCCAGGTTCCACACCCGGCTAATTTTTGATTTATTGAAGTCTTGTCAAGCTGCCAGGGCTGGTCTCGAACCCTCAGGCTCAGGTAATCCATTCATCTCAGCTTCTCAAAGTGCTGGGATTGTAGATGTGAGCCACCGCGCCCAGCCAAATTATTTTTCAATGGAATAGTCTTGTCAGTTTTTAAAAATAGTTTAATGTGTGTGTGTGTGTGTGTGTGTGGTTTTTTTTGAATTGGAGTCTCACTCTGTTGCCCAGACTGGAGTGCAGTGGCACACTTCCGGTGACTGCAGCCTTGACCTGCTGGGCTCTGGCGATCCTTCCGCCTTAGCCTCCCAAGTAGCCGGAACTATAGGCATGCGCTACCAAGCCCAGCTAATTTTTAATTTACTGTAGAGACGAGGGCTCACCAAGTTGCCCTGGTGGGTCTCGAACCCACAGGCTCAGGCAATCCACTCGCCTCAGCCTCCCAAAGTGCTGGGATTACAGGCTGAGCCACCGAGCCCAGCCTGTTTAATATATTTTAATAGCAAACTTTTAATAGAAACAGCATAGAAGACAGGCAGCATTAAAAACATGTACTTGCATGTAGGACAACTCAGAAAAGTATAGTGGCTGGGTTCAGTGGCTCACGCCTATAATCCCAGCACTTTGGGAAGCTGAGGTGAGAGGATTGCCTGAGCTCACGGGTTTGAAAAAAGTGTAGTGAATGGTTGGGATCTACTAGATGATAATAAATCACAAACACTAGCCAGGCACAGTGACATGTGTCTGTAGTTCCAGCTACTTTGAAGGCTGAGGTGGAAGGATCACCTAAACCCAGCAGGTCGAGGCTGTGGTGGCCATGAGCATACCATTGCACTCCAGTCTGGGCGACAAGAGTCAGACTCCAAAAAAAAAACCAAAACGCTGCAAACACCATTTAGTTGCTATCAATAAGAAATTTACTTGCTTTTTAAAAATCCAAATGCTAGCCAGGCTCGGTGGCTCAGCCTGTAATCCTGCGCCTTTGGGAGCCCACGGGTTTGAGACCCGCCTGGGCAGCAAGACCTCATCTCTACAATAAATCAAAAAATCAGCTGGGCGTGGTAGCGCATGCCTGTAATTCTGGCTGCTTGGAAGGCTGAGGTGGAAGGCTTGCCGGAGCCCAGCAGGTCGAGGCTGCGGTGGCCGGGAGCGGCCACTGCACTCCAGTCTGGGTGACAGAGTGAGACTCCAACTCAAAAAATAAAAATAAAAATAAATTAAAAAAAAAAATCCAAATGCTGGCATTGTCCAGAAAAACTGAACAGGTTTATTTATAATTGCTATAAAGTTGAACCAGTGAAACATTTTGATTTGCATTAATGCTTTATATCTCCGCTTTATATTAAAAATTCACACACAAATGAAAATGGAAAAACTGCCAGTACCTGATTTCTGTCCCCTATTTTTCCACTCACAATCGTATACTTAGGTACCTTTTGACCCCATTGGGTCAAACAAACAAACCAGACTTTCAGAACTACCAATAACAGGAAGAAAAAAACAAAACAAACAAACCAGACTTTCAGAACTACCAAAAACAGGAGAAAAAAATGTTTTTTGAGAATGAAATTCCATCAATAGTGTATAGCACGTTCTCCATGTATGCAGCATGCTAGCTGGATGTCTTTTGGCATAATTGTTACATATTTGGCATGGATAGCACACAGGTTGGTGTGGTGTCTTCACAAAAGCCAGACAGATAGGCCTCACTTGCCTCCTGCAAACACCAATAGCTGCGTTGTGGAAGCACAGATCTGTTTTGAAGCCCTGAGTAATTTCTCGCATCAGACGCTGGAAAGGAAGTTTGCAAATCAGTTCAGTGGACTTCTGATAACATCTAATTTCACAGAGTGCCACAGTACCAGGCCTGTAACGATGAGGTTTCTTTACTCCTCCAGTAGAAGGCGCACTCTTGCAAGTGGCTTTTGTAGCTAGTTACTTCCTGGGTGCTTTACCACCAGTCAATTTGCCAGCAGTCTGTTTGTACAAGCCATGGTATAGCGACCTCCTTACTTACCCCCCTTCTCCTTTGGCTGGAATTCGGTGAGCTAGAAGCGGCGCTGGTGTTGGAGAGCAATGGTAGGGTGGCAGGGCTACAAATACCTTGTCAATTGTTAATCTCATAACTCTTATTTAATTAATTAATGTTATGAAAATTAAAATGTAGCCATTATGGTGATAACCTTTTTACTGTCTATTAATATTGATCCTTAAAGGAAACAGACTTCATAGAAAACAGCTGCAAAGCCTGTGGCAGCACTGAAGATGGCAATAGTTGTGTAGAAGTAATTGTTACCAATGAAAATACATCATGTACCTGTCCTAGCAGTGGCAATCTTTTGGGGTCTCCTAAGATAAAAAAAGGTAAGCAAATTATTTCTTTTTAAAGTTAACTCTTAGCTCTATCCTTTCTTACTTTTAAATGTAAGAGCTTTTAGGAATCCTGGAATCTAGAAAATTGTTGTTGTTGAAGTCTTACTCTGTCACCCAGGCTGAAGTGCAATGGCATGCTCACGGCCACCGCAGCCTCGACCTGCCGGGTTCAGGTGGTCCTTCCACCTCAACCTTCCAAGTAACGAAGCACAGGCATGCACCACACCAGGCTAATTTTTTTATTTATTGTAGAGACAAGGTCTAGCCAAGTTGCCCAGGCTGGTCTCATACCCTTGAACTTAGGCAATCCTCTCGCCTCCACCTCCCAAAGTGCTGGGATTATAGGCGTGAGCCACCGTGCCCAGCTTGGTTTTTTTGTTGTTTTTTTGAGTTGAATCTAGAACTTAAAAACTATTTTAAAGCTCTAAGAATATCATATAATTTAGTCAGATACTTAATGTGTCTCTTTGTTCTGTGACTTGTTATTTTTTGACAAACAAAAAATGGTCAATTTCAAATCATATTGTCATTTAATTTACTTTCTACTTTCAATAAGCTATTATGAAATGCTTCTGTAGTCCCCAGTTGGCTGACTTTTTGTCCTAATATATTTATTGTTATATTAATTATAATTCTCACCTGATTTATTCTCAGGCTTATCTCCACACTGTAATGGTAGTGACTGTGGATATTCATCTAGTATGGAAGGGAGTGAAACAGGTTCTCGAGAGGGTTCAGATGTTGCCTGCACTGAAGGCATTTGTAATCATGATGAACATGGTAGGTTCAGATTAAGCTTCCCAATTATTTCTACTACATGGCTGATCTAAGAGCATAAATAAGGATTACTGATTTCTGCAGGTGATGACTCCTGTGTTCATCATTGTGAGGATAAAGAAGATGATGGTGATAGTTGTGTTGAATGTTGGGCAAATTCTGAAGAGAACAACACAAAAGGAAAAAATAAAAAGAAGAAAAAGAAAAGCAAGATGTTGAAATGTGATGAACATGTAAGTGCTATAACATAATTCTTTTTTTTGAGTTGGAGTCTCATTCAGTCACCCAGACTGGAGGGCAGTGGCCGCTCCCGGCCACCGCAGCCTCCACCTGCTGGGTTCCGGCGATCCTTCCGCCTCAGCCTTCTAAGTAGCTGGAACTACAGGCGCGCGCTACCACGCCCGGCTAATTTTTTTGATTTATTGTAGAGATGAGGTCTCGCCAAGTTGCCCAGGAGGGTCTTGAACCCTGGGGCTCAGGCCATCCACTCACCTCGGCCTCCCAAAGTGCTGGGATTACAGGCTGAGCCACCGAGTCCGGCACATAATTCTTAAACCTTTGCTTTTGAGTGCGAACAACCTGTTTTCCTTGGAGTGACATAAGTGCAGCTTAGCTGCTAGGATTTACTTTTTTTAGAATGAGTACTTTATGCAGTTCCATTGGTTGCTTATCTTGTGATTTTGTGAAAGTGAGAGTGTGTGTGTGGAAGAGAGACAGAGACAGAATGTGGTCATCTGTCCAAAGTGATACTTTTTCATTTATTAGCTATGTAATCTTCTTAGTTTCCCATTTGTAAAATGGGGATAATAGTCTCTATTATTGGGTCCTGTGAATGTTAAGTGAAGGTATAAATATATTGGCAGGTTGGCATGGTGTCTAGCACGTAGTAAGTGCCTACTGCCAGCTGCAGCTATTACTCAGTATTCCTTTGAAAGGTATAACATACTTTCAGGACATTTTCTTTAAAGAATAGTTGTTATCATTCCCTGCCTTTTTACCTGTGAAGTCCTTTGTTGTGGTTTCAGATCCAAAAGCTTGGAAGCTGTATTACAGATCCAGGTAATCGAGAGACCTCAGGAAATACCGTGCACACAGTGTTTCACCGCGACAAGACCAAAGATGCACATCCTGAAAGCTGTTGCAGCTCTGAAAAGGGTGGGCAGCCACTGCCTTGGTTTGAGCATAGGAAAAATGTAGCAGAACCTACAGAAACGTCATTTGGTCCTGATTCCGGAAAAGGTGCCAAGAGCTTAGTTGAACTCCTTGTAAGTATTCCATTAGATCTTTATTGTAGACAACTGCTCCTGCACAGGGTATATTAGGGTCCTAATGGAAACAAATCTTTTGGAATAATAAGCGTTTTTTGTTTTGTTTTGTATGTGTGTGGGAGGAGGTATAAAGGTTAATGGTGATATTGTATAACTTATTTTTTATGTAGTTTGTAGAGAGGAGAGTTTCAACATAGAACCAGTTAGAGATAAATCTGCTTGGTAACTAGTTGTAACCATCTCTAATTAGTTGCTTTTTAAGACCATGGTATGATAGTCTTATAGGCTCATTCGTTTTTAGGATAAATTACAGATTCAGGGTTTCAAACCAGGTTGTGTTGGATTTTTTTTATTTTTTATTTTTTTGGAGTCTCACTCTGTCACCCAGGCTGGAGTGCAGTGGCACGTTCATGGCCACCCCAGCGTCGACCTGCTGGGCTCAGGCGATCCTTCCACCTCAGCCTTCCAAGCCGGAACTACAGGCGCATGCTACCATGACCAACTAAGTTTATGATTTATTATTGAGATGAGGTCTTGCCAAGTTGCCCAGGCTATCCTTGAACCCGTGGGCTCTGGCGATCTGCTCACCTCGGCCTCCCAAAGTGCTGGGATTGTAGGCTTGAGCCACCACGCCCAGCCTGTATTGGATTTTATTCTCACTTAATACTTTCCAAGACAGAATGACACAATACTTATTCTGTAAACACTCCAGTTAAAGGCTCTATGTAACAGAATTAAAACTAAAAAGCTAGACTACTTTGATTTTTAGCTGTCCTTCATCAGCATGGCATTTTGCATCCTTAATTTAAGTCATAGTCGTAACTTCTGCTTTAATTTGCAGGATGAATCTGAATGTACTTCAGATGAGGAAATCTTTATCTCACAAGATGAAATACAGTCATTTATGGCTAACAACCAGTCTTTCTACAGCAATAGAGAACAATACCGACAGCATCTGAAGGAGAAATTTAATAAATACTGCCGCTTAAATGATCATAAGAGGCCCATTTGTAGTGGCTGGTTGACAACAGCTGGAGCAAATTAAATAAATAAAATAGCTCTGTCTTTCAGTGAAACACTCAAGATGACTACTGCGCCTTCTCTTTCAAAAAACTCTTAATTTAGTGACTTACGACAAAATTTTATCTTAAATCAATGTGATTCTTTCTTGTTTTGGGAGACGGTGGAGGTGTCCTCATTAGTTTGTTCTTTCTTCAGGCTTGTGTCTTTAGTTGCGTGGCTGCGCAGGCCTGCCATATGATTTAAGCCATCTCTTTTCATTAAATGTTTCTCTTCCTGTGAGACTTACTAAAGCAACTTAGTGGCAAAAAGTATTGTTGTACTTATACTTCTGTACAGAAATGACAATGAGCTGAATATATGGTTTTACAAAGTAGACATCCACTTGCAAAATGTTTGGATGTAATGTTAAAGCGCAATGTGCAAAATTTAAAATAAAGAATATTTATTAATACGCACAGTAAAATTTGGTGTACATGTTTCTAGTTAATGTGTGGCAGTACTTTAGTATTTGCCACTTGTGGACTTGGTTCTTGGCTGGTGTTGATATTAGAGAGGATGAAGAGCAAATGAGGATATACAGATTGTTGAAGATAGCATTCTTCCCTGATGAGAACTGACAATTGAGAAAAGCAGTTCCAATCTTGTTCTGAAAGAATAAATATGCTGCGATACCTTTCAATACTGGTTAGCATCTTACTTTCTCATGGTCCTTAATTGCTATTACTAACATTCTTTAATATACAACACAAAGCACCCCCTAAATTCAGAGGTTCATACTGACACTGAAAAATGAAAACAAAACTGCAGAATTTCAACCAAGGGATTGCCTGATAAGTAGTTACTCAGCATGTAAGATTGGACTCAGAAGGCTGCCTAAGAGCTAACCACATTTTGGTCCGTATAAGTGCATGTTCAGCCTTATCTGGTTTCTAATAATAAAGTCACTATGGCCTTTGAGTTTATTGCTGTCACAAGGTGCAAGTACTGAAGAAGGAGAGAGAATCCCTCAGGAGTAGCATTGTGTTGCTATTTAAAAGATACAAATAGCTCAATAAACACGTGCTTAGAGCTTTGTGTCTGTATGTTTATAATACTTGGTAGGCAGCAAGCAGTGGGACAGTCAATATTTCTGTGCTGTGGGAATGAAGTGAATTTTATGAGCTTTTTTTTTTTTTGAGTTGAAGTCTCACTCTGTCTGCCACCTAGGCTGGAGTGCAGTGGCATGTTCACAGCCACTGCAGCCTCCACCTGGGTTCAGGCCATCCTTCTGCCTCAGGCTTCCAAGCAGCTGAAACTATAGGCGTGGGCTACCACGCCCGGCTAATTTTTTGATTTATTGTAGAGACAGGTCTCAACTGTAGAGACAAGTTGCCCAGGCTGGTCTCAAACCCTTGGGCTCAGGCAGTCCTCTTGCCTCTGTCTCCTAAAGTGCTGGGATTACAGGCATGAGCCACCGCGCCTGGCTTATGGGCTTTCTTTTAATCAGGCTTCTAATTAGATTTCAAGTGGACAACAGAGGAAGCTTAGTGAGATTTAATTTTCATAGTTGGTGTCATTTCTCTAATCCACCTCCTGAGTTGTCTTTCAAATCTAAGTGTTGTGTAGGAATTGGGGCAGAGGTAAAATGAGACATGATTCCTTTCTGACCCTTGGCTTGCTTTCATCTTGGAATCCATAAAAAATGACTGTGGGACTTGCTTGGCCCTTGGCTCTGAGTTCACTACCTTCTACACCACTGTAGTCAAGTGTTCTTTTGAGTTCCGTGAAAGCAGGGGCTGTTTTTGTTTTATCTTTGCCTTTGGGGCCAAGCACAGGGTAGGCAAATGAGTGTGTGCTGAATGAGTAAACCAGCCACATTCACTGCTTACTCCATTGCTTACTGGGAATCCAGTGGTTATTCAGAGTTCAGCAGTTATGTAGAAATGCGTTTTCTTTGGAAGGATGGCTATACTAAAAATGCGACTGAGTGCCACGGCTCATGCCTATAATCCCAGCACTTTGGGTGGCCGAAGTGAGGATTGCCTGAGCCCATGGATTTCTAGAGCAGCCTGGGGAATTTGGCAAGACCTCATCTTAATAAATCAAAAAATTAGCTGGGCATGGTGGTGCATGATAGTTCCAGCTACTTGGAAAGCTGAGGTGGAAGGATCACCTGAGCCCAGCAGGTCGAGACTGTGGTGGCTGTGAGCATGCCACTGCACTCCAGCCTGGGCGACAGAGAGACTCTGACTCAAAAAAAATGCATAAGTTCAGCACTTTGATGGTACACCCTCAGTGACCAGAGAGCAAAGTGAGCTCCAGTCTGAACAAAACAACTCAAGAAGAGCGAATGGAGTGAAGACAGATTAGGAGAACATCCCTGACCTATCATTGGACTATCATGGACCTATCATGGACTGCCTGTTATCCAATCCATCCTTCACCTCTTTCTGAGTATACTCATCTTTAACATGAAGATGTCAATATATGTCTCACAGGGTGGTTGTGCATATTAGCTAATATGCTGGAGGTGCTTTAAAGTGCCGGGCACACCATAAGCAATAAATGTTAGCTATTGCTTTAATCTTTGGCATACTCTGTAATACATCTGCTACGGTGGGGTGGAGGTTGGGTCTAGGACTGTTGGAGACAGTTCTGTCATTTAGGGACAGAATCACCCAATACGTGTGTACTTGGGACTGTTTCCACTTTTAACCATTCAGTTCTCTGTGGCTAGTAAGGCCAAAAGATCAGGTAGAGTGAATAAGAATCTCCTCCAAGGTCACCCAGCGTTGAAGGCGAAGACACTTGAACTTTTCTGGGCTGAATCCTTCCCATCAGTCACCGGCTGGTTTGGGGAGGGTATTGGAGTCAGTCCTCTTAAGCGCCCTTAGTTCCTCAACCTGGCCTTACGGGTCAGGAAGAGGGAAAGGAGACTAAGGACGTTGGAGTATGCGCCTTCGGGGTTAGAGCAAGCCCCCGCAAAATCTCGGTTTCCCTGCCCCATAGGGAAGAGCTTACCCGGTAAACAGGACCACAAGCTGCCAGACCTTCCGCGATGCACCGGCGGCAGGAGATATGGGTTCTCCGCACAGGGGCGGGAGGAAGGGGCGGAGCCGTGTCCGCGCGGGCGCCGGGGCGGGGCGGACTCGCCAGGCGGTGGAGCGGAAGGGGCGGGGCCATGCCCGCGGGGGCGCCTGGGCGGGGCGGATGGGCTGCGGCTGTCCTACGGCTGGATGCGGTCGACCGCCGAGGACCGGAGGGTGGATCCCCGGCCGGAGGCAGGCCTGGATGGGGGTGGGCGGAGGCGCGGCTCGGACGCTAGCAGGTCTGTGGCGGGTGCCGCAGCGGTGACAAGAGAGCGGCCGAGCTTCTGCGATCCGGGGCGGGGCTCCGCGATCCAAGTGCCAGGCTCGCCCAGCGAGGCGGGCGGGCGGCTCGGGACCATGGCCAGGGCCGGCATGGAGCGGTGGCGCGACCGGCTGGCGCTGGTGACCGGAGCTTCGGGGGGCATCGGTGCGGCCGTGGCCCGGGCTCTAGTCCAGCAGGGACTGAAGGTGGTGGGTTGTGCCCGTACCGTGGGCAACATCGAGGTGAGGCCCGGCCGGGGAGCGGGGACCTCCGGTAGGCGTCGTTTCCGCGGGGAAGACTCCGGTGGGGGAGGGGAGCGGCTGCCCCCCCTTGTCCGCCACACCAGGCCATCTGCCACGGGCTCCAGCAGGGGAGGCCTCCTGGTTCCCGTGAGTCAGGCTTCTCCCTTCTTTTAAGCCCCGTCTTCTAAGGAGCCGTTTTCTCCTGACGCGCCGGGCTCGTTACTGTATCTCTGGCCCCGGCATCTCCTTGCGCGCCCCTCGCGTCTGCCCAGCGTATTGGCTTCAGAAAAGGGAAGCCTGGGAGGAGGAGAGAAAGCTTTCTCGCCCCAGTGGCCAGGTTGGCTACAGGATTGCTTCCTCTGGCTCCCAGAACTCATCCATCGCACTGGGCAAAGTGGTTGGCCAACCAGATGGCGGGAGCTGGAGGTGTTGAATTTTTGACCCAGGACAAGGTGGGGTTGGGGTGGAAGCGGAGCTCTACTGAAGGTACCTCTGAGGGTTAACCCCTACCCAGTGGGCATGAGGGGTGAGTGGAATATTCATTGGTAGACTTTCTTCCATTATCCCAGGTGACAGGATAGGTGAAATAGAACATTGAACATACAAACCCCGAGGGGACATGGCAGTGTGGACCCAGAACTCGATATTTTTCTCTTCACATGGGGTTGGGAGCCCCTAGATTTTTGAGCTACAAGAGCTCAGAGAAAAATGAAATAAAGTAGGTCCTTTTGGAGCAGGGAGGAGGGAGACAAGAGAAATTTCTGTCATAGGTTATCTCTGGATTTGCCCTGGCAAGATGACTCAGAGTTTGGGCCAGTGCTTAGCTGTAGGACTTGATCTCCACCATCGCTCAAAGTCCTCGGGCAGGGGAAGGATAAGGAGGCCTTGGGTGGGGGGAGAGGGAGAAGGTGTCCAGGAAGGAGGACTGTCCCCTCCCTTGCTGCTGACCAAAGGTACACTTTATAACCTCCAAGATAATCCCAAGGTCACGTTGCTCCACCATCACCCCACTCTGCCCCCCACCCCCTTCTCCTGTTCTGAGGAGCTCAGGGCCCAGCCTCAGCCTTGGAGCCTAGAGGATCAGGCCAGGGATTAGACAACTGCATCCTCTAATTCTGAAGCCACTGTTGACTTCTTGCCTACTCCCCTACCCCAAGCTGGCCAGGAAAGAGGGATCTTGAGCCCCAAGGGGATCCCCAGGATCAGCCCCAGGATGACTCCATGTCATGAGACAATGCCCCTGCTGTGAGGGGACTGGCTAGATTTCAGGTCATTTTTGAGGGTGAGTAGGGAGACCAGGTGGCCCAGGTGGGTCAATGGGAAGGAATGACCGGTGAAATATATTCTTAGCTCCTCTATTCTGGCTTTCCTGTGGAGGGGATTTTGAACCTGGAGGAGGTAGGAGAGGAGTCCAGGCTACCTTGGCACAGTCTGCTTTTATTGGTTAATTGATTTGTTGATACTAAAACAGAGTTTGGGTTCTGGCTTCCTACAGAGAAAAATACTATTTCCTGAAGTGGCTATAAGAAGGTAGTCAGGTGAAGGGGGTTTCTGAGGCCCAGAGGACATACCTTCTGAACTCATAGAAAGTTAAAACAGGGAAGAATTTCTCACATCACCTGATCCAGCCCTCTATTCCTAGTTTGGTCTGGGAGGAGGAAGGGGCTCCAGGCCAAGCCTGCCTTCCCCTAGGCTACCCTGCGCACCCTCCCCCACCACACTTGTGCACAGTCACCTTCACAAGGCCAAGTGCCCAGGCACTGGTCTCCAGGGCCACATAGCTTGCTTTCTTCCTGCTTCTGAATGTCAGCGTCCCTCACAGCCACCTCTCAGGAGCTCTGCTTTCTTGAGTCTTTCTCAGTATGCCAAGGGCCCTGGAGATGCACTGAGCGGAGAGAGGGGTGGCTTCCTGATGTCACCTGCTGCCTTACTTGCCTCATAGTCTCCCCTTGGGGCAGAGGATGGTGCACCAGGGGTCAGAAAGAGAAAGAATCTGTCCTGACTTCCTGACCCCTCCTATAGGTAAGAAGAGGGGAGATTGGCAGCTGGGCCTGCTTGAAAGGGAGACTCAGTTTGTGAGGGGAGGGTTTTTGTTCAGAGATATGCCTTCTGGGCAGGATTGGTTGGCATAATGCGGGAGGAGAGGGTCAAGGCCCTAGATTAAGCAGTTCAATGATTCTTGGCACTGGTGGAAGAAGCATGAGGTGGTGGAGAGGTGTGTCTACCTATCGACTGAGGAGGTGTTCAGGTTGGGGAAGAGGCAGAAAAGAGAGAGTCCTCCATTCCCAGGGTCCCTGGCCCCTTGTCCTTCCTTAGAACTGAAGACTTGAGTTTACACAGAAGGTTCCTCCCTTTCCCCTTCCACACTCAGAGAGTGCTCTCATTCCTTGAACTTTGAATGGGGAGGGTAAGCACAGGGGCTGGGCAAAAGCCCCACATCCATATGGCTGGGATGGGGAGGGGACTCTGGGCAAGGAGGTGTGGAGTGAGCAGCTCACCCAGTTAGATCCCTGTTGGGTTCCATAGGAGCTGGCTGCTGAATGTAAGAGTGCAGGCTACCCCGGGACTTTGATCCCCTACAGATGCGACCTGTCAAGTGAGGAGGACATTCTCTCCATGTTCTCGGCTGTCCGTTCTCAGTACAGTGGTGTGGACATCTGCATCAACAACGCTGGCTTGGCCCGGCCTGACACCCTGCTGTCAGGTAGCACCCGCGGTTGGAAGGACATGTTCAATGTAAGAGCTCCTGGCCTGGGTGGGAGGAGGGAGCAGGGTTGGGGCCAGGGACTTGTGACAGGACATCTAGGAACAGGGAGCTTTAGGTTCCCACCTGGGGCATCTTACTCTCCCCTTGCTTCTTTCCTTACCACAGGGCTAGTGAGTGGAAGAACAGCCATGTCTTTTCAGCCCTTCTTTTCTTTGAGCCCCTGGAGATAGTTCTTAGAGTCTAGACTGATTTCCTTGTGTAGGAGTAAAGACTGGTAAGGAGAGAACTGCTGTTTTTTGTTTGTTTGTTTGTTTTTGTTTTTTGTTGTTTTGTTTTGTTTTTTTGAGTCAGGGTCTTATTCTGTCTCTCAGGCTGGAGTGCACTGGCATGATCACATCTCACCACAGCCTTGACCTCCCGGACTCAGGCTATCCTTCTGCCTCAGCCTCCTGAGTAGCTGGGACTACTGCACATGTCACCACACCCAGCTAATTTTTAAATTTTTTTGTGGAGATGAGGTTTCTCTGTGTTGCCCTGTCTAGTATCAAACTCCTGCCTCAGCCTTCCAAAGTGCTAGGATTATAGGCATGAACCACAACACCTGGCCAGCTACTGCTTACTGAATGCCCCTTATGTGATAGCACTTTGCTGGGTGATTGTGCACATGTTCGTATGGGAAGAAAAGGAACAGAGAGACAAGAGAGGATGCCCTCACATAGTCCCACCAGTAACTATGTGACTTCTGGCAGATTAGATACCTTCTTTGAGCTTTAGTCTTATCATATTTAATTGGGATGAACACACCTACAGATCAATAACAGGGATCACAAACTCCAAAACCTTCTGGGGCCAGGTAGGTACATAAAGGAATGAGGCAGGTCAGGTGGGGTCTGCAGTGTGTGGGAGAACAAACAACCATGTAAGAGGCAGCCACTGCTCAAATTCAGCATGGATGCTCTATGGCAGTTGTGGGGCCACTGTGGCCAGATCTTCCAATGTCTTTGAGAAATGGGCAGTCTGTTTTTATGTGACACCCTACGTCTCCCACTCACTAAGACTTCAGGTCCATGAGGGCAAGGATTTTTGTCTGATTTATTCTCTAGTATAGCTCCATCTCATAATCACTCAACAGATATTTATTCAATGAACAAAACTTTCCAATACATGTTGGAAAGGTATTTAAAGTGTTTTAAAACCAGTACAGATCAGGTATGCAATCTCAGCACTTTGGGAGGCTAAGGTAGGAGGATGGCTTGAGACCAGGAGTTCAACACCAGCCTGGGCATCCTGTTTCTATGAAAAATAAAAAATTAGCTGGGTGTGATGGTGCATACCTGTAGTCTAGCTACTTGGGAGACTGAGGCAGGAGGATGCCTTGATTCCAGGAGTTCAAGGCTATAGTGAGTTATGAGCCCTGCACTTCAGGCTGAGCAACAAAGCAAGACCCTGTCTCAAAAGCAAAAAAACATGTACAGGCCAAATACAGTCTTCAGAACATGGGTTTTCCATTCTGGACTGTATTGTGGGATGACGTTAGGTGGGAAGGTCTTCTGAGAAGTCAAGCACGGTGTATAATCAGGTTGCTGCTTTTCCCCTTGGAATCCTATCACATCTGCTAACAGTAGGTTTAGCAACTAATAGATGCTAGGATCTGGAAATAAAGCAATGAGAATGAAGCCCTACTCTCAGAGAGATAGTGGTCCTCACCTGCAGCAAGTGGGTCTCTAAGCCTGGACTTCAACTTGCTGGTCTGTAAAATAAAGGACTTACATTAAGTCCCTAAGGCTCCTTTTAGCTCCAACATTACCTTTTAGGATCTTCCTTGTGAGACATCCTCTCTTTCTCCACTCCCACTCCCTAGACCTGGGAGATTTACTCACCAAGTCCCAGGGAATCCACTTCTCCTACTCCATCTGCCCTCAGGAGCTGAGTTCTGTGCCCCACAAACCCACATTGCTAAGAGGATAAGAAACAAGGCTGGAAGCCTCCCTGTCCTGGTACCCATCTCTTCCTACCGCCATGAACATAGGCTGGCTTAGCCAAGGGTGTTCTCATCCTCATGCCTGGCTCTGACACCCAATAAAGAACATCTGACCTCCTGTCAGTTACCTCTCTTCCCAAGAGTAGAGACGTGAAGACCTGCTGAAAGCTTTATCTCTTCTTGTCTTCATGGGGGAGGCTACAGGGTAGGGCTGAGCAGGCACTTGATAGAAGCCACCTCTTTAGGCCCCTGTTCTAGGAAGGGTGGCAGTTTGGGGTCACCTCTGCCAGAGGGAGTAGGAATGGCAAGTTATCCTACCCTCCAGAGTCCCTGTGCTGGTCTCAGATGGAACACAGGTTAAAGGAAGGCACACAAGGAGGAGTCAGGCCTTCTGTTCTTTGCTTAGACTTTCGGGTGGGGGAGGGGGGATGGAGAGAGCAGGGAGTGGCTGAGGAGGATGGGGAGAGGCTAGGGTCTGTGCTTGAGGAGAGATGTTTAAGCCGTTTTAGGGAAAATTTTAGCCTGCTCAGGAGGGAGCAAGGCCAGGGACACTGTCCCAGAGAAGGGTGGAGTATTTGGGGAAGAAAAGGAGATGATTTCTTAAGGAATCAGAGGCTCCAGTTTTTGCAGAGGAGCTGGCCAAGACAGACTCCTGGGTCAGTGGTGGGTCTGCAGAGTTTCCATTCCATTCCTTGGGGAGTCAACCAGGAAAGGAGCTGTCTCTGCTGTCAGCTGAGGAGAGGGGCACTTATTACAGAAAGCCAGGTGCCTCGGGCCTGTTGTTGGCATCTGGGAGGACCTGGACACTGTTTTAGAATGCCACACCACCCCCTCATCACCTGGTGCTCTGTGGCTCCATCACCTGCTCAGTCGGGCCCAAGTGGAGACACCCCATTGCCCTCCCTGGCCTGCAGGTGAACGTGCTGGCCCTCAGCATCTGCACACGGGAAGCCTACCAGTCCATGAAGGAGCGGAATGTGGACGATGGGCACATCATTAACATCAATAGGTGAGGGCAGGTGGCTGAGGGCAGAGCTCAGGTCGCCACTCACCCTACAGGCTGGGTGAGCTGATGCAGCTCACTTGACCTCTTTGGACCTCAGCTTCCTTGGTGGTAAAATAGGGATTGAATACCCTTGTGGCACAATTAGGGTGAGGGAAAGTTTCATGTCAAATGCCAGTCCCTGGTTGGCTAGAATGGGCAGCTTGGTCTCTTCCTTGTGCAGCTAGAGTCTGGGACCTCTGCTGGGACTGAGCGCCTCCACTCCTCAGACCCTGGCATGAACCCCACTCATAGCTGGCACAAAGGAAAAAAAAGCTGTACAGTCTCTGCCTGCCCCCAGAGATCTCCCAGTTGAACCATATTGGTGAACACAGATGAAATGGAGAGGTTGCTGACATTCTGCATGACCAGGAGAGCACTCTGGTCAACGGAGAGATGCTTTCTAGGAAGAGGAGGGTGTGCAGGAGCTGCTCAATAACAGAAGCTAGATTAGTGCGCTATGGGATGGCACTAGGGGTCCCTTAGAAGGCTTCCCTGTCAGCATTGGGCAGAGGGGTTGACCGGCAGGTACTTATGGCAGGGACACTGCCTGTCCCTGGAGTTTCATTCTATCTTCTTTCCCCTCCCTCCCTCCACCCAGCATGTCTGGCCACCGAGTGTTACCCCAGTCCGTGACTCATTTCTATAGTGCCACCAAGTATGCCGTCACTGCACTGACAGAGGGACTAAGGCAAGAGCTTCGGGAGGCCCAGACCCACATCCGAGCCACGGTGAGGGTGTGGCCCAGCCTTGATGGGAACAAGTGGGCACAGGCCCGCCTCACCCGCACGCACCACTCAGGAAACCTATTCTGGGGTGTGCTGCTTAGAGCTCCTGGGACATAACTGGGGACAGAACTCCTGAGCTCGGCTGCTCCTTGCATGGACCTGCTCAGTCCTTGAGTTTCCTTCTGTCATGGATCTGGGGGCCAATGCCCAGACTTAGCCTTTGTGGTGGGAGGGGGCTGACTGTGGGTACATGGTGGGTTGAGACTAAGGGAAAGCAAAGGATTGTGGGAAAAGAGGTACACAGAGGCTGGAAACTGAGACTCAGGTCTCCCTTGAAGGCTGCATGACCATGGGCAAGCCACTGAATCTCTCTAACCCTCTGTCTTCTCATCTGTAAGATGGAGATGATGATACCTCCTGGCTATGAGATTTTAAGGGACTCCGTTTTGTAAAATGTTTACCTGGCATAGGAAAGGTTCTGTAGATGGTAGGTATCCTTGCCAGCAGTAGCTTTGGAGGGAGGAGGTGGTTGCTGACATTGGGTAGCATCACCGCAAAGCTGGGCCCCTATGGTTTCTGTCCCTTCTCCCCCAACCTCTCCAAGGCCTGGCAAAGCCCAGGCTCTGAGCAGACCCTCTCTATTGGTCCAGTGCATCTCTCCAGGTGTGGTGGAGACACAGTTCGCCTTCAAACTCCATGACAAGGACCCTGAGATGGCAGCTGTCACCTATGAACACATGAAGGTGGGCCCTCCCTCTGGACCTGGTGAAGCCACTGACTCCCTAAAGTGAAGGCAGAGGGAGCCCCAGCCTTCAGACTCGGCCTCCCTTCTTGCTGCCCTGCCACCCCTCTTGGAGGGTTGGGGCGGGAATGTGTTCCCTGGAGAGGACCTCAGTTGTGGCAGGAAACTTGAGTCCATTCTGTCCTTGTCTCAACCCATTCCCTGGTGCTCACAGTGTCTCAAACCTGAGGATGTGGCCGAGGCTGTCATCTATGTCCTCAGCACCCCACCACATGTCCAGGTGAGTCTGACCTTGACTGTTTACCCCTGAGAGGAGCCCAACCATCCCCAGGGCAGCAAGGAGGACCTAAGGGGGTGGGGAGAGTGTCCTCACTGCCTCAAACCTTGTGCCTTCCGCAGATCGGAGACATCCAGATGAGGCCCACGGAGCAGGTGACCTAGTGATTTATGGGAGCTCCTTTCCTCCCCACCCCTTACTGTGTGGCTCCTGCCTCTGGATTTTAGGTGTTGATTTCTGGACCCCTGGATATCATTTCCTGTCTCCACCCTTGCCAGGGGCTAGAAAATTTGAGATTTTTATATCCTCTTGTCAAATTGTTTCTGTTGCAAATGCAAAAAATGAGCTGAGGAAAGGAAGATGTGTCCCGATTGTTTTACTTGTTAACTTGTTCTTGGTCTCCCTTTCTTGAGCTCTTGGGGCCTTTGTCTGCTCTTCTTGGTCTCTTCCCTTTGACCTGAGAAAAGGGTTGTGGCCCAAAGGGGGAGCTTCCCCCATCTTCTTGCACTCCGATCTCTGCCCCTCAGGGTTAGGGTGCCAGAGAGAGGCCCTCTCCTTATGTGCGAATAGTTAATCCAGGGCTCCATGCTCCCGTCTCTTCCTGCCCTACTGCCCCCCCCATCCCAGGTCTTCAGCCCAATTTTGGATTTTAAGCCCCTGGTGGGGTCACCACCACTTAGACCACAGCAGCAGAATACCAGGGCCTGGCCCAGTGGGTTTCACAGTGATAATTAAAAAAGAAAAATTGCAACCAACTTACCTTGGCTTCCAGAGTGTCTTTTAATTCTTACTCCTCTGTGATCAGGAGTGGTATGTGTCTCAGAATTTCTTCCAGGTGGGTGGATTTGGGGTATCACTCCTGGAGTGTGGATTACCTTAGGTGTAGAAGGAGGTTTGTTGGGCCTTGAAAATAAGTAGGAGTTTGCCAAAGACAAACAAGACAAGGAAGAGCAGAGGTGTTGTGGGAACAGCACAGAACCTAAGTGCAGGAGCAACATGGGCTGAAAGGGATCTCCTGCCTGGATCACTGTGGGGGGGTCTTACTGCTGAGCACAGGAGTCTGACCATGACCAGTGGGACAAAGGTATCCCTTGGCTTGTCAGCAGGGTCACAATAGGCTGGGAGCTGCCACCTGGAAAATAATCAGCAGAGAGAGAAGGAGTTATTGTTACTGGTGTCCTGCTGACTGGTGATTAAGGGTCAGACAGGGAGAAGCTTCTGGGGAGGATCACTAGCCCCTGGATGTGGGGAGGAAGGCACCAAGACCAAATTGGTTGAGCTGGAAGGCCAACTTATCCCCTTAAAGCAGTGGTCCCCAATATTTTTGGCATCAGGGACCGATTTCGTGGAAGACATTTTTTCTGCAGACATGGGTGCTAATCATCAGGCGTTAGATTCTTACAAGAAGCGGCCAACCTAGATCCCTCGCAGGCGCAGGCAGTTCCCAGTAGGGTTGAGCGCCTATGAGAATCTAATGCCGCTGCTGATTTGAAGTAAACCGAGCTCTCTCGCTCGCTCGCCGCTCACCTGCTGTGTGGCCGGGGTTCCTAACAGGCCTCGGACTGGTACCAGCACATGGCCCGGGGGTTGTGGAACCCCTCCATAAAGTGTCTTGTTGGAGCGCGGGTCAAAGCGGTTGGCCAGCTTCCTCTGCTAGGAGCACCGCCTCCCGTCCGCCGTGGCGCGGTGGAGGTCGCCGCTCAGTTGTTCTTGCAGGGGGCGCTGTGGGGACGGCCTGGCTGCCCCGCAAGCGCTGTGGGGACGGCCTCGCTAGGCAGGGGCGGGGCCCTGCGAGCCCGGAAGCGGGGAGGCCCACGTGGGAACCCGGGAGAGGGCGGTCGCAGCTGGGCTGCTCTGTTGTGGGCAACTTCCCAGCTGGTAGTCGGGCCTTCGTTCCTGGCTGAGAGAGCAGGGTGGGGGCAGCCGTCGTGTCCCCTTCACCCGGTGTTGGGGGCCTGGGAGCGGGCCCCGCAACAGCGGGCACGAGTCCCTGGCAGGGCCTGTGCCATGGGACTGCTCTTGACCGTCAGGGGAGCGACCGGGTGTTGCTCAGGTCGCCTCGTCACCCGTCATTTCTCCCAAGCAGCGCGGCGTGGGGAGCGGCCCGGCGGGGAGGAGCTAAGTCGCCTGCGGCTGGATGACCTGGCACCGACCCCGCGGCCGGAGCTTCTGTTTGGCCTGTCCCCGTGTCTCCTGGCTCTGCGGGCCGCCCGCCGCCGCGTGGCCCGGCTCCTGCTCCAGGCAGGTAGGGCTGGGCTGCAGGGCGAGCGGGCCGAGCTGCTCCGAGTGGCCGAAGCGCGGGGCATTCCGGTTCTGCGGCCCAGACGGCAGAAACTGGATGCCCTGAGCGGCTACCAGGTCCACCAGGGCATCTGCATGGAGGTGAGCCCGCTGCGGCCCCGGCCCTTGCCTGAAGCCGGGGAAGCGAGTCCAGGCGACAATCCCCAGCAGCTGTGGCTCGTCCTCGAGGGGCTCCAGGATCCCCGGAATCTTGGGGCTGTGCTGCGCTCCGCTCACTTCCTCGGAGTGGATAAGGTCATCACCAGCCGGAGAAACAGGCACGGACGTTCCTTATTCTCCACGTGCCCCAACGAGTTCTTAAGCACCTTGACCCTTGGGTGATCCCTCAGCCCTCCTTCCCTAACGCCAGAACTCTCAACCCCTGACCCTTGGGAGCTGGGGGAGGGAAGGGCGCCAGACTTGAGATGGCCTAGCCTAATGCGGGTATGGGGAAACATTTCAGCTGCCCGCTCACTCCAATAGTCAGCAAGGCCAGCGCGGGGACTGTGGAGGTGATGGATGTGTTCTCCACTGATGACCTGACCGGTTTTTTACAGGTAACCAGGGCCAAGAGGGGAAGGCACAGAAATGAACTTAGCTCAGGCACTTCAAGGGCACTCAGCCAGCAGTTGATGGGGGAGAGAAGGGGACATGTTGGGATCGGCCTTCTGAATCCTTCTGGGGAGGGAAGGGTGCTGGAGATTTTAAAACCTTAAATGGAGCACTCACTGAAGTCAGGGACTCCCTAGTGTCATTCCCTTTACTGCGCTTCTAACCTAGGCATACACCTCTTTGCTCCTTCTGTAAGTCTACCTGAGTGTCTCTTTGTCTGCTAAGTTGGTGTTCAGTAAATGCTTGCTGTTTTGCTGTGGGCAATTGGTGAACAGGAGACCTGGATTCCTCGAATAGAGGCACAGTTTGAAAGGATCTTTGAACAGGGAGACCTGTCTGTCATTAGGAAATCCCTTTCCTGGTCTGTGTCGGTCGTCTGCTTTGCGTCCCTTGCCGGACACAAGGGAGCAGTATTGCCCTGCATTTGGCAGGCCCTCTGATCACCCATACCCCCTCCGCCCACGTCCCCACTTCTTTTGGGTAGTGACAAATGTCCCCCTTAAGAAGAAGCGTGGAGAGCTCTGGGCCTTGACTAGAACAATGCTGTCCCATAAAAATAGAGTGTGAGTCATATGTACTTTTATTTTTATTTTTTTTGAATTGGAGTCTCACTCTGTTGCCCAGACTGGAGTGCAGTGGCCGCTCCCGGCCACCGCAGCCTCGACCTGCTGGGCTCCGGCGATCCTTCCGCCTCAGCCTTCCAAGTAGCCGGAATTACAGGCATGTGCTACCATGCCCAGCTGATTTTGTAATTTATTGTAGAGATGAGGTCTCGCCGCCCAGGTGGGTCATGAACGTATGTACTTTTAGATTCTTCTTGTAGCCACGTTGAAAGAGCGATGAAATTAAATTAATGTTAATACGTTTTCCCTGTGTATCCAAAACATCATTTCAACATACAATCATTTTAAATATTAATGAAATATTTTACATTTCTTTTAAAAATTTTACAGGTGGCACATCTCAGTTTGGACTAGCTACATTTCACTTGCTTAATAGTCATGTGTAGCTAGTGGCTACCATACTGAACAACTCATGTCTAGAAGCATTTTCTGGCTTTTCCTTCTCATAGGGAGGCCTCTTCAGAGGAACTATGGCCAAACCTGATAAGGGTACCCTCCCGTCACTTGCAGCCCTTGAACAGGTAGCTCCTGAACACACAAAAACACGCAGAGCATTTGCTTAAACTCCAGCCATCACGTCTCCCTGCTCCCATCAGCCTTGGTCCGGGGAGTAGCTTACTGCCTGTTACTATGGAAGAACTGGAGGTGCCCCAAGCAGAGGCCTGTGCTAGACTCATCCCTTCCTGCCCATCTAAGGACTCTGCTTAGCAATTACCCCCCTCTCTCTGGCATCATTCGTTTTTCCCTTTCACTCTCATCAGCATGCAGACACATTCCCCTCCCATTCTCTCTTGGTCTTATGCCAGTCAGACCCTCCTCCTGCACTGAATCAAAGCCCTTGTCGAGGTCATCAGTGTCCTCCATGTTGCTGCCTCCAAGGGCCCTGGTCTCCATCCCCATCTGACTTCACCCACCCACAGCATCTGACACAGGCGACCACTCCTTCCTCCTCGAATCACTCCTCGCCTGGCTTTCCTGCCGTGCCCTCTCTCAGGATTGTCTTTGGTGTTTCCTCCTCAACCCCTGACCCCCGAGAATTAACGTTACCCAGGTCTCAGTCCTTAGATCTCTTTCCTGTATATTTTCGCTTGTTGGTCTCTTGTAATCGCATGACTTGACATACCATCTGTGTTCGAATGCCTCCTAAATTCATGTCTCAGCCTGGATCTTTCTTCTGAACTCCAGATTCTCTCATCTAGTTGCCCACTCCACGGTTCTTTTTTTCCTGTCTAGTGGGCATTTTAAAGTTAGCATTTCCAAAACTGAGCACCTGTTCCTTCTGGAGATGTATGCAACTCAATCATTGACAACTCCATCCCTTCAGTTGTTTAGGCCAAAACCCTTACCATCATCCATGATTTAAGTAGTTTCTGTATCCTCACCAGTTCCCACCCTCTCCACTGCTACCACTCTGGTCCAAGCCACTATCATCTCTTGACTGTATTATTACAGAAACTTCCTCACTTCTTACTTCTGCTGTTGGCTCTCAGCACAGCAGGCAGAATTATTCTGTTGACGTTTGACCATGTTACTTCTCAAAACCTTTCAAAGTCAGCCGGGCATAGTGGCATGCACCTATAGTCCCAGCTACTTGGGTGGCTGAGGCAGGAGGATCACTTAAGCACCATAGTGAGACCTCAGCACAAAAACAACATAGCTGGGCAACATAGTGAGAGCCTCAACTCAAAAACAGCAACAAAACAACCGTTCAAAGCCTTTGCATCTTTCTGAGTAAAGCCAAAGTCCTCCCCGTAGCCTTTAAGGTCCCACCTCAAGTGGCCATTGTTTCCTCTCCTGTCTCCTTGCCAACTCCTTTCCCACTGACCACCTTACATCCTCAAGCGTGACAGGTAAGCACCCACCTTTGGGTCTTTGTACTTGCTAATCTTTCTGCCTGTAATATTCTTCCCCTTGGTGTGTGTATGGCGGGGGGGAAGACGCCTTTCCTTTGGGTCTGTACCCAGATGTCACCTCAGTGAGTCCTGGCCCATCCACCCTTTCACAAGCCTAGGATTTTGGTCTCTTTTGTTCACTATTCTATCCCAGTGCCTAGAACAGAGCCTGACCTGGTTTAGGTGCTTAATAATAACAATTGACTAAATTAACTGGATCAGCAACTGGATCACCAATATATGGGCAAGGCTGGGCTTCTCCATGGCCAGGCCTCTGATGATTTGATGAGCTAGAATGTGATTTCTTCCTCTTTCCCTTTTTAGGCCAAAGCCCAGCAGGGCTGGCTTGTGGCCGGCTCAGTGGGCTGCGTGAGATCTGAGACAACCCTATCCTCCAAGGTCCCTGTAACCAGTTGCTTGGAGTTCCTCTGGGACCGGCCTACTCTCCTGGTGCTGGGTAGGTAGCTGTCCCTGCTTTTCTGTGCTCAGATGTTCCTTTCCTAAGCACTTGGTGTCCATCTGGGGCCCCCTAAGCCTCTGCCTTGTGCCCTGCAGGGAATGAGGGCTCTGGTCTGTCCCAGGAGGTGCAGGCCTCCTGCCAGCTTCTCCTCACCATCCTGCCTGGACGCCAGCTGCCTCCTGGACTTGAGTCCTTGAATGTCTCTGTGGCTGCAGGTGAGTTCACTCCCTACTTCCTTCCTGCTCTCTCTCTCTCTAATCCCATTTGCTGGCAATTTCTTTCTTTCTTTCTTTTTTGAGTCGGAGCCTCATTCTGTCTGTCATCCAGGCTGGTGGGCAGTGGCACGCTCACATCCACTACAGCCTCGACCTGCTGGGCTCAGGCCTCAGCCTTCCAAGTAGCTATAACTACAGGCGCATGCCACCACGCCCAGCTAATATTTTGATTTATTGTGGAGACGAGGGCTTGCCATGTTGCCCAGGCTGGTCCTGAACCTGTGAGCTCAGGCAGTCCTCTTGCCTCCACCTCCCATGGTGCTGGGATTATAGGTCTGAGCTACCACTTCTGGCCTGCTGGTGATTTCATCCTAAACAAGTTATTCCTTTCTGTGCCTCAGTTGTTTTATGTGCAAGATGGGGAAAATGCATCCCGTCAGGATGAAATGAGAGCATGCCTGGCATGTGTCGAGGGCTCTGTCCATGGTCCTTCCCTTCCTCAATCTTCTCTTCCCTTGTCCTTCTGTCTGTCTATACAGGAATCCTCCTCCACTCTATCTGCAGCCAGAGGAAGGGTTTCCCTGCAAAGGAGAAGAGAGGGCAACTTCCCCAAGACCCCCAGGAACCCTCAGTCAGGTCTGAAGGACTCAATGTGGCTCAGCACCCAGGACTGTCCTCAAGATCGGGAAAAGAGAGGCAAGATGGGCTGGCGTGACTGTCCTCGATGCACCTGTGCTGGAGTCAGGGTGGCTGCACACACGTCGCAAATCCCAAGTGCGGGGATCTATGCCTGAGTGTGCCCCCAGGCCCCTGGACATTGACCACAGTCTGTGGGAACAAGGGACTTCGCGGTGGAGACTAGAGTACATTCAGTTTCCTGTTTTGATTTGGCCAGGTGATTGGAGTTGGTAGTTTGTTAATTTCCGTGATGGGCTAGGATGGTTGGAGTCTGTCCTCCCCAGCCCTGCCTGGAAGTAGAGGGCAAGTCTAGACCATGGAAGGGAAGCAGGCAGCCCCAACAAGAGGTCCTGTTCCTCTTTACTGGCTGTTGCACTTGGCGAATCTGAATGTGAGAATGTAGGGTGCAGGCCCTGCCTGCCTGCAGCCTTCAGCACAGTCGTTTTTATATGCCTGGAACTCCATCTGCACCTGCCTCACAGGTTGTCGTGGGATCAGATAAAACATCATGTCATGTCGAAGAAAAGCTGTAAGCAAACACTGAACTTGAATTGGTAGGCATGCTTTTCCCACTTCTTTTTGTTATGAATTCTGAAACTCTGTGTATTCTGGGACCAAGTAGATGTATAAATATCTAGTGAATAACAGAAGACACGGGTCTCCCTATTCACAGAGAGAGTAAATGGAGAGATAATCAGGAGACAGAATTGTAGTGTGCCCCACCTCCCGTGCCGTGGGTTAGACTTGCAGGTATCAGCATGAACTCTTGGACTTCATACTGGTGCCTAATACAAGAAAAAATAAATCTATAAATGGCTGTAAATGTGTGCTTGTTTTTAATTCTCTGCTGTGAATGCTGAGTTTGTCTAGAAACAATAAACAAGCAGAAACAATGGGGAAAAAAGCACCTATCTAGCCGGCACTCGACAAACGGGTGCTTCTGCCCAACTACTCCACTAGGTGGCAGCCTTGCTCTTTGGTTCAGTTTGTGCAGTCACCTGGGGGAAACGCTGGGAGCGAAAATTAGCAAAGACCTCCCCGCCTCGGTGACTCCTCAGTCAGTCCATCTCCTGGAGAAACTGAGGACGGACTTGCCGCGGACTGTACAACCTAGAGCTATTTGGTACTCCCCCCAGGTCCTCACCTGGAGTGGAAGCCACCAGTGTAAGTAACGTGGAACTGCTGTTCTGAGTCTTGGTAGCACATCGGGACTACTTCTTTTGTTAAAAAACAAAAGAAGCCAACCGGGCTCGGTGGCTCAGCCTGTAATCCCGCGCCTTTGGGAGGCTGAGGTGGGTGGATTGCCTGAGCCCGCGGGTTCGAGACCCACGTGGGCAACTTGGTGAGACCTCATCCCTACAATAAATAAAAAATCAGCCGGGCGTGGTAGCACATGCCGGTAATTCCGGCTACTTGAAGGCTGAGGCGGAAGGATCGCCGGAGCCCAGCAGGTCGAGGCTGCGGTGACTGGGAGCGGCCACTGCCCTCCAGTCTGGGCGACAGAGTGAGACTCCAACTCAAAAAAACAAAACAAAAAAACAAAAGAAGCCAACACTGCTATCAGAGGGTCTGATATAGCGGGGGAGGGGGTAATCAGGGCACCGGGCTTCCGGCAGCTCCACAGGGGGTTCTGGTGTGCAGCCAAGGCCGAAAGCCACCAGGGCAGGGCATCTGGGGCTCCGCACGTTGCCGTTTGGGGCCCGATGATTCTTGGCTGTGAGAGCTGTCCTGTGCATTGGAGGGTGTTGAGCAGCACTATCTGCCACCAGATGCCAGTAGCACTCCAGTTAGGCGACAAAATGTCTCCAGACTTTGGCAGATGGCACTTGGGAAACACAGTCACGTCCCCAGAGCGTGTCCTGGGAGGACAGCGACTCCTAGGTTGTATTCCTGACCGCTGTGTAACCTTGGGTAAGTGCTGTACCCACCTGGGCCTCAGTCTCCTCCTCTGTGAAAGGGGAGTAATCCTGCCTTCTTGCTTGCTGGGAGTGTGGAGACAGCAATAGGAACTCTGTGCCCCACACAGAGTAGGTGCTCAGTAAATAGTAACCCCCTCTTCTGTGGTGTTCATCTGGAATGAATTCATCTTGGAATTCTAATGGGGATGCCAACTAGAACACCTGAATTTAAGAAAAGGTTTAAGGTCTTTTTAAAGTCAAAGTTTTTCCTCTCAAGAAAGAGGACAAAACCTCTTGTAAGCTCCATAATCACCACGAGCATCTCTCCCCCTTGAGCTCCCTGTCCCCAACTGTCACCCAGGGTCTGACCTCGGTTGGCAAGGATCAGCCTGGGCCACACTACCCTGCCTCGCCCATCCCGGCTTCGTTCTCGGCCAAGAGCCCAGTGTTGCGATTTTTAACTTTGGCTGTACCTTAGAGTCGTAGGGTCAGGGAAGGGGATAGTTTTTAATATTCCAGATGCCCAGAGGCACCAGCTTGATTAAATCAGAGTCTTTGGGGAAGGAGCATGTATCAGTGTTTATTAAAGCTCCCGAGTAGACCTCGTTGTGCAGCTTAGTTCAAGAATCACTGGACAATGGACACAAGAAGTCACTGTTCATGTCCAAGAAACTACTTCATGTCCACATCTGTGTTTTTTAGTTCATGCCTGAAGATTTAGGCCAGGGTGGTCTTTCATCTGTCCCTAAGTTTCTTCAGAAGATGCTCATTCCAGCCAGGCTCCATGGCTTCCTTCCGTGGCTTCCCAGTCCCGTCTATAAAACAGGGAGAGTACCATTAACACCAGCTCGCTCTACTCCTTCCCAACAGAGAAGTTATCAAAATAAAATAAGAGAGTATCAGTAAAAAATGTTCTGTAAACTAAAAGACTAGCACACATTCATAGGAACCTTGATGTGATGGTTAATTTTGTGTAACAGAGCCAGGCTCGGTGGCTCAGCCTGTAATCCCACGCCTTTGGGAGGCTGAGGTGAGTGGATTGCCTGACCTGCGGGTTCGAGACCCGCCTGGGCAACTTGGTGAAACCTCATCTCTACAATAAATAAAAAAATTAGCCGGGCATGGTAGCACTGGCCTGTAGTTCCAGCTACTTGGAAGGCTGAGGCAGAAGGATCGCCGGAGTCCAGCAGGACTCCGCTGGAGTCCGCTCCCAGCCACTGCACTCCAGTTTGGGCGACAGAGTGAGACTCCAACTCAATAAAAAAAAAAAAAATTTATGTAACAGCTTCACTGGGCCATGGGGTGCCCAGATATTTGGTCAGACATTCTGGATGTTTCTATGAGGGTGTTTTGGAAGAGATTAGCATTCAAATTGGTAGACTGAGTTAGGCAGATTGCCTTTCCTGATGTGGGTAGGACTCATCCAGTCAGTTGGGGGCCTGAATAGGACAAAAGGCTGACCCTCCCCCAAATAAAAGATTTCTTCCTGCCTTCAGACTTGCACTGAAGTATCAGCTCTTCTCTGGTCTCAAGAATGCTGAGCTTTGGATTGGAAAAAAAACCATCGACTCTTCTGGGTGTCCAGACTGCCAGCTCACCCTGAGGATGCTAAGAATTGCCCACCTCCATAATTACATGAGCCAGTTCCTTCCAGTCTCTTTAACACACACACACACAATTGGTTCTATTTCTCTGGCGAAACCTAATACGCTTAATAAAAACAAATGCTGGTGTTCCAGAGCTCCCTCCATGTAGGGGTGCAGAATTGAGCACTGCTCCCTAGGACCAAGCCCAGCATAGAGCTCAGAAGCTGAAGTGGGGGCACTCAGAATCCAGCACCCCCTCTCCTGCCCACAGACTTCTGTGGTAACTGGAGCCCTATCTGACCTGCCCCAGATGTGCTGTTCATCAGCTTTATGTGTCCCAGTGATCTGAGCCATCTAGAAAGGCCACTCTCCTGGGCTTACAGCTGCACCCCCCGGGCAGCAGGCTGGCTGACCTCTGGGAAGGCAGATTCACTTGAACCAAAGGGGGTTGAGGCTGTCAATTGCCTTCCATGCACACCCAGGTACCGAGTTATATCCCATACATGGGCAGTCCTGTCACAAAGAGGAAGGGCCTGAGGGCCAAAGGATGAGGGGGTCTGATTCTCCCTTGAGTGGCCTCTGGTGCCTGGTTCCATGCCTGACATATAGACACTGCTCAGCAAGTGTGGGTTAAGTACACAGGAGCTGGAGAGGCCATGGCTGTGGGTATAAAGGGGTGGGACAGGGATCCATAGCCTGCAGGGCAGAATTGGGGTGAAACCAGAAGAGAGAGCAGTGATGGTTAAGAGCAGGACCCCGGCTGCTAAACCGTGCTTGCGGTTCACTTCCAAAATCCCAGTACTTTGGGAGGCCAAGGTGGGAGGATTGTTTGAGTCCAGGGGTTCGAGACCAGCCTGAGGAATATAGCAAGACTTCCACCCGTGTGTGTATATATACATACGTATATATGTATGTTTGTGTGTATATATGTGTGTATGTATATATATGCAAACTTTTTAAAAAGTGCTTGCTTCGAGTTCCAACTCTGTGTCTTGCTAGTAGTGTAAATGCGTACATGTCCCTTAAATTTCAAGCCTCAGTTTTCATCATCTATACAATGGGGATAGTGATGGTATTCACTTCAGAAGAAGGTAGCTGGGATTAAGAGACCACACATGTGAAACCCTCAGCCCCACACCTGGAGAAGGGTAGTAGTCATTCCTCAGAGCCTCTGGGGGCAGACCTAGAGGTCAGAGCACTAGGCTGTGCTCTCCGACCAATCTGACCTCAGTTTCCCTGTAGGCTCCCGGGGGAGGCTTTCAGCTGCAGCACACAATGGTTTACCCCCTGAGAACTGCTGGAGGGAGTTGGGAGTGGGAGTTGAAGTGACATCTGCAGGATCCCCCTTTGTCAGGCTCCTCACCCAAGAGGGGAAGGGGCCCAAGAAGAATTGGCGCTGACTTGGTATTCCCAGAGCGGCTGAGTCAAGCCCAGCACCCTGACCCCTGCTCCAAGCCTGGAACCTTTTTGGCAGGAGGCTAAATTGTTAAACCCCTCTCCCCCCAGGCTGGGGTCCTAAATTAGACACCCCCACCACCACCACTCCTGTGGGGCCAGGTGCCAGGAATCCCCACAATTTGTAAATGTAATCAACCTTGAGGTCGCTGGCTTCCACAGGTGCAATTAGCATGCCCATCTGCTAATCCCTGATTAATGGTGTTTACAAACATGGGACTCCACTCCCAGAGCTGCTCATCCCCTCCCTCCTGGGGCTGGGAGGTGGGGGGCGTCTTCCCAGCAACCCTCCCCACTTCTTCGGGCCCCCCCAGCCAAAACCTTCCCCAGGCAGACAGCAGAGCTGGAGGTCCCTCCTCCCCCTCATCCCAGTTCCCTAGCCCAATTCTCATTGTCCACACATGGAAAGACAACAGAGAGCAGACAGGGAGACGCTGTGGAAGGGCTAGGATCCAGCTGGTCGTTCTTCCTTCCCCATTCTGGAACTTCGAGGTCACACGGTGGGCATGCCTGCTGCCTTTATTTACCACTGAGCCCCAGGACACACAGACATGGCTGCCTGCAGGGGGCTCTTGGTGGCTCCGTATTGGAGGCCCAGTACCCAAAGCACACAGTCTTCAGAGTTCGACAGCTCTGGGTCCACAAGCAGGCTCCACTTCAGGCGAGTTGCTTAACCTGCTTGCACTTCTGTTTCTTCATCTGTGAAATGGAGAGAATACTACGTACCATATAGGCTTAAGGTTTATAGGTGCGGATTAATGATACAGGCTGCATGAAAAAAGACTTAGTGCCTGGGACCCAGGACCCAGTAAGTGTTCAATAAATGTGAGCTTTTAATTGCAGTAATAGTAATTATGATGGTGATGATGAAAGGAGACTTTTACGCTACAAAGATGCCCAAGGCCTTCTCTGTCTCCCCTCACCCTCTCTCAGGGGAAAAGGGCAGGTCCCAGCTCATTACTGGTGGGGCTGGGGTGGAGGTGTCAGATTGGAATCCCTCCTGGGTCTGTTTGCAGCTTTGCTGTTTCATTAACACCTCCCTGGTGGTCTTCAGCTCATCCTGCTGGGGGAAGTGCTCCAGAAAGTTCTAACCACCTCCTCCCCGCCAGAGCTCATGCCCCTCACTTCCAGGCCTGTGCTCCAGATGCTCATGGAGAGGGTTTATGCTGGGGAGAGGTGGCCACTGAGCAGGAGGCCGTCATTGTCCCCCATTCCCGGGGCCCCAGACGCCTGGTCAGGGGGCGCAGCGCCTGGGGCTGCCTCTTCTTTTTACCCTGCCCCCAGCCATAGGTTTGAGTTCCCCCATCTCCTGCTGCACCCCAGCCTAACCGCTCTTCCTTCCTTTGGAATCCCCGTGTGAACGTGGTGCAGTCTTGGGTGCTAACCCTGACCTGCTGTCCTAGCTGGGTGGCCTAAGGCCAGCTGCCTATCCTGTAGGACATTCAGCTGTCTCTTCTGTAAAACGAGGACACCACACCTCATAGGGGCTTAGCACAGTGCCCAGTAAATTGAGAACTCTTGGTAATTGGAAACCATTGTTATTTTACGGACAAAACAACTGCTCTCAGAATTGAAACGGTGGGACCTTGTTTAGCCAAGCGGGGTGGAGGGGGAGCAGGGTCAGAGTCCTGAGGTCCTGAGGGGCATGGGCACCTCCAGAGAAGCTGGAAAAGGCACAAGCTTTGCCCCCCAGCTAATTGTCCCAGCTTCGTCCCCAGAATGGGAAAGAGAGAGGGCTGCTCTTTGAATGAGGACCTGGAGATTTATACCTCGGGTTCTGCAAAGCTCCTTCTAGACACGATTCCTAGCAACTGCATGCTGGGATGGGTTTTTATGGAAATGCCTGTCCTTCGCCCCTGCCCCATACCCTCTTGTCCACAATATTCCATTTCAGAGTACACCCTTCACCAGCTGCGGTGGCCGAGGAGGAGGGGCTGCGCCTGGGCTTTTTCCTGCCCTCTACGCAGCGGCCCCCTCTTTCCCTCAGGCTCTGGGCTTCTTTGCCTAGGTGTGTGGATGTCGAAAGGGAGAATCCCAAGAGAAGCGATATCTGGGTGGCTTATCTGCGATCTCAACAAAATCCAGGGGCCAGTTTCCTTTAGAAAGAGGAAACTGAAGGATGGTGGGCTTGTCCCTCCTTGCAGGCCCCCTTCCCCTAGACTGCCCCTCAGACACACAAGTCCCTTCCACCCTCTAGGAATATGCCTGCCCTGCTTAGGTTTTCAAGGCAGGACTTAACTTTACTCATTTTGTATTCCCAGGTTCCAGCACGGGGTCAGGCACATACTGTGTGTTTAAAAACAACATATGGGCCAGGTGCAGTGGCTCACATCTTTATTTTATTTATTTATTTACTTATTTATTTATTTGTCAGAGTCTCACTCTGTCGCCCAGGCTGAAGTGCAGTGGCACGCTCACAGCCACCACCGCCTCAACCTGCTGGGTTCAGGTGATCCTTCCTCTTCAGTTTTCCAAGTAGCTGGAACTACAGGCGTACACCACCATGCCTGGCTAATTTTTTCTTTTTTTTAATATTGTAGAGACAAGGTCTCACCATGTTGCCCAGGCGGGTCTTGAACCTGTGGGTTCAGGCAAGACTCTCACATCTGCTTCCCAAAGTGCTGGGATTACAGGTATGAGCCACCTTGCCTGGCCTGCTGACAATTTCATTCTAAACAAGTTCTCACATCTTTAATCCCAGCACTTTGGGAGGTCTAGGTGGGAAGATTGCTTGAGCCCAGTAGTTTCAGACCAGCCTGAGCAACACAGTGAGACCCCATTTCTACAAAAAAAAAAAAAAATTATCTGGACGTGGTGGCGTGTGCCTGTGATCCCAGTTACTTGGGAGGCTGAAGTGGGAGTTCAAGGCTGCAGTGAACCGTGATCATGACACTGCAGTCCAGCCTGGGTGACAAAGTGAGACCTTGCCTCAAAAATTAAATAAATATAAATATGAAAACGATGCCTGGACAAGCAAGTAAGTCCTGAGGTTGGAGACTGATTGCCTCCCCTTCTTCTCCTCCAGAGTAGGCTAGAGGGGCAAGTCCAAGTCCCTTAGCACGTTTCTAGCCGACCTTGATCTTCCACTCTCAGACAAGATCAGAGGAGGCAAGTCACAGATGATCCCCAGCCTCAGCTGCTCTTGATTCGCTGAAATGAGGGAGTTAACTGAGGCCGAGGGATGCTCAGCTCTGCTGAGACCCACCTGCACCCAGGCTTTGTGCAGGAGCCCCTTGCACAGAGGGGATACCAGCCTGGGTCAGGTATGTGCTAGGAGCTGGATCCTGTTGAACCCTGAGATTGGCACACACACACCTACCACAATCTCCCTTCAGTGGGTGTGCAGCCCAAAAACCATGTGCTTGGAGCAGGAGCAAGACGTATGTGGTGATGCTGCTGCTGGTGCTGTCACCTTTATTAAGTACTTGCCGTGAGCTTACATGCCTCATCTCATTACATTCTTTCCAGGCTTTGGAATGGGCACTGTTGCCACCTTTGGTTTATAGACAGAAAACTGAGGCTCAGAGGGGTTGAGTAACCTGCCCCAGGTCACGCTGTGGCAATCATGAGAGCCTGGGATGGAGAAAGGGTGAGTACCTCCAACCCAGCCCCAGCTAGGAAGCCTGATGCTGAGGCCAAGCCTGTCTACAAATACCCTCCCCAAAGTCCCACCACAACAAACCCCCCATCCAGCATACCCATCCCACCTCCTCCTTCATCTCTCCTGAATGACTTTTTTTTTTTTTAAGAGATAGGGTCTCACTATAGTGCCCAGGCTGACTTCAAATTCCTGGGCTCAAGCAATCCTCCTGCCTCAGTCTCCTGAGTGGCTGGAACTATGGGTGTGCCCAGCTTCCCAAATCATCTTGACAAGCTCTAAGTAGGGGATCCCAGTGGAGGGCGTGAGGAGCACCTCCATCCAGCTTCCTGCTGGCTGTGGGTAGTTTTCCAGACTGGAATCCCGAAGTGATGGCTCAGGGATACTGTGGGATACTGTAAAGAGCCTCACCTCCTGGAGACAACTGACTTGGGTTTGAATCCTGGCTCCACTCCCAAATCTAAAGGCACAGGGCTTGGGTGAGTTTCTTAACTGCTGAGTTTAGTTTCCTCCCTGTAAGTTGAAGCCAATAACTGCTTTCTCCCAGGTTTGCACTGGGACTTTTTTTTTTTTTTTTTTTTGAGTTGAAGTCTCACTCTGTCGCCCAGAGTGGAGTGCAGTGGCCGCTCCCGGCCACCGCAGCCTCAACCTGCTGGGCTCTGGTGATCCTTCCGCCTCAGTCTTCCAAGTGGCTGGAACTACAGGCACACGCTATCACGCCCGGCTAATTTTTTTGATTTATTGTAGAGATGAGGTCTCACCAAGTTGCCCAGGCGGGTCTCAAACTCGTGGGCTCAGGCAATCCACTCACCTCAGCCTCCCGAAACGCAGGATTACAGGCTGAGCCACTGAGCCCGGCTATGCACTGGAACTTGAGTGATGATGCCTTGACACACAGCAGGCCTTCATCCACCCTCCTCTCCCGCCTCTTCTTTCTCTCTTTCTCCACAGCCTCCCTCCTCATCTGCCTCTTTGCCCTTCCTGTCTCAGGGACAGGCATCTCATCTCACCCTCGCCCTTGCCTTTGGTTTCTGATGAGCTCTATCCTGTCTGCCTGCCCTGGCCGGGTCACTGGGGGCTTCCTGCCAGTGCTCCCTCACTGGGCCTTGACCACACACCCTGCTTGTTCCTCTCCTTGTCTCTCCCCTGACGCCCTATTCCCAGGGGGCTGATCAATGGCAGTCGCTGGTTATTGATTGGGATGGCTGTCCAAGCGTGGCTGCCTGAGGCTAGTATTGATGGACAGAATTGGTGCGCAGGCCTGGGTGGTGTGGCAGCTGGGGAGCCTAGGGCTGCAGGAGACGTGGGGCTTCCCCCTCCTCTGGGACCTGGGAGTGGGAGTCCTTAAAGCTGTAAATGCCACTGGGAGGAGGGAGGGGGCCCCTGGGGACAGAATGCCAAGGCTTAGCTTATGCCCTCATTTAACAAGTATTTATTGAGCACCTAATATGTGCCAGTGGGGGATACAGCAGGGAGAAGCCGGCAAAAATCCAGTTAGTAAAATCATGCAGTATGTAATATAAAAATAGGGTAGGGAAAGGGGGACATAGAGCCCTGGGGTTGGGGGAGGGTACAATTTTGTTTTACTTTATTTTTTTTTGAGTTGGAGTTTCACTCTATCGCCCAGACTGGAGTGCAGTGGCCGCTCCCGGCCACCGCAGTCTCGACCTGCTGGGCTCAGGCTATCCTTCTCCCTCAGCCTTCCAAGTAGCTAGAACTACAGGTGCGTGCTACCACGCCCGGCTGATTTTTTGATTTATTGTAGAGATGAGGTCTCACCAAGTTGCCCAGGCAGGTCTTGAACTCGTGGGCTCAGGCAATCCACTCTACCTCAGTCTCCCAAAGTGTGGGATTACAGGCTGAGCCACCGAGCCCGGCTGGGAGGGTACAATTTTAAACAGGGTGACCTTTTTTTTGAGTAGGAGTCTCACTCTGTCACCCAGGCTGGAGTGCAGTGGCACGCTCACAGCCACTGCAGCCTAGGTCCACTGGGCTTGGGCAATCCTTCCACCTCAGCCTTCCAAGTAGCTGGAACTACAGGCACATGCCACCGCACCTGGCTAATTTTTTGACTTACTATGGAGACAAGGGCTTGCCAAATTGCCCAGGCTGATCTTGAACCCCTGGACTCAGGCAATCCTCTCACCTCTGCCTCCCAAAGTGCTGAGATTATAGGCATGAGGCACCTCACCCGGCAAACAGGGTGACTTTTAAAGGTCTGGAGAAAGGGCAGAAGTGAGCCACATGAGAGCCTTCCAAGCAGTGGAATCGCCAAGTGCAAAGGCCCTGAGTGGTGTATTTGGTGTGCTCTTGGCCAGTGGCTGGGGAGAAGTAAGGATAAGTCAAGGAGAGGAAGTGAGAATGCAGGCTGGGCACGATGGGGAGTGGACGGTCAGCTCTGGGCTGACAGCTGCCCCCCACAAGCTTCAACCTGGGCAGCCTCCCCACAAAGGTAGCTTCCAGAATATAGTTTTGCCGCTCCACCCATGATTGGAGTTTCACAGCAGTGGTGACCATGTCAGGCACTTGGCCTGGTCGGGGAGGTGATGCAAGTTAGGTTCTGTCGTGACCTTGTTGTAGAGCTGGGGAGGCTGAGGCTCAGAGACACTTGGCGACCTGCAGACCAGGTCATGCCACAGAGCTGGGACTTGCACTCAGGTCTAGCTTCAAAATTGCTACTTGTGTTGTTAATATTTTAACCATTCTTAAGTGTACTGTTCGGTAGCATTAAGGGCACTCACACTTGTGCAGCAGATCTGTGGGCCTTTTTCGTCTTACAAAACTGCAACTCGATACCACTAATCAACAGCTCCCACCCACCAGCCAGCCCCTGGCAACAACCATTCTATTTTCTGTTTCTACGAATTTCAGACAACTTTGGATACCCCATGTAAGTGGAATCATACAGTGTCTGTCTTTTTGTGACTGGCATATTTTACTTAGCAAATGTTTTCAGGATTCATCCATGTTGTAGACTGTGTCTGAATTTAAGACTGAACAATACTTCTGTCATGTGTCTATACCATATTTTGTTTACCCATCCATCCTTTGATGGACACTTGTGTTGTTTCTGCCTCTTGGCTACTGTGAATAATACTGCTTTTTTTTTTTTAAGTTGGATTCTCACACTACTGCCCAGGCAGGTGTGTAGTGGCACAATTATGGCCTCCACAGCCTTGACCTGCTGGGCTCAGGTGATCCCTCCACCTCAGCCTTCAAAACAGTAGACTACAGGTGAGTAATTTTTTAAAATTACTGTAGAGATGAGGTCTTGCCATGTTGTCAGACTGGGCTCGAACTCCTGAGTTCAGGCTGTCCTCTTGCCTTAGCCTCCCAAAGTGCTGGGATTACAGGTGTGAGCCACCGTGCCTGACATTAATAATACTGCTATGAACATGGGTGTGCAAAGATCTCTTCAAGATTCTGCTCTCAATTATTTTGGATATATACTTAGAAGTGGGATTGCCAATCATACAGTAATTCTATTTGTAATTTTTTGAGGAATTGTCATATTGTTTTCCACAGTGACTGCACCATTTTACATTCCCACCACCAGTGCACAAGGGTTTCAATTTCTCCATGTCCTCAATCACACTTGTCATTTTCTGTTTTTTATTTTTATAAAGGCCATCTGAATGGATGTAAGGTGGTATCTCCTTGTGGTTTTAATTCGCGTTTCCCTGATGATTAGTGATGTTGAACATCTTTTCATATGCTCGCCAGCCATTTGTGTGTCATCTTTAGAGAAATGTCTACTCAGGTCCTTTGCCCATTGTTTAGCCAGGTTATTTGTTATTTTTTGTGACTGAGTTGTCAGAGTTCCTTATAAATTCTGGATTTTAACCACTCATCAGATAGATGATTTACAAATATTTTCTCCCATTCTGTGGGTTGTCTTTTCACTTTGCTGGTTGTATCACTCGCACAGAAGTTTTAATGTTTGATGTCATTCCATTTTTTTCTATTTTTGCTTTTATTACCTGGGCTTTTGGTGTCAAGTCCAAGAAATCATTGCTGAATCCATCCAAAACCATTGTCATTGCCCAGTCCTTTATGATGCGGTCAGTAATTCCGCCCACATCTTTGAGTGGATGGGAGGGAATGAGAGGCACTTTTGAAACAGTTGAGGAAAAAAAGAAGTGTTTAGCCAGGAGCCCTGAAGCCCCCAGATGGCAGTAAGAGGGGGCAATGATCATGGCATTCAGATTACAGGGATAGAGCGATGACCCAGAAGACAGGAATGGGACCAGTCGGAGGCTTGGGAAGGCAAATAGCAGCTCAGTCTAACAGGATTGGATAGGGGTGGAGGTAGTGAGCTCTCTGTCACTGGAGAAGTGCAAGCACTAAATTGACCACTCAGGTAGGATATTTCACAGGAGCTTCAAGCAGAGGATATTATGTTTGACTGACGGTGTCTGACTCCGTCTATGATTCTATAAGGAAGGAGAGAACTCAAGGGGTTCAGCCAGTGGGGTGGGATGGGCAGGATCGCAGCTGACAGGTATCCCCTTCTCTGTGCCTGGACAACTCTTGTGCTTTGGGATTTAGCTGTGCCGGAGACTCCCTAGTTCCATCACCCTGCAGCCTGAAGCCAAACCTTGGCCCAGTCACCCATGGATCAGGAAGACCTGGGTTGGAATAGGGGAAGAGACACTAAGACGAGCCTTCGTTGCCTGCTGGGTTCTGCTTGCAGGCAGAGGAAACACACACTTTAGAGCTTGGTGGACCTTGGTTTAGGTGTGCTTCAGCCAATCACTGGCTATGTGGCTTTGGGCAATTTAACTTCTCTGATCCTGATTTTCTTCATCTGAGTAAGGGGTTGCCACCTCTCTTGCAGGGTTATCTGCACAATAACAATAACAGGTGCCCTGGCAGGTACTCAGTAAACTGCAGTGATCAGAAGGAAGCCCTGATAAGTGCCTTGCACCACCCTCGGAAGCCGATGACCTCAAGCCAGCTGTTCCTACCCTGACCCCCACCCACCCTGTGACAGCTTCCCACTGTTCCTGGCCCCTGCCAGCCTCTTTCCCTGGGTGGGCCTCAGCCCCTCGTCTCCTCTGAGGGCCCAGAACCCACCTCAGTCACCATAGACCCCCAAGTCAGCTCAGGGCCCCTCTCTAGGCCTGGTGGGCAGGGCTGAATGGCGGCCTGATCACCTCTCTGTCCGTTTCTCTGTCTCTGCCTGTCCCTGCAGCTGCTCACCCTGGAGTTTCCTCACTCCTGGTGTCTCAGTCCCTCCCAGCCCTGCCCCTTGTGCCCTGGCTCATTTCCTAGCACGCTGTGCCCAGAGATCACCACCAGTCCAGCCCATTGCAGAGAAAAATCAAATCTCATTAAAGGCCATTGATTTTCTTCCAAATTTGCTGTGAGTACACTTTGTGGCTCCTCGGTATTCCTGCCTGCTCCCAACTTCAGCCCCTCAACTATCACTGCAGCTTTGCCAGGGAAACAGGGGGATGTGAGGGCTGGCAGGTGGTGTGGGGGATGAGGGCCCCAGGGGGAACTGTCTGCTGGAGCCCCCAGCCTGCTTTGGCCCTTCGGTGCAGCAAGACCCTGGATGTGTCACTGATTTCTGGGAAGTGAGTATTTCCCTGTCTGGCTGTCCCTCATCTTCCCATAGTGCTTAGGTAGACGGGTGCATGTTGCTGTGTGTCTGTTGTCTGTTCATCTGTGTGTGTGTGCATGCATGTATGTGCATCTGTGTGAATTCAAAGAGGGGTAAGGGGCTTGGCTTACAGTTGAACTCTGGATGTTCTGCTGCCCATGAGATGGCTAGCCTGGGGAAGGGGCTTGACTTGGCATAAACCCGAGGTATGGGTCTCCCCCCAGGAGCCAAGGGCTGGGTTGGGCTCTGAAAGGGATGCAGTCTTCACTGCCCCCTCCCACACACCCTGATTCCTATGTCATTCTGGAAATGGGCACCCTCCTGGCTTTGTTGGGGTGTTGGATGATACCAGTTTGTCGTCACCTTCTTTCTCCCCTCTCTCCAGAGCACTTGGGAGTTGAAACTGACCTAGTTGGTTTGAAGTGCCTCCTGGCCTGGCACTTCAGCTCCTGTGCTGAGACCTATTTTCCCAATTAAAAATGCTGTGGGCCAGGATCAGTGACTCAGCCTACAATCTCAGCACTTTAGGAGGCCGAGACGAGTGGATTGCCTGAGCCTGCGGGTTCGAGACCAGCTTGGGCAACTTGGCAAGACCCCGTCTCTATAAGAAATCAAAAATTAGGCCAGGCTCAGTGGCTCAGCCTGTAATCCCAGCGCTTTGGGAGGCCGAGGTGAGTGGACTGCCTGAGCCCGCAGGTTCAAGACCCGCCTGGGCAACTTGGCGAGACCTCATCTCTACAATAAATCAAAATTAACCAGGTGTGGTAGCACACGCCTGTAGTTCCAGCTACTTGGAAGGGTGAGGCGGAAGGATCGCCGGAGCCCAGCAGGTCGACGCTAGGGTGGCCGTGAGTGTGCCACGGCACTCCAGCCTGGACGACACAGTGAGACTCCAAAAAAGGTGTGTGAACACCTTGAGCCGTCCCTGCTCAGGCATCCTGGGATCTCACTGGATGGTAAGTTCTTCTTGGTGTCTCACTTGAGGCTTAGTGGGATGGGGTGAGAGTGACTTAGAGGCTGAATTATAGGGATTAGCTGAGCTTCCACGGGATTTGAGGTCTTGAGGGCTGGTGGAAAAGATGTCATACCTGATGAGGGGCATGAATTCCTTTGCCCCCTAGTCTGAACTAAGTCCCTGGTGGGGATGCTTAGAATGGAATGGCCATGTGCTGACCTGGCGAGCCTGGGGGGGGTGGGCAGCAAGGGTGATCTGGAGGGGAGATTGTATGGGGGCATTTGTGTTTGCCTGGGTCATGTTCCCAGGGAAAAGAATCACAAAAGGGGCCCTTTGGCCTTCGTGAGGAGGGGAAGCTTGCAACCTGACTAAAGGCCAAGCCTCTTGCCTCTAGCCCACTTGCTGGGGCCAGAGGTCAGCCATGATGCTGGCCTGGCCCTCTTTAAGCCCCAAGCCACTGCTCAGATGCCTCATGCTTCAGGGTGGGCATCTCAATGGGGCCTCCTGCAAATTTGGGGGATGGGATGTGTTCCCAGGTGTAAGCCCTCAATGAAGCATTAGCTTCCTGCCTTAGCTCTGCACAGCGTGTCATGTGAGTTCATGGATGTGCACGCGTGTTCTCCCTGCAGCCTCTGCCAGGGAGCTGGAAGCTGCTCTTTGGTTTCCAGGGACAGGCCAGATTTATGGCACTGGGAGAAATATTTAGGCCTGAGACAGTTTGGTTGTGTTAATTATGGAAATCTAAAGATAATCTATATTTAATGCTGAATTTTGTCAAATTTGCTAAAGAATTAGGGGAGCGTGTGCAAACAGTGACACTTCAATGAAGAACAAGGTGCAATTAAACTCTGAAATTTACAGTGGAATAATTGGAGAGCATGACAAATATAGTTATCAGCAGCAACTAATTAGGGGTCTGCTCGAGGTTTCTGGGCTTGATTAATCTCGCCTGGATGCTAATAAGTTATGTGGGGCAGATGATACCAGCTTGTCACCTCCTTCTTTCCCCCTCTCTCCAGAGCACTTGGGGGGGTGAGACCATGACCCTTCTGATACATCCTTCTGTACAGCCTGGCCTGGAGGGGAAGATGGGGGCATTCCAGCTCCTGTGCTTTCCCAACTAAAGATGCTGTGAACACCTTGAGCCGCCCCTGCTCAGGCATCCTGTGATCTAACTGGATGGTAAGTTCTTGATGTCTCACTTGAGGCTTGTTGGGATGGGTTGAAGCTGAATTTTAGGGTCTAGCCAGGCCTCCGTGAGCCAGATTTGTTTCCCTGCTATGGATGTAGTTCAGTCTGACTCCCACCTCCACTTCCCACTGCATGCCTTGGGGGAAGGGGTGCTAAAGGCCCCCCATCTGACCTGCAATAGATCCCATGCACACCACTCCTTGGCCAGGCGCTTCCTCCCTCCTCTCTCCTCGGCCTCTGCTAATCTTCCTTGCTGCTGATTGTGGCCAAGCCTTAGATCCATTGATTAAAGTTTAGGCTGGAGCTGATGCTATTACCAGGCTGGAATGTGGCCAGCACCCAGGGCACTGCCGCCAAGCCCGGCTGCGAAATCAGCGCCATTCCCTCCCTTTCTCTGTCTCTCACCCTTTCTCTGATTCTCTCAGCCCCCATCTCTTCCCTGGCACGGAAGCCTCCCTCAGACTTGCAGCCCTTGTCACTCTTCAGGTGCCCACTCTGGGAAGGCTGTGTGACTAACTGAGGAGGGATGAGCTCTCAAGAATTTTCCCCCACCACCCATCCTTTCTTCAGGAGCTCTCCTGACTGCAGATTTCCCCTGGAGGTCCCCCACAGCACAAGATAGACTCTGCCCGCCAGCTCTGGGTATGGGCCCCATCCAGGGCATCCCCCTGCCGTCCCCTGCCTTTGCTTGATGTCATCTGGCACAGGATGGAGACTGACTGACAGCCTCAGACGAGGGAAGTTAGATGAACTGCTTATTTGTGAATGTCTTCCATAGATCTCGCAAAAACTGTGTGTGTGAGTGTGTGTGTGTGTGTGTGTGTGTGTGTGTGTGTGTGTATGCGCATGCAAGTCACAGGTCAGGACCTGCTGTGGTTGGTCGAAAGGACTACCGGGAGGGAGCACAGGGACCTCTAGAGTGCCTCCCCATGACATCTGGGCCAGAGTAACCCTCCTTCAGAGAGGAAGGGGTGGCTTCTTTGAGGCCTGTTTCTCTTCCTGGTTTTGGTATGAGGAGCTTTGGAGTCAGATGCACCCAGGCTTGTGTCCCGACCTTGAGGGTCCTGGGCTATTCCTAACCATGCCAAGTCTTGGCTTCCTTCTTGCAGAACAGGGAGGAGGTCGACCATGAGGACCTGGAGATACAGCTCCCTCTGCTTTGCCCCCTCCCTCCCAGCTCCTCACCCCTCCACTTTCAGGTGGACTTGTTTGCCTTTAAAATCAGAGCTAGGGCCCTGCCAGGGGGAGGCTGGGTTGGGAGCAGGGCCCAGAGCTTCGCACCTCCCTCATCTGCTTTCAGGCAGGGAACCCACCCAGCTTGAGGCCTGGTTGTGGTAAGAAAAGGGCTTTATAAAGCCTCCAGCAAGGTCAGAAGTGTTGCTATTGTCAGTGAGCAACAATACAATAGTCTCCTTGCGTCTCTCTCCTTTCTCTCCACACAGTAGGCCTAAAGGTAAATTAGATCATGTCCTGCTCCTGTTCAAAAACCTTCCATAGCTCCCCAGTGCCTCCAGAATAAAGGACATAGCTGTCTGCAGTTGGCTCCAATCTGGCTCCCACTTCATTTGGGTCCCTTGGAGCCCCTCTGCCCTGCCCACCCAAACGATGCCCTGTTCCCCAATCTCCCACAGCTTCTGACTCTGCAGGCTGCTACTGGATCAGTTTCCCCTGCCTGGAATGCCTGCCCTCCCATGACCATTTTCTGAGAGGCCCAGCTCAAGTCTCATCACCTCCCAAAGCCTCCCCAGATGCTCTCAATTTCTCCAGCCAGCCCCAACCCCCTCCCCATCTGAATTCCCTGAGGTTGCACTGTTATCCCCTGTCTGTGTCAGACTCCTCCACCAGAGGGTGATGGTCACTGTGGGCATAGGCAAAATGGAACCCTGGATGGCAGCATCCCTCCTTGGCTTGCCTCTGCTGTGCTGTCCAACCTGATGTTAGACTCAGGGCTGGAGGACCTGGGGACATGCATGCTTTGTTCCTTCTCTTCAGAGCTGACACCCTTTGAGATTGGGTGAAAACAACTGAACTAACTTGTTTGTGTGGTGTAATGAGCTTCCAGTCCCCACTGCCAGTCTGGGTCTCCAGCACAGAGCTTGGTCCACCCATTTTACGGATGGGGAAGCACACTGTGATCGTGGCTGGGTATTTCAGGGACTGGCAAGTCACAGGTGCAGAATGATTGTATAAACTAAGGCTCACAGCAAATTTGCATAGGGTGAGAAAGCCTATAAGGGAAAGAGTTGAGACTCGAACCCAGGCCTCCCTGAGTTCCAGATTAGTGTCTTTTCCTCCACACCAGTTTTTTTCTGATAATTAAAGACCCTGGTCTAATTCTTCCCTGTCATTATCACAGTCCCTGACTCTGAAGCAATTGCAAATGACTCTTCAGGACTCAGACCCTGATCCCCCAAATCCCCATGTGCTATGCATCAGTGGCCAGGTCACCAACCTCTCTGATCCATGGTTTTCTGTAAAATGACCAGGCAATACGTAGTTCCCTATTTACAGGGTTACTGTGGGATGAAATGAGATCATGGCTGCAGAGACCCCTCTCTTTTAGGACGGACCTCCTGTGAACTTGGGCTGGCACATCTCCCCAGGGGCTCTTGGTCAGTCTCTTGGGAGGTGGGAGGGGGATACAAACACCTGCAGGTCTCCTTCAGACCCTCTCTGAGGGAATAAAGGGGATCTGGGGGTCTCCATCCTCAGGAGCCTCCAGCCCTTGCAGCTGCTGGAAGCGAACAGGCTCCGTTGCCATGGCAACGTGGGCCAGCTGCCTGCAGGGCCTGTCCTGTGCCAGCCGCCGTTGACCTCACTTAGGATGATTACCTTTCGGCAAATAAAATAATTGTGTTAATAAAGAGGCCATTCGTTCCCTTGTCCCCCACCCGGCTTGGCCTGGTTCCCATCCTCACCTGGGGGAAAGAGAGGCATCCCCTAACACGTGACCCCTGGCTGTGGGTGCCTCACTCTCAAATAAGTTGTTGATAGAGACCCTGACTGGGTTCTCATCTTTACCAATTTTTGACACCTCCCACCCTCCTCATCTTGCCTTCTGCCTCCTTGTCCCAATGTCTTTTTTGCAGTTGCACAGTTGAGATATATCGCTCCTCCCATCTTCCTTGGACATACTTGCCAATACCAGTCAGGCCTCCCAAGCTATCAGGATAATAAGTTCTAGTTTGTGAGGGCCTACTATGTGCTACCCTCTGCAAACGCCTTTAGAATGTCCTCTCTTTAATCCCTGAACAATTGTGCTTCAATGTCATTTTACTGAGAGATAAAATGTATATTTGGACAGAACTAGAAAGCTAGGTTCGTCCAGATGCTGGATTGCAGAACGGGCTCCCCTGGTAGAGCACTGGGGCATATCCAGTTCTGCGTGTGCAGATACACACCTGCTGAAGAAGAGAGGGACGGGCCCCTAGGAGGCTCTAGGCCAGGGGTGGGGCAGGTTGGAGTAGATGGACATAGCCACGACAAATGGAGATGCTATGGAAGCGGACCCTTAAACAGAGGCTGACCTGGTGGTAGAGGCCCTCGGGGGATGAAACTGGCAGTTGATGGACCTCTGGTAAGCAGCTGACACTTTGCTGAACATTTAAAGTTTGTTATCTCACATCATGCTCATTACAAACCATTTTACAGGTGGGGAAAGTAAGGTCCAGAAATTTTTTTTTTTTTTTGAGTTGGAGTCTCACTCTGTCTCCCAGACTCGAGTGCAGTGGCACGTTCCCGGCCACTGCAGCTTTGACCTGCTGGGCTCCGGCGATCCCTCTGCCTCAGCCTTCCAAGTAGCTGGAACTACAGGCGCATGCTACCACGCCCGTCTAATTTTTGATTTATTGTAGGAATGAGGTCTCACCGAGTTGCCCAGGTGGGACTCGAACCCGTGGGCTCAGGCAATCTACTCACCTCAGCCTCCCAAACACGGGATTACAGGCTGAGCCACCGAGCCTGGCTAGGTCCAGAAATCTTAAGTGAACTTCTCAAGGTTCTCCACAGCTAGGATTGAAACCAAGATTTGCCTGACTTCAGAGAGAGACAGACAGAGAACTGTAAAACAGGTATTTTTCTTTCTTTTTTTTTTTTTGAGTTGGAGTCTCACTCTGTTGCCCAGGCTGGTGTAGTACCACGCTCACAGTCACTGCAGCCTCAACTTGCTGGACTCAGGTGATCCTTGTACCTTAGCCTTCCAAATAGGTGGAATCACAGGCATGCACCACCACACCTGGCTAATTTTTTGATTTATTGTAGAGACAAGGTCTCACCAAGTTGCCCAGGCTGGTCTCAAACTCCTGGGCTCAGGCAATCCTCTCGCCTCTGCCTCCAAAAGTGCTGGGATTACAGGTGTGAGCCACTGAGCCCAGCTGGAACAGGCATTTTTAAGCCTTACAAATACCTATTAAGTCAAGGGCCTATAGGCAGTTTCATCCTATGACTGCAAAGCTTTCAAATGTGTGAGGACTGTTCTCACTGGATTCTGGGATCTCTCTGTAACTGGAGTAATAGTGTCATCAGGACACTATGTCAGAAGTCTAGATTAAGGCCCTTCTTGATTACTAGTCCCAGGCTACTGATCCCTCCCTGTCCCCCATTAGAAGGCCTGCTGCCCTAGACAAAGTGAATGAACTGGCAGAGGCAGGCAGGGGCTGTTCCTGCCAGGCACACTAGGTGGCGCTCTAATATTGATCAATCCTCTGAGCTTGCGGCTGCATCGTGGCCAGAGGACAGGGAGGGAATGGCTTTGAGCAGGTCTCACCGGACCTGACACCTGGACTGGAGTAGGCCAAGGGGCACTGGAGATGTCAAAAGCCAGGCTGCGGGTCAGGGGCTCTGCGTCTCCTACCCATGGCTCCTGGTCACTCACAGGGCACCAAAGGGTCAGGAGAGTAGAAGGGACAGACAGACCAGAGGGGAGGTGCAGGTGAGGGGAAGAGGATGGGATCACACCTGCAGGGCCTGGTAGAGCAGCCCAGCAGTGTGTGGGTGACCCTCAGATGGGTGAGGGCCTGGGGAAGGCTGTCCTCTCACTGACTCTCAAGCCTGGTTGTAACCCCAGGGTCTACCTGCAGCTAGGGTTGGTCCATCTACTTGCCCTTGGACACTGGGGCAGATAAGAGACTTGGGGGACTTATTTATAACATCTCCAGTTATTCCTAAAGGGTGCCTTAGAGATGTTGGTGAGGGACCAGCTTTGCTCTAAGGGCAGGACCCAGACACAGGACCTAAAGGCCTCAGGAGTTTTGTCTCTATGTAGCTGTGTCCTAGCCATGTGACCTTGGACAAGTCACTAAGACTTCTGCTTCATTATGTGTGATAGGCGGGTAATAACAGAATTAGGTCTGCTTTCATAGTTTTTGAAGCTTGTGTGAGATCACGCTCATGAAGGCACTTGGCATGCCACATGCAAGGCATCCCTCCTGTTCTGCTAGTTTGCACAACAGGCATCTTACATATTTTCCCTGCCTATAGGCCCATTGAATACTTGGTGCTGTTGATGGACTCATGCCTGGAGTAGAGGCAGCTGGGGTGGGCAGTATTCCAAAGGGGGCCTGCAAAACCTCATCCCCTGGAGAACCATCCTTGAGAGACTGTCCTCAGACTCTAGAATTTTCCTTGTTTAGAAACATGTATCTTGGAGCTGGGTACTACCACTCTGCTCACCTGCCCTGGGTCTCATCCCTTGCAGGCCCCTCTGTCCCTATGTCGAGGGATCTGTGGGATCCAGAGAGAAAGGGAGTCCCCAGCACCCCCTTGGGGGAGAAGGAAGCAGAGGGGCAGGCTTGCCCCAGTGGGTTTGCCTACTTCCCTCACATTTGGAACAGGTAGGGAAACTGAGGCCAGGCAAAACCATGGGGACAAACCACAAATTCCTAAATGCTGGTAGGTGTGAGGAGTAAGGGTGAATTGACTTCCCAGTCCCCCTCCCCCACCCGAGGGACCTCAGGGAGTCTGTCACCTTAAACTCCTGGGGGAGAGGATTCTGAATGACTGGCTGTGACATTCAAGGAGTTAGGAGAGAGAGGAGCAGGAAAGATCTGGGAGGAGGGAGTCAGGACAAGCGTAGTGGGGACAGACTTATGCTGTTAACAAACATTCTGCAAATGTTCAGTGAGCGCCTCATGTGGATCAGGCGCTGGTCTAGGTGCTGGGTTGCAAGGGGTTCCGGTGGACAAGGTCCCCACCCTGGGGAAGTTTCCGTGGAGTCAGGCTGCTTGGGTTTTGGAATCCACATGGCTGCCCCAAGTCATCTAACATCTCTAAGTCCCTGTTTCATCATCTGTAAAATGGGGATGATAATAACGTCTCCCTCATGGGACTATTGTGAACGCTTGGTGCCTGGAAGGTGCTTAGTGTGAAGACTCTGCATTTAATAAAAGTGAACTGCTGTGGGTTTGTCAGTAGTATTGTGGTCAAAGCTTTGGAAAATGGGAGCTTGAGCAGATTGTTCATCTTCCTTGAACCTTGGGTTCCTTATATGAGAAATGGGTTTGCAACATCTGCCCTGCCCCCTCCACAGGACCCTGTGGTGGGGTTTAAACCAGTTAAGATAACACAGAGGTGGGGAGAAGGAGGGCTTTTAAACTATATCACACCCAGAGGGGAAGGGTCTATTTAAATGGTTTGGGGTGCATGCATGTGTGTATGTGTGTGCATCTGTGTGCATGCATGTGTGTGAATATGTGTGTGTGCCATATCAGAGACCCCAGCATTTGTGCTCCATCTCTCCCACAGGCCCCCTGAGTTCAGGTTACCTGTCAGCTGGATGGACGTGTGGCACCCTGGCAGCTGATGTCAGGAGTCTGTCCCTGGAACCCTGGGGCTGGAACTGAAGCACTGGTGGAGGTGTGGAGATGAGGGCCAGGCTGAGAATTGCAGCCATTCTCCAAAGGTCTTAGGGAAGTCAAGAAATAAATCTTTCTCAGAGATTGAGATGGGATCCACCCTTCCTCCACCTCAATTCTAAGCTGGGCCCAGGCAGGGCTGTCTACAGAGGTCAGAGGGTCCTCGATCCCCTCCTTGTTTTTGTTTTTGAGTCGGGATCTCACTCTGTCTTCCAGGCTGGAGTGCCTCGATAATGGCTCACTACTGCTTTGACCACCTAGGCTCAGGCCGTCCTTCCACCTCAGCCTCCTGAGCAGCTGGGACTATAGGCCTGCACCACCACATCCAGCTATTTTTAAAAATCTTTTTTGTAGAGACGAGGTCTTGCTATATTGCCCAGACTGGTCTTGAACTCCTGGGTTCAAGCAATCCTCCCAGCTCAGTCTCCCAAAGTGCTGGGATTGCAGGTGTGCGCCACTGCGCCCGGCCCTCACTCCCTTTTTGAACATCTTCTTCCCCACACACCTCCCCGCAACTGACCCTTCTCCTGTCAGTCCTAATTCCTGCTGCCAAGCTACAGAACAACCCAGGAAAAAATAATAATCCAGTCAGGCTCTATCCAGAGGTGCAAAGGTTGATGTGTGCCGATGAGAGGGTGTCTGCTCGCCTCCATTAGTGCCCAGGGTTGCCCCTCTCCCATTTGCCCAGGCAAGGCTCAGCTTGGACCTGAGGTTGAAGGTGCAAAGAACCAGGAAAGAAGTCTCCCAGCCATGTATCCATTTCGAACTTCTCTCTCCCCAGAAAAAGAGCAGTAGGAAGCAGTGTGGTGGAGTGGAAAGAGCATGGGTGCTGGGACCAGCCAACCTGGGTTCAAATCCCTGACCAGCTAGGGGTGTCTGGGTAAGACGGAATGGTAACAGGACTTGCTCCATGGAGGTGGATACGCAGACTTCATGGGATGGCCTGTGTCAGGGGTCTCAGACTGAATCCAAGCCTTGAACTGTGCTTTGGGCAATTTCGTGGCCCTCCATCCTCCACTCCAACTGCTTTTTCTCAGCTCATTGAGGGATTGATTAGGTGAAAGGCATCGTGGGGATGATGCCATGCAGTTGGGGGGCAGTGTGTGAGCTGACAGTCCCAGAGTATAGTTCTTTTCTAGGACGGCAGAGACAAAAAAAGAGCTTTTTCTGGCTGGGAGATTCCGAGAGGCTTCATGAAAGAAAAAGTGGTATTAAACTGGGTTTCTCAGAGGCTCAGGCCGACAGGTGGAGAGGGAAAGGGGAGACCTGGTGGAAGGCATGGCATAGGCACAGGCCTCGAGGTGAGAGAGCTGGGCACATCCATGAGCCTGCACATGGGCTGCTTTTCTAGAGCAAAGGGCAAGTGAGATAAAACCGAAAGCAGGTTGTCTCTAGTTCCTGGATTATTAAGACAAAAGTGAAAAATATTAGAGAGAGAAGAGGAAGCTAAATTATCTGGATAATTTCTAAAATACTATTTCTGGATTTGCCTTGCTCCTTCAAGGTGGTCTGTCTCCTTTTTCCTTTCCCCCAAGAATGTCACATAAGTGACAATGAAGAAAAATGCCCCCCAAGAAGATTCCTTCCCTTCTCCTTCCCTTTCTCCCTTGGCTTATCACGTTGCCTCCGTCATCTCACTCCCAACTCCTCAAAGAAAGAAGGTGGTGCTGGAGGAAGATTGAGGGGAGAGGGTGGTGAGAGCTGGTCCCCAAACTGTCTTCAGATAATGAGGAGGGACAGCCTTGTGTCAAGGCTTTTGGGGCCATGTTTCATCCCTGGGTCCAGGAGAGCAGATACACAAGCGAGGAAGATTCGTTTCCAGCCGAAATATTCATGTCAAGTGATTTACATTACATTGGCCCCACAGCCCTCTTCCTTCTTTGAAGAGCAGATACGGAAGATGGCGTTTGGGCAGAAGGGAGGGAGGGAGGGAGCAGAGGGAGAGGGAAGGGGAACACAGGAGAGGGAAGAAGGGAGGAGGAGGAAGAGGAGGAAGACAACAAAGAGGAGAAAAAGAGGAGTAGGAGGCGAAGGGGAGGAGGAGAGAGTAGGAAGGGGAGAAGGAGGGGGCGGAAGGAGAAGGAGGGGGTGTAGGCGGCTAGCTGTCAGAGCTGCTGATTTCATTTTTCTTGTTCCTGGAGCAGGCTGGCAGAGCCTGTCCCTGACAGTGGGCAGGAGTGGGGAGCAGCGGTTAAGGGCAGGGATGCTTTGGGCCTGTTTTCTTCTTTGCTTTGGCTTTGTCTCCCCGTATCTCTTGTCTCTGATTCTCTGTCTCTCTCCTTCTGTCTCTGCCATGCTCTCTGGATAGACAAATGTGCTTTCTGGGAGCTGCACAGAGTGGGGTGGGGGTGATGTTTGTTCCTCCTCGTTTTAGACTGAGTTTGGGATTTCTCAGCCTCAATTACTGAGGTGTGGCTTTGGTCCTCTTTTGGGGACCTGGGTTGAATGGGGGCACACATTTCTCTCTCCCTTTATTCTTCCAGAGTCCACCAGCCTCAGTGGGCCACCAATTGCATCCTCCATGGAGACTCTTCAGAGCTCCCGAGCTCCTCCTCCCAAACTATTGCCTATTTTTTTCTTATATGGACTCACGCCAAAAGGGGGTGAAAGAACTTTAATTTCTCAACATGCACATTCTGGCCAATTCCTTCTGGAATTGTACTACTTTCTCAGCATTTTTGTTACCAGGTACCTGAAAGGTCCTGAATGCTGTACACTGGCTTCCACCTCTGGGACCTCGTGTTGTCCTCCCACCATGCTGGGAACAGGGGTGTTGATCTCCTTTGACAAATGGGACAACCAAGGCACATTTAACAGCCGAGGCTAGACTTGAACCTGGTTCCCCCTGTGCTGGTACAGGGCTCTATCCCCAGGTCTGTCTGTCTCGGGTGTGCCTGCCCTTCCTCTGGGATCCCTGCTTTCACCTAATGTCAACTCACACAGACATTTCCAGGGTGGCAGAGCCTACCGTCTTGTCACTTGAATGGCTACATGGCATTCCATCATGTTGATGGATCATCATTTGTTTGGTTACTCCCTCATTGTTGATATGTGAGAGGTGTCTAATTTCTAGCTATAATAAATGCAACTGCTATGAGTATTGTTCAAATGACTCTCATTGTCTTCATCTCCAATATGTTCCATGAGTAGGTTCAAAAATGAAGGCGGAGTTCTGCATCTCAGTCGGGTCGGGGGGGGGGGTGGTCATACCTGCTATCTTGACCCAGTACATGGTCAGTGCTGAGATGAATGGCCACCACCTCTTGCGGCTGATTTGGATTCACCTCCAACAGGAAGAGGTCACAATGACCCCTTTAGGGACTGGCACACTGATGCACTGTAAATTCTGTGTGTGCACACATGGACCCACCTCACTGATATATGGCTTACTTAGAACCACCACAGCCACCAAAACCAGGGGCTGAAATAACCCACAGTATAAATCTGCATCAAACATCAACTAGGGGTTGGGAGGCTGAGGCAGGAGAATCACTTGAGGCCAGGAGTTTGAGACCAGCCTGGAAAATATAGCAAGACTCCATTTCTACAAAAAAAATAAAACAATTAACCAGGCATAGTGGCACACGCCTGTAAGTCCCAGCTATTCCAGAGGCTGAGGCAGGAGGAGGATCACTTGAGCCCAGGAGTTCGAGGCTGCAGTGATCTGTGATTGTGCCACTGCACTGCAGCCTGGGCAACAGAGCAAGCCCTGTCTCTAAATTAGAAAAAAAGAAAAGAAAAAAAGAACATTAATTGTTGAATTTAACATTTGCCAAATGGTCAATGTTAACACTCGCTGGCTTAACACAGAGCTGCTAATGCATCTCTCAAAACAAGCAACAAGACTTGGAGACTCAACCAGTGAAATGCTATAACCATAAAGTTCAGTCTTTAGCCAGGACGTATCTGCTTGGCATAAAGTGTGCATTTTGTGAACAAAGTGGATAATTTGAGAGAAGGGATCAACTACAAGAGGGGACCCTTGCTTCAGTTCCAGTGTTAGGGAGCCTGCTGGTGCAGGTGGTGAATGGAGTTAGGAATTCAGGTGGCCTCCCAAGAATGTGAGGCTCTTGTGAACTGGCAAAGGAGGAAGCAGAGGGCACTGGTCACTGTGGAGAATGGAGGAAGGAGCGGATTCTCTTGATGGGAGGGGGTTGTGGGGGTGCGGGGGTGAAGGCACAGAGCAGGAAGGGACATCTGGGGGTCAGGAATGGATTCCTGTGGAGTTCTAAGCGTCTGAGCCAGGCTGCCTCCTGGTTTTGCAAAGCATGGATATTAATAAGGGTGATTAGTAATCATGACATGTGAATAATAAGGGGATGGTTAATTGTCCTGCTTATGATGAACAGCAGTCACTGGGAGAGTATGGGGGAGTGGGACCCCCAACCCACACATGCACACACTCATGTAGGAAGTGTTCCTGGCTGCTCCTTGGGAGGTTGCAGGGCCAGCAGCTCGAAGGGGTCTGTATTTTTAAAAATAAACCGAATATGGCAGAATTTAAAAATTCATTTATCATTTCTTTTTATACGGTGATGAATGGGCACATGTTCACAGCAGAAAATTAAGAAGATACAGAAATATATAAGGAAGAAGATAAAACCCACTGGAAACATGTTGGTATCCTTCTAGTCTTTTCTTCTATGCATACATAAATACAGCCACAAACTATATTTAAAACAAAATATAATTAGGACATTAGCACAGTACTCTGCATAGTATTTGCTAACTTGCTTTTTTTTTTTCCTTTTAACTTACAGATACCTCATGTGTTCTTCTCCATGGCATTGGAGGGTCTTTGAGAACCTGATTTTTGTTTTTGTTTTTAGAGACAGGTCTTGCTCTGTCACAGGCTGGAGTGCCGTGGCACAATCATAGCTCACTGCAGCCTCGAACTCCTAGGCTCAAGTGATCCTCCTCCTTCAGCCTTCCAAGCAGCTGGGACGACAGGTGTGCACCACCATGCCTGGAACATTTAAAAATATGTTTTGTAGATATGGGGTCTCAATATATTGCCCAAGTTGGTCTCGAACTCCTGGTCTCAAGTGATCTTCCCACCTTGGCCTCCCAAAGTAATGGGATTACAGGTGTGAGCCACTGCACTCAGCTGAGAATATGATTTTTTTTGCGAGGAGAACATTATTTTGGGCAATGGGGAGTCTGTTAGAAAAGAAGTTCAGCCTTTCTTGCCTCTTCCAGTTAGAGAGGCTCAGGGGGGTCTTCAGGACGGTGATCCTGGGGTGGGCAGGATAGCTGAGTCAGCCCCATGGGTTAGGAAGTGGGACAGAGAAGAGGGCAAGATTGCTGCGAAGGCTGAGCTGGAGGAAGGAAAGTATCCTCTGAAAACATGTATTTTTCCCCTCATACTCATTTGAGGGTCAAGAATAGCCAGAATTCTTCACTGGGCACAACTAAGGCCCAATGCCAGTGTTAGTTTGTGGTCATGAAGATCTCTCTGAATCCTTCTGAGCCTCAGTTTCCCCATCTGTATGTAAAGGAGACAACACCTACCTCTTGCTCATCTCCTGGAGGATTGTTCCCAAGGACTGAGATGCTAGCCCACTTGCAAAATTGAAACGTACTGATGATGGAGCTCCCATCAAGTGGAAAGAGGCAGGGCCAACCTCTGAGTTCTGGGAGAGAGGCTAAGAGACCCAGCTTTCCTGCTGACCACTTGTGTGACCTGAGGGAAGTCCTGTCCTCTTGTCCTCTCATTGGGCCTAACTTTTTTTTTTTAGTGACAAGTCTTACTCTGTTGCCCAGTCTGGAGTGCAGTGGCACAGTCATAGCTCACTGTAACCTCAAATTCCTGGCCTCAAGTGATCCTCTCAGCCTCCTAATGTTCTTGAATTACAGGCGTGAGCTGCTGTACCAGCCCTGTCTTTCTTTTCTTTTTTTTTTCTTTTTTGAGTCAGAGTCGCAGTCTGTCACCCAGGCTGGAATGCAGTGTCACGCTCATGGCCACCACAGCCTCGATCCCCTGGGCTCAGGCAATCCTTCCACCTCAGTCTTCCAAGTAGCTGGAACCACAGGTGAGCACTACCATGTCTGGCTAATTTTTTGATTTATTGTAGAGACAAGGTTTCACCATGTTGTCCAGGCTGGTCTTGAGGTGGGCTCAGGCAAACCTCTCTCCTCAACCTTCCAAAGTGCTGAGATTACAGGCATGAGCTACTGTGCCCAGCTGTCCTTACTTTCTTAGTGTGTGAATTGCAGAGTATCTTTAGGTCTTCCAGTGACAGGCCAAGCTGGGCCATGCTGTGGACATTCGGGACACCTGGCTGGTGACTAGGTGAGGGAGAATCAGTCCTGCTACCTGTTTTTTTTTTATTTTTAAAGATGTGGTATACAATTCAGGATTAGGTAGATAAGTGGTCATCATACAGGTAAAGTTTAGGCCTCCCTTTGGTCTCCACTTCACCTGGTACTCACCCTCCCCCCTCCTCAGCAGTTTCCAGCTACTGCCAATCCCTTTCTTATAGCATTTTTTAAATATATATTTTTTATTTTAAAATTTTGGGGTACAGTTAAGGGTTAGGTATACAAATATGCATTGTGCAGGTACCCTTGATGAAATGTGCCACCCCTTCCCCAGACAGATATAGACTACCATTAATCCCACCTCCCTTCCCCTCCCTGCCCCCCCATAGTTTCCTGCCACTGTCAATCCTTTCTTTTTTTTTTTTTTTTGAGTTGGAGTCTCACTCTGTCGCCCAGATTGGAGTGCAGTGGCCACTCCCGGCCACCGCAGCCTCGACCTGCTGGGTTCCAGCGATCCTTCCGCCTTAGCTTTCCAAGTAGCTGGAATTACAGGCATGCACTACCACGCCCGCCTGATTTTTTGGTTTATTGTAGAGATGAGGTCTCGCTGCCCAGGCGGGTCTCGAACCTGCGGGATCAGGCAATCCACTCACCTCAGCCTCCCAAAGGCGCGAGACTACAGGCTGAGCCACCGAGCCAATCCTTTTCTTATAGTATTATGGTAGTTGTTCACGGTCTACTTATGAGTGAGAACATGTGATACTCAGATCTTTGTTTCTGTGAGAGATCACTCAGTATTATAAACTTTAATTCCATTCATGATTTTGTTCTTTTTTATGGCTGTGTAATATTCCATTGTGTAATATGTACCACATTTTTTAAATTCAGTCCTCTTTTGATGGACAGCATGGTTAGTTCCATGATCTTGCTATTGTGAACAATGCTGCGATAAACATACGTGTGCAGGTATCTTTTTAATAGAGTGATTTGAGTTCTTCTGGGTATATTCCCAGTAGGGGGATTGTGGGGTCATATGGAAGTTGATTTTTAGAGTTTTTAGGAATCATCACACTGATTTCCACAGAGGCTGTACTAGATTACACTCCCACCAACAGTGTAGAAGTGTTCCCTTTTCACCACATCCTCTTCATTATCTCTTATTTTTTGAATTATTGATAATGGGCATTTCTTATAGTATTATGGTAAATATTCAGGGTCCACTTATGCCTGTTCTTGTGGGGAAAGCTGGAGCCACAGATCCTCTGTGTCATAGTTGGGTCACTTGAAAGAGAACATCTTCTGGTTCTGATGGAGATGAAGGACTGAGTAGTTATCTCAGCCTTCCTAAAAAGTAGAAAGAAATAACATGACAGGGAATGATGGCCTAATCTCAAGGCTTTCTCATCAATGCCAAGAAGCCTCAGAGGCCTCTGATCAAGTCTACCTCCCTCTCCCTCTCTGTTCCTGGACACCCCTCAGTATTCAAGGACTGATGGGGGATGAGTCCACACGCATTTGCATACTTGTCACATTGTTAACATTCTCATGCAATTTTCTTATCCATCCACTTGATAAATGAGAATTATCCACTACCCATTACATGAATAGCAATGCCGCCACCTACTGGCTCTGAGCCATGGGTAAGGTGCTTCAGCTTCCTGTCTTCAATGTCCTCATCTGTAGAATGGGGCTATTATAATGGTGTCTATCTCATAGTGTTGATGTGAGGAATAAAATAAAATAGCAAATGTAGAGTACTTCGAACAATGTCTGGAACATAGTAAGTGCTCAATAACTGTTAGCTCTCATCAACATCATCACCATCATCATCCTTATTACCACCAATCCTGTATGTGTCAGGCATTGTGAAGAGAGGCATGACTGAGACACAGGGAGTACAAAATCGGTTGTGATAAGCCCTTAGGTCTGGGCATTGTGCTCTGGGAGCCCCAAGAAGGGAGTGCCTCCCTCTGAATAAGTAGAATTATTATTATTTTTTGAGGAAGGATCTCACTCTGTTACCCCTGCAGGAGTGCAGAGGCACGATCACAATCACAACTCACCACAGCCTTGACCTACTGGCTCATGTGACCTACTTTGTCTCAGCCTTCTAGACCTCCTAAGCTGGTCTCGAATTCCTGGGCTCAAGTGATCCTCCTGCTTTGGTCTCTGAGATTGCTGGGATTGCAGGTGTGCAGGACACCATGCCCAACCTGAGGGAGTAGAATTTTGACAGGCAGTCCCTCCACCCCATGCCTACTCCCAGCTGCGGTTCCCCCAAGATGTGGTCCCTCCCCAAAGCCCCGGCCAGTGTGCAGTCTCACCCAGTCCTTAAAAAGCCAGGCCAGCCCCTCCCCCAGTTCCCTTCCACTGCAGCAGCACGCACGCTGCTTGGAGAAGTGACAAAAAATTAAAATTAAAGCTAAATTAAAAAGAAGATTCCCATTTCCTCTCCCCATCGCACTTTCCACCTTAATTTTATCGCATCTCCCTTCTCGTTTTATTGACTTTTAGAAGCATTGCCACAAGATTTAGTGTGGAGCAGGAGGGGAGGTAATAAATGTGGTGCTCTTCTTGCCTCCAATTAATTCTGCAGGGGTGGGGGCAGGTGGAGAAGAAGGAGCTGCCCCTGGTTGTGAAGCACCCCCCACCAGAGGAGGGAGGAGGGAAGTTCTGAGACCACAGACTTGGGGCGGAGACCCCATGGTGGAAGTGATGGTGGCTTCTGGCTTTTGGCCCATCCTTGGACCCATTTCCTGGTGACAGAGAGAAAGAGAATCAGTCCCAACTGTGCTAATCAGGTCAGAAAACAGAAATCAGAATGTACATTCTCCCTGATCTGTCTTTAAAAACAACTGCAGAACTCTTTCCTCCCCCAAACTCCACCCATATTTCCTGGGATGAAGATTCTCCACCCACCAGACAGATCTTTAGTTAATTTTATTTCATGCTCTGTTAATGCAAGGCATTTTTTCCTCCACCTTCTTTCTTTTTCTTCTTCTTCTTTTTTTTTTTTGCTGCCTCCCTCCCCCTCGCCAATCTCTAATATCATTTTCACCCACCCGCAGCGATGCTGTGTGTTTGTAATATTCTTCTGACCCTAATGGCACCGGTTTCCCCTCAGTATTTAAGCGGAACAAGATAGAGGTAAGTGGCAAATAAACAGAGGTTTCTATTTACGCGGCCAATTTCAGTTGATGGTGGAGAGGCTGCTTTGAAATGAACTCCACAGCTGTCTGATGCGGAGGAATGCCTGCCATGTGCAGGGAGCAATCAGTTCCCTGACATCCACTGCTGTCCCTCCCCCTGTTATCCACCTGGGTGCTGGAGAGATGGGTGGTGGGTGGCCATGGAGACCTCATGCCCAAAGTGTGTGTGTGTGTGTGTGTGTTTATGTGTGTTTAAACAGGACTGTCCCCTCTTCTTGGCTTTGGTCTTTCCCCTGCACAGATTAGTGGTTCTCCAAGTGTGGTCCCCCGGCCAGCAGCCTTAGGAACTTGTCAGAAATTCAAATTTTCCAGGCACCCCAGACATACAGAATCAGAAACTCAATCTGTGTTTTTTAAAAACAACTTTATTGAGGTATAATTTACATAACATAAAATTCACTGGTTTTAGGCATCCCACTCAGTGATTTTTAGTAAATGTACTGAGTTGTGTAATCATCACCCCAACCCTGTTATGGAACATTTTCATCACCCCAATATGATCTCTGGGGTCTGTTTAGGAGTTAATACCCTCCCCCCAGCCCAGCCCTAGGCCACCACTAGTCTACTTTCTGTCTCTAGAGATTTCCTTTTTCTGGCTTCTTTTACTTAGTATAAAGTCTTGTTAACAGTTGTACTGAGATGTAATTCACATACCATACAATTCACCCATTTAAAATGTACAATTCAATGGCTTTAGTACATTCACAGTCTTGTGCAACCATCACCACAATACATTTTAGAACATTTTCAGTACCCCTAAAAGAAACTCTGCACCTCTTAGCTGCTATCTCCAAATTCCTCTATCCCCCCAATTCTATGCAATCACTAATCTCCTTTATTTCTCTAGAGATTTTGCCTATTCTGGGGCATTTCATATAATATGTGGTCCTTTGTGACTGACTTTTTTCAATCAGCTTATTTTCAAGGTTCACCCATGTTATAACAATGCGTCAGTAGCTTGGTCCTTTTTATTGCTGAATAGTATTCTATGGTACGGACATGCCACATTTTGTGTATCCATTCACAACTTGATAAACATTTGGGATGCTCCCACTTTTTGGCTATCATGAATGATACTGCTTTGAAAATTCTGTACAAGTATTGGCACAAACAAAAGACATCCATACTTTACTCTGACCATGCTAGCCTTGAGAACCACTGCTGAGGGCCTCATCCTCCATCTCCCTTCCTTTTCCCATCTTCCCACATCAAGTCCCCTCCACCCAGTCTCTTCCTTCTTTCACTCGAACAATTAAAGCAGCACTTGTCCAGGCTAGGCTGGGCGCACAGGTTGAATGACAGAGCCCTGGTGTTTTCCACCAACATTCCCATATTCCTGAAGAGTTGACCTAGTACCACCGCAGACACCTGGCGAAGACACTTGTGCCAACGCTCCTCCTGGGCCCCAGACTCTGTGGGAATCTACCCATTAACAGCCCCCAGGTGAACCCAGGAGTCCTGCAGGCCTAATGGCTTTGGAATCTCACACTCCTGGTTCTCACCGACTTGCTGGAACCGTGGTTTGAGACAGTTCGTTAACTCTGGGTGCCTCAGTTTTCCCAGCTGGTGAAGTGGGTGTGATAATGCTGACCTTCAGGGACGCCTGGAGCAGCTTGGGCTGGTGTCCTCTCCAGACCCCAGTACTGTTCTCTGACCCAAACCCGCTCCATTTTCCACTCAAGTAGTTTTCAGCACCCAGTACTCACTTGGTTGACTTTAAGTACCCCCCACTTCTACAACCAGCACTGTCACCTGGCCTCTTCCTGGGCCCTGCCTGCCTTTCCTCCTGGAGCCCACTGCCACCTCCTCCCCTCCACCGCGGCCTCCACCACTAGCCTCTCTCAGGCTCCCTGCTTTCCGTCCCATCCTCCCCATGGCCTGGCCTGGGGCGCCTTAGGCCACGGCTATTTGCAGAAATCTTTGAAAATGCAACGTCGTGTCCAGCAGGGCCCGGTAGAGGCGCACCCGCGCGGACAGCTTTCCCCGCCTGGGCTGGGGCCTGCGTACCTCCAGTCCCCGGTGTTTCGGGAGGCGCCCAAGCACCCTCCCGAAGGAAAGGCTGTCAACGTGAGACTCCGGTTCTCTATGCGGGATAGGAGCCAGCCCGCATATCGCGGGCCGGGCACGAGTCTTTTGGGGCGCCCCACGGTGCCCACCCGGCCTCCCTCGGCTGCCGGGCAGTCTTGACCCTCTCCTCGCTTCTTCCCTGCCGCCGTCTCGGGGATCGCTTCTCCTCCCCCGCTTTCCGGGCGCCGGCGTAGCACTCGGTGCGCGCCGCCTGCCCATCTCGCATCAAAGCTCCTCATTAGCGTGTTTGTTTTTATTGGACGCACAATAGCCGTAATGGGCCATGGCGCTCTCTAATTACAGTATGAATATTCATGAGCGGGGCCCCCTCCGGGGACTCCCAAGTCCGGAGGACAGGGCGTCCGGAGCATAGTGGTCTCGGGGTCTCCTGCAGGGAACAGCAAGGGGGGCTGGTGGAATCCGGAGCCCCCTGAGCTACAGACTACCTTTTTTTAAAAAAACATATTTATAGAGACAGGGTCTCTATGTTGCCCAGGCTGGTCTCGAACTCCTGGGTTGAAGCGATCCTCCCGCCTCAGCCTCCCAAAGTACTGGGATTACAGGCATGAGCCACCGCGCCTGGCCCTCTTTTTTCTTTTCCTTTCCTTTCAACTCGGCTGCTCGCTGAAGTATCCGGTGGGTGATTTGGAATTTGGAAACCAGATGACCCTTCGTGCGGAGCCGCTTCTTAGGGAGTCCCGGCCGCCTCTGGCTCCCTCTAGATGATCTTGACCCCTTTTTGTCTTGCCGCCCACCTCTCTCTACCACAGGAAGTTCATGTGACACAGACTCCTGGCGAGGACAACAGGGTCGGGTGCCCAAAAGGGGAGCGTGTACCTTGTGAATTAAGAGATTTAGTCACTTGTGGAATGACTTTATTTTATAGCGACTTCCTTCCCGACTGAGTGATGTTGCATGCATTGGTTGTATTTATAACTTAATAGCTTTTCTCAATTTTATTACACTTTTTATGATACTTGTGGCTTTATGGGACTTCATAATTTTTCTCAGATTCATTAAATTCAGCTGAGGGTGGAGCTTGTGACGGGAGCAGGTACTGGGCTCCAGGGTGGCTAGGTGAACAAATGGGAGGCCGCCTTCCCACCCCCCCCCCCCTCCTCTGGCATTGGCCTCTCACTGACTGGTGGTGATGGTGGTGGTGGTGGTGGTGGTGGTGGTGGTGGTGGTGGCGGTGGCAGCAGAGGTGGTGGTGGTGGAGTGGCGGTGGCAGCGGCGCTGTTTCTCTTGGTGATCTTGGCTTAGTTTTCTCATGAGGGTGGGATTTCCAGGAGAACCTGGCAGAGAGGTTTCTGCTGTTTTCCGAGCATGGCAGTCTAGAGTCATCCCACCTTTAATCATGAATATTGGCAGATCTAGGCTTGTCCTGGGCCCCTCCCTGCTTTCCTCTCTTATTCTTTCCAACACTAGTTCCTAGAATCAGATTTACTTCCAGATTTTCCTACCCAGTCCCCTCACTCTACACATGTGGAAACTGAGGCTCAGAGAGGTGCCATTCCAGAATTAGAGGCAGGCAGAGCCACTTTACTTCTCCTCTACTGCTCTCTGCTGACTCTCAGCAGTAGCTGCAGACTCTTCAGTTTTGCCCCCCCCCCGTGTGTGTGTGTGTGTGTGTGTGTGTGTGTCAGAGTCTCACTCTGTCACCCAGGCTGGAGTGCAGTGGCTCACCCCAGCCTCGACCCCCTGGCTCAGGTAATCCTCCCACCTCTGTTTCCTGAGTATCTGGGACTACAGGTTCGGGTCAACATACCCGCTTAATTTTTATTATTTATTTATTTATTTATTTATTTTTTACAAACAAGGTCTTGCTATGTTGCTAAACTCCTGGATTCAAGCAATCCTCCTGCCTCGGCCCCCCAAAGTACTTGGATTATAGGTGTGAACCACCACGCCCTGCCCCAATCTCCTTCTTGCCTCCTAATCTAATGTCCTATTATGAACCCCTGAGGGAAAATGTAATCATCATAGTTAACATTTATAAAGTACATGCATTATGTTCTTTAATCTACACTACAGCCCTGCCAGAGTCACTGATAGTGTTTATCTCCATTTTACAGATGAGGCCACAGAGGCACAAAGAGATGAAGCCATTGGTACAGTAAGAGGCAGGGCTGGGGGAGAGAGATCCAAGGTTTCTGCACTCTGCAATGACCTCATCAATGCACTCACAGCTAAGTGGATTATTTGCAAATTTTCCTTCTCTCTCTAGGAATTCTTTTTTTAGAGATAGAGTCTTACTACATTGCCCAAGCTGATCTTGAACTCCAGGGCTCAGGCGATCCTCCCGCCTCGGCCTCCCAAAGTGCTGGGATTATAGGTGTAAGCCACCACTTCTGGCCCCTAATTCTTTTTTTGCTGTTGGAAGGAGGTAGGTGGGAAGAGCAAACAGACCAGAGAATAAATTAGCAGAGCAGGGGTTCTTAATTCCAGCGCTGTGATCTTGGTCACAGGATAGGGTGGGAAGACAGAGGGAGCGGTGGAAGGAAGCGGTGGGTGGAGACAATGGTGGGTGCCAGTGTCTCCCATCCCAGTGTCTCTGCCACCCTCAGGATTTCTAGCACCCAGGATGGCAGCAGCTATGTTAGATGGACAACTTCAATCAAGGGCTATCCTCAGCTCCACTCAGCCTCCAGGGGCCTAGAGACCTCTTTTATTTCCCAGGCTGCAATACATTTAGAAGAAGAATGCCAGACAGGGGTACAAATGTGTCATCTGGTTTACATTTCATGAAGGAAAACTTCTTGTTTTTTTTAGTCAGAGTCTTACTTTGTCATGGTCACCTCAGCCTCGACCTGCTGGGATTAGGTGATCCTTCTGCCTCACTCAGCCTTCCAAGTAGCTGGAGCTATAGGCACGTGCCACCATACCCAGCTAATTTTTCTTTTTTAATTGTAGAGACAAGGTCTCGCCAAGTTGCCCAGGCTGGTCTCGAACCCCTGAATTCAGGCAATCCTCTTGCCTCAGCCTCCCAAAGTGCTGAGATTACAGGCGTGAGCCACTGCTCCCGGCCAAGGGAACACTTAATGCACAAAAGATTTTGCTTATAATCGTACAGCTTAGAAGATCACTCCAAGGAGTAGAGAAATGACATGTACAAGGTAAGCTCCACCAGAGCATGTCTTCCCACCCCAGCTCTGAGCCCCACTGTAGCTTTGGCGTCAGGAGCTGTGCTCCGTGCCAGGCGGGTGCTCCTTCGCCTTTGCTAATCTTCTGATGAGTGGATGGTGCACCCCAGGCGGGTGGGCTGAGTGAGACTCCAGTTTAAATCTGTGAAAGAAACACTTTCTTTCAACCCTGTTGAGATGTCCCTGTGGCTGCCAACAAACCCCATTTGGAGATCATGGCAAAAGTAGAAACTGGGGCCTTTGGTGGTTGTGACACCAGGGTACTGTGCTCCCCTCCCTCCCCTCCTTGGTGCTGCCAGACTGCTATCCTTCCCTTCCCATCCACTCTCAGGATCTGCCTCCCTCAGGGAGTCTTCCTGGATTAACCTTGCCAACTCCACAACCCCCTGATTCTGTTACTCAAAGGCCCAGTTTCAATCAGATGCTCCCGGACCCTTGGGCTGTGGATCCCAGTGAGGGAGTTCTTGCAAGGACATCTGGAGTTCTTGCAAGGACATCTTCTGACCCCCAGGTGTACCTGATTGTGCTTGGAGACCAACCAAATCTCTGTCTTGTTTATGTCTGTGTTTTTATTTTTTTGCAAGACTGTGGTGATGAGTAAAATTAAAATTCCCTTAAAAGTGTTTCTGGATTTATTGTAGCTTTGGGTCATTAGGCATTTCTTCAATTTACAGATGTTAGAAGTATAGCCACTAGACGCGTGCAGTGGCTGTCACCTGTAATCTCAGCCCTTTGGGAGGCTGAGGCAGGAAGATTGCTTGAACCCAGAAGTTAGAGAGCAGCCTGAGCAACATAGTGAGACCTCATCACTACAAAAAAATTTTTAAAAATGAGCTAGGTGTGGTGGCATGCACCTGTAGTCCAGCTACTCAGGGGGCTGAGGTAGAAGGATTGCCTGAGTCCACGAGGCTGAAGCTGCAGTGAGCTGTGATCATGCCACTGCACTCCAGCCTGGGTAATAGAGTGAGACTCTGACCAAAAAAAAGGGGTGGGGGGAGGTGGCATGTAACATCAATAAGGGTACCTGATCTCAAAGCAGGCAAATTGGGGACCAAAGAGAGGCCCAAACTTAACCTGTACAATGACCACTTATGTACCTAATCCTGAATTGTACCCCACGTCTTTAAAATAAAAGAAAATAAGCTGGGTGAAGTGACTCACACCTATAATCCCAGTACTTTGGGAGGCCGAGGCAAGAGGATTGCCTGAGCCCAGGGGTTTGAGACCAGCCTGGTCAACTTGGCGAGACCTCATCGTTACAATAAACCCCCAAATTAGCTGGGCATGGTGGCACACTCTTGTGATTCCAGCTTCTTGGAAGGCTGAGTCAGAAGGATCACCTGAGCCCAGTAGGTTGAGGCCGAGGTAGTTGTGAGCGTGCCACTGCACTCCAGCCTGGGTGACAGGGTGAGACTCCAACTAAAAAAAGAAAAATAAATAATAAAATAAATATATGCTTAAAAGAATAAAAAGAGGTATAACCACTAGTGTGTCTGGGAGTGCCTGCGCCTGTGGCTAGTGGGGTGGTGAGTAACTTTTGGATGCTAAAAAGACCTTTGGAACCTGAAGAGCTGGACCCTCCTGCTTAGAGATGCTATCTTGGCCTGTTCACATGTGGCTGCATGCATGGCATGGTGGTGGTGTGGTGTGGATGTGATCAGAAAGTACATCCCATCTCTCAGACATGACTGCAGGAAGGCAGTGGTGGAAAGGGTGTACATCAGGGAGCCTGGCTTCGAATCCTTGCTCTTCCTACTAACTATAGAGCCATCTTGAGCCAAATCACAGCCTCTTTAAGCCTGAGTTTCCTCACTTGTGAAATGGGCAGAATAAAACCAGCTCCCTCAAGAGGTGATGATGACCAGGAAAAACCTTATAAATTATAAAGTACCAAATCAGGTATCATGTGGTAATCACCCTCGGAATCCATGACACACGTGCAATGGGCACGCAGTAAGTTGACTGGGTGAAATGCAAGACGCAGATTGGCCAGGCAAACAGAAGATAAAACGGTCCCCCACCTTTGCCCAGCCATGCTCGCCTCAGAGGAGCTGTGCCCTGAGCTCACTCTGCCCAGAGACTCCATTACAGACCTTGAGTGCAGAACCCTCAAGATGCATTTGTAATTTTTATTGTTATATCTTTTAATTTTATTTTGCTCTCCCTGCTGTCTTGAGCAGGGGAGATAGGGAGCTGGTATTTATTGCTGCTCCTGCGACCTACCTCTTGGAATGTATGTATCAGTTAATTTAATCTCCCCTGGTTTTATTTAAACTGTTTTTCCTGATTCACTCTCTTCACTTCTCCACCCACAAACCCTCCTCCCCCACTTCTTCTTGCTTCTGCCCCCTCCTCTTGTCCCACCCTCCTTTCTGCATCTGTTTTGGGACTCTGTCTCTTTCCTCCTCCTTCTCCCCCTCCCCTCTTGTCTTTCCTCTTTCTCCTCCTGCTCTTTCTCCTCCCCTCCTCCCACTCTCTCCTCCCTCAGCCTGGCTCCTAGCCTGGGCCTTTCCATTCCTATGTTCTGGGAGCATGAAGTGTCTCTTGCACTGAGGTTGCTACAGTATTTTCCTGGCTCCTGCACACCCCCTCCCTGTCCCCTTTCTCTCTCTCCCTCTCTCTCTCTCTCTCTCTCTCTGCCCCGTTGCCTGATTGACATTTATAAATTACCCAGCTGAAAGTGTTCAATCCCTGACCCGCCTGTTTCTGTTCAGCAATGAGTGAGATTTGCAAGCATTTTGTCATATAATTACTGCAAATCCCTTGAAAATTTCCACAACAAGGCCAGATGAATGGTAATTTGGGGGCCTGCAGCCCCCAGTTGCCTGAACAGAAGTCTGAGACCAGAAATGCAAACCAACCCCCACTCCTTAGTGCTTATTTATTTATTTATTTATGGGGGGGGTCAGATGGCTCATTGGTCGTTTTGTTTATTTCCCCTAGAGATTTCTGGGAAAAACTTGAATGGTGCAGACACACACTTCTCCACCTCCTCCTTGTGTGCGTGCTGTGAAATATTTGGATTGGGAGATTTATTTGCCTTACACGAGCGTATTTGTGCTGATTTTATTGTATTGACTGGGTGCATTTTTTCTGCGTTCTACTACAGTTTTATTGTGTGCCAGTCGTGGGCATACATCACCCACATTGTTTTCCGCAAAAATTACGCCTCGTTTTGCTGTGTCTTATAGGACTTACTGCATTAGTACCTGATGCAGGGATTTGCTTCTGCTCTAACTGCCCCTCTGCCTGGGGTCACCCCATCTGGGCAGCACTAGGTACTTTGGGGTACAGACACAAGTATCTGGGTTTCTGTGGCCACCTCTGTGGCTCCTACTGTCTGGCGGTTCTGACTCATAGACTTGGGGAGGGAGAGGGACGATGGAGGAGGTGACTGGAGTCGGCTATAGGGTAAAGGTCAGAGGTCATGGGGCAGAGGGTGAAAGAGGCCAGAGCTAAGCAATAGATTGAGGAGAGGATGGGGTCCCCAATGAGGTGGACCCTGTTAATTTGTCTGCTTCCTGCCAGCATTTGAGAAAGTCCCTACCCACAAGCTGGATTCATCCCCAAGGGACATTCTTGTGGTCTCTCATGGGGGCTTATAAGTATGATGGAAATATGCTTTTCACTTATGGGCAGAGAGAGGGTTTGACTGATATCTCATGGCACAGCTGTTCTCCCTATTTTACAGATGGGGAAGTATTGTCATGAAGAGACTTGGTCACTTGCTGGGTCACACCATATAGGGAGTGGTGGGTGGGGACTGGAGTCTATGCCTGCATGCTTATAACCCCTGAGGCAAAAACAAGAGAAAGAAGGCAGATGCTAAAGGTTGGTGACTTAAGGCAGAAAAGTTGAAAGCCCAGGGTTTTAGAAACCATCTAACCCATCTCCCTGAAAGAGGGGGAAACTGAGGCCCCGAGGAGGTTGGAAACTTGCCCAAAGTCAAGCAGACTGTGATCAAAGGGAGAAGTCTTACTTTCCTTATTCTCCTGGGACCATCTGTAGGCTTGGTTCTGACTTTTGGGTGCTTGTCTGGCTTGCTACTCCGTGGTGTGTGCAAGCTTGTGTGTGTGTGTGTGTGTGCACACACGTGCACACAATGTGTATAGTGTATCTATGATGCGTGTGTGTACATGTCAGGCAGCGGGTAGTACACATGTGCCATGATGGGTAAGAGGGATCACCTGAAGCAGGTCTGGACACCCACTAACCTCCTTGGTGGCAATGAACTTGGCCTGTGATCTCCCCTCCCAGTTCTCTTGCCTGATGGTTCCTGAAGCTGCCTCTAGTCTGACATTGTTTTCTGGGAGCTTGAAGATAGATCTGGGCCTGACCTGTTCTCAGGACGTCCACAGTCACCTTCCCATTTATGCCCATTTGCCCCGTGTGATCAGGACCACATGGAAAATGTACTGGGTTGATTTAAACATCTCATCCCCTCCCCTCTCTATACCACCTTAAAAAAAAGAAAACCAAAGCTTATATAATTAAATTAAAAGAAAATGTGTCTTATAATAAACTGTATTTCCTCATGGTAAAGTCCCATTTTTGAGGTGAGGTTGTAATACCGTATCTAGAAATGTTTTCCTTGGGGTATTAGCTATCTCTTCCAGTTAATTGTTTCCATCATTGTATCAGGAGCTTGTAAGAGAAGGGGGGTCTGGCCTCCTGCTTCAGCAGCAGCTCTCCAGGAGGGTCTTCCAGAAGGAAGCTGCTCAGTGGCAGAGGTTGGGCATGCTTGAGGGTGGGGGTCTGCCCCAGGCCTGCCAGGCTCAGCTGTCTTCTGGGGGCCCCTGCAGGAGATGCTCTGGACACAGGGACCCCTGCAGGTATGGCCAGGGAGGCCTCTGCCCTTTCATGACCCTGAAGGCAGTGACACGTGTCCGCTCTTCCACACGTACGTGCCTATGCATATGACCCAATCCGATATGCACAGACAGGCTCACACCCACAAATATCATAAGCCTGTAGTCTGACACACTGCCACACTCAGACACCAACTCACTTGTGTGTACAAATGCATACAGACTTGTGCACACTGTAGGCACACGGCCACATATTGGTGCTGCAAGCTGATTGTATACATGCAACTCTCCCTCAAATTGAAGTCAGCATATGACTTCAAAGGCAAGAGCCCAGGTTCCACCTTCTCCCATCCTGACTCGGTGGGCCCTAAGGCAATACCCACCCTCTCTAGGCTCAGTTCTCTCCCAGTAGAGGCTCTGCAGGCTCCAACTCTCCACCAGGCCAACTTTGTCTGGTCTTGGTTACTTGCTCATTTCTCACTTGGGGTTCTCCGTAGGAGGCACGAAGGGGATCTCTCCCCCTTCCTGAGTTCAGCCCTGGCTTTGTCTCATGGCACTACAGGTCCCCACACTTCCTCTGACCACTCTCACTCCCAGAGGCCTTTCCTCGCAATGCCAAGACCACCCCCCTTGTCCAGTGCAGGCCACAGACACAGGAAGGAGGCAGTGGGGAGCCTCTTCTCAATGGGCCTGGAATTGGGGGCTGGATGGGAAGCTTTAGGGTGTCTCCTGGGTGTCCCCCAGTCCTGGACATCCTCTCCCTGGGGCTCTCCACAGCTAGTGACAAAGATGGCCCATCCCAGCCAAGGGGGGGGCAACAGCAGTGTGAGGTCAGCAGAGGCCAGAAGGGAGAAGCAGGAAGGAGAAGCAAAGCTTCAGAGGAGGCAGGGCCTGAAGGAATCTTAGATCACTTCACGCCAAGATCATCTGTCCCCTGGTAGGAGGCTCTTGACTCAGTTTCCCCTGACAAAGCCAGAAATGGAAGTCTAAAATAAGTTTTGAGGCAAGTGTTTGTATTTGTGTCCTTGATGGGTTTTTGTCGCATCTCTTCTTCACTCCCCCTGAAATTAACACCCTCAATGGTGGGGGGAGGGGGAGGGAAGAGGGGACAGGGTGGTAACCAGGGGCAACCCTCCTTTCTCGCCCTCATCCTGAGTTAATACCACTGAAGAGCTCTCCAGGGCCAGCGAATCACCCACATAATTATCCCTGGTGGTAATGGGCTTGGAGAGGTGAGATGGGGGTGGGGGCGGGCTGAGGGGTAGAGGGGGACCCAGGATGAGGGGTTGAAGCTAGGGGAACAGAGGGATCTCCTCCTCTGTGGGAGGTGGGCAGGCACAGATGTGGGCACTGGCAGGTGTGGGTCTCAACTGCCAACCCCAAATCCCTGAATCCCCCTCCCCACGTCTGCTTTTCCCACAGTAACACTGAAAGTCTGACCTGGGGTGGGGGGACAGGGGAGGGAGGAAAGGGTTCTGCTGTGGCAGTTTTTCCTTGCTTGAATTTCGACTTCTTTCAAGAACTATTTGAGAGCCAAATTGACTTCTATTGTCTGGTTTGAAACCTGGCGTGTGTGTGTGCGTGTGTGTGTGTGTGTGTGTGTGTGTGTGTGTGTGTGTGTGAGAGAGAGAGAGAGAGAGAGAGAGAGAGAGAGAGAGAGACAGAGAGAAAGAGTGTCAGTCTGTGTGTTACTCAAGGGTTTTCTAGTTTGGGGAGAGGTAGGTCAAAACTAGGTACACGGCCAGGTGTGGTAGCCCATGCCTATAATCTCAGCACATCGGGAAGCTGAGGTGGGAGGATTGCTTGAGCCCAGGAGCTCAGGACCAGCCTGAGCAACAAAGTGAGATCCTATCTCTACAAAAAATGGAAAAAGTAGCCAGGCATGGTCATGTGCACCTGTAGTCCCAGCTACTCAAGAGGCAAATACACGAGGATTGCTTGAGCCCAGGAGGCTGAGGCTGCAGTGAGCCGTGATCGTGCCATTGCACTCCAGTCAGAGTGAGATCCTGTCTCCAAACAAAACAAAACAAAACCAACTAGGTATGCAATTTCAGATTCTACTCTTCTTCTTCCAACTTCAGTTCTTTCCTTGGAGGAAGGTGTGGAGGAGGAATGTGGTGTCAGATACCCCTCTTCCCAGACACAGCAGGGAAACTGCCATCTAGGCTTATAGCCTGCCACCTCACCCCCACGACACATTTCCATGTAGAGGCTGGAGGGAACAAGAGTGTGTGTGTTGGTGACAGACAGACACACATAACAGACACAGAGGGAGGTGATGTGGAATTAAGCTGGAGGGGGCTTTCCTGAGGGTGGGAAGGAGGTAGTCTTGAGCATGGAGCTAACTTTTGGGCACAGAGCCCCAGATTCCAAGGTTGGGAATCAGGATCCAGTGGCTAGGTCTACGTCATCAGTGTCTAGATGCTTCTCTGCCTCCTCCCGCCAACCCATCGCAGCTCCAGCACAAATTTGCATTTAAATAGAGATTTTTTTGTTTAATGAGAAGGACCCAAGGGAGCCCCCAGACTATTAAGTTTCCTTCTGGGGACTGTGCAGAGCCTTCTTCATTTGCCCTCCACCCCAGCCTCCCGCCCTCCTCCCCCAACTGTCATATTACGCTGTGGCCATATATTCTGAGGGCCAGATGAGGCCCTGGCTCCAACAAGCTGAGAGCACTTGTGGGGACAACGGGGCCAGAGCTCCTGGGAAGACAGAGAACGTGTAGCCCTCGACCCCAATACCTCCCTCTTCTTTGTCTGCTTGAGGCCTGGGCACCCCACCTTAGACTCCTTTAATCTCTCTCTATTAATCTGGACTGCTGGTCCCGTTGCCGGCTCTGGGCTGCAGGCAATAGTGGCAGAATCCGTGTTCTCATCATGTTAGGCAAAGCGTGTTCATTAGGAGGCAGGACATCTGGTTTGAGTCCTGGCTTTGCCATTCCCAGGCTGTGTAGCCTTGGGGAGGTCACTATCGCTCTCTGTGCCTTGATTTCTCATCTGTGGAATGGGGACAAAAACAGAATCCTCCCCAAGGGTGGGTGTGAGGTTGAATGAGACAATGTGGCATGCCACTGTGTCTGGCACACAGTGTGCCCATGGCTAATTGAGAGGATCAGACAGAGTGAGATTTTAAGAAAAGAGTCTGCTGCTGTAGTGAAAGGAGCAGGATTTGAAGTTGAGAGGTGGGTTCCTTTCCTGCAGCCTGAGTTATAAGCTGCGAGGCTTTCCCATCAATGGCTCAAACTTTCCTCATCTGTGAGTTGGAGATTCTGAGTTAGAACTCACCTGAAAGGGCTTTTCTGAGCACCAAATGACACAGCCGGGGCTCAGGGTCCCTGGCACACAGATCATGCTCAGAGAATGTTAACTCTCCTCCTCTTTCCCTTCTAGAGGGTGGGCAGGCCAGAAAGGGGATCCAAGGGCTTGGAGAATATTGGGGAGAATGGAGTCAGGGAAGGCACCCAGGGATCTGAAGTTCAAGAGGGTATGGGTGGGTCCTAGGGCCCCCATCAGGGAATCTGGGGAGTTAAGAGCCCTGAAGAAGAAAGGAGGCTGCCTAGTCCTGCCGTCCCTCCTCCCATGGCAGCCCCTGATGGGTAGTGACATGGCATTGTGTGTGTTGCAGGGGTCATGGGAGATGAGGGTGTCAGTGCACCCGTGGATGATGGCTGAGGGGCCTAGGAAGGAAATTGAAGGAGAAAAGGTCAGCTCAGGTGGTCCCCCCACCCGCCTCTCCCCCATCTCCTCATCACTGGTTCTGGGAGAAGGAAATGAGACGTGACAGGTCCCTGGCCACCTGGATGGGCCGAGAAGGGAGACAGGATGGGCATGGGAGGTGCATGTGAGTGGAGAGGGTGTGTGTGTGTGTATGTGTGTGTGTGTGTGTGGTGTGTGTGTGTGTGTGTGTGTTTTAGAGAGAGAGAGAGAGAGAGATCTGTTCTTCTTGATTTTCCCCTATCCTTACCCTGCCCCCCAGCTGGCAGGGCCCAGATCAGTCTTGGCATCTCAACTAGCAGAGTGACAGTGACAAGTTCTTTGATTAGAAAAAGTCCCTGTGGTTGGATTTCCCCCTCCCTCCTTCCTAGACCCTACCTCTCCCTTCTTCTTCGCCTTTCTCTTTTCTTCCTTCTCTCTTTTTTTCTCTTCTGCCATCTCCTCTTTCTATCTCAGTTTCTACCTCCTTTTCTCACTTTCTTTTCTTTTCTTTTTTTGAATTGGAGTTTCACTCTGTCACCCAGACTGGAGTGCAGCCTGGCCACTGCAGCCTCGACCTGCTGGGCTCTGACGATTCTTCCGCCTCAGCCTTCAAGTAGCTGGAACTAAAGGCGTGCACTACCATGTCCAGCTAATTTTTGATTTATTGTAGAGATGAGGTCTTGCCAAGTTGCCCAGGCAAGTCTCGAATCCACAGGCTCAGGCAATCCACTCACCTCAGCCTCCCCGAGTGCTGGGATTACAGGCTGAGCCACCGAGCCTGGCCACTTTCTTATCCTTTCCTTCTTTCTTTTTTTTAAAGGAAATAGGCCAGGCATAGTGGCTCACGCCTGTAATCCCAGCACTTTGGGAGGCTGAGGAGGGAGGATTGCTTGAAGCCAGAAATTTGAGACTATCCTGGGCAATATAGCAAGACCCTGTCTCTGCAAAAAACCAAAAAATTAGCTGAGCATGGTAGCATGTGCCTGTAATCCCAGCTACTTGGAAAGCAGAGGTGGGAGGATAACTTGAGCCTAGGAATTTGATACTGCGGTGAGTGAGCCATTGTACTCCAGCCTGGGTGACAGAGCGAGACCTTGTCTCAGACAAATACAAATTAAAAAAGGAAATAACATCTTACAGACGTAGTTGAAGAACCCCCTCACCAGGGCCTGGCTAGCTCTGTGAGAATTGGGACAGGTTGATGACCCTTCTGGGAGGACCCAGCCCTGTAGGTACAGGGTATGACTGGTTGATGGTGCTTTCTGTGAACAATAAAAAAACATTCTTCTTCTTAGTGGACTCAGTCTCACGCTAGTGCATGGCTTGGCAATAGAGCAAAAGCTGGACTTTAGTCCTTGAGTGCCTCCTTTGTGCAGTGAACAACCTGCACACCCATACAGGGCAGTGGTCCGCCTTTTCCCCTTTTCTCCCTCCTGTTTAATGGCCACTCTGTCCTGACGCAGTTGCATGTCCCTCATACCCACCTTTTTCTCAGCTCCCTTTTTCTCTTCTCTCTCCTCCTTCTCTTTCCAGCACTCATCGTTACAAGTCTTACACACAAGTATTTTGCATGCCTGTGTGTGTCTTTGTGTAACATCGTTAGGATGTGTGTACATTATTTCTACGTGGAAATGTGTGTTTTTGTCTTTCTCTTAGGGATTAGCATGAAACGTGTGCAAAATTGTGTGGCTGGGCTGTGTGTGTCTGTGTCTTGCCTCAGCTCTCTGGGGCTCCCCAGCCATTCCCTCCCCTGAGTTTAGAAGGGAAACCCCACAAGGCTGAGGCCCTGTGTCCTCCAGTCCCCTCTCAGCCTTTTGCTGGCCCTTAGCCTCTTCTCTAGAGCCCCTGAAGGGCCAGCGGAGGGTCACCCTGTCCTGCCCTGCCCCACTGGCCTTGAGGCGGGTCCCCTCTGCTATCCTCCCCAGACCTCTTAAGGCCTCCAACACCAGAGCTGGTAGGGCAGGGGCAGGCAGGGGGAAGTGGGAGGTGGAGAGGAAGCCCGAGGAAGCTGGGCAGGGGCTGGCGGCCCTTGGGACCCCTTTCTACAAGGACAGAGGCGGCACCAGCTGCTCCACAGAAGAAATATTCCCCAAAGTCAGAGTGGTCGTCTCGTATTTTAAGTGGCCCTTATTTATCACCGTCCTCCTGGGCTCCCTATCGCTGCAAATGATGATAAAAGACGGCGGCGAGGGGGGCGCGGGGGCTGTTCCCGGCTGGCCCTGTAGCATCAGGGGAGGCGCAGGCACACAGCAGCACATGGGCACAGTGATACACACAGGAAGACACGCCACCACACAGGCACAATGATAGGCACCCAGACACACTGTACCAGCTGTGCTAACAGACACACACACACACACACACACACACACACACACACACACACCCAGTGACATGGACACAGACTCAACTACAACAAGGACATGTCCACAAATGCTGACCACAGACAAATATGCCCAGGGACACCCACAGCTGCAGACATACACATAGCCTGACATAGATGCAGGGACAGTTACACTCACCTGCACATACCAATATGCATGTACAGTGATAGATACAGGCACACACTGGTGCACACACGTGACATAAACATGTACACTCACCAAAACAAATCTGTGCTCACATGCCGCCCGGGTACTCACCCCTGTGGCATAAAATACCCACTCTTCATGTCCCCTATGCCAACGTGTCTGCTGCCTTCAGTATGACTCTATCCCAGATGGCCTCTGCATGTGCACCCTCCCCCAATTCAGCCGCTGCCCATGTGGCAGCTATCACATAGGTATATACCCAACTCCACACATATTTTTCCAGACATGTAGATGTGCAGATGTATTCATAGCCCAGCAGAAAAAAATGGGCATCAGACCAACCATACACAGAAATTAACACAAAATGGATCATGGACCTGCATGTAAGACATAAAATGGTAACACATCTGGAAGAAAACACAGGAGAAGGCTGACGCAGTGGCTCACGCCTCTAATCCCAGCACTCTGGGAGGCTGAGGTGGGAGGATTGCTTGAGCCCAGGAGTTTAAGACAAGCCTAGGCAACATAGTGAGACCTGATCTGTATTAAAAATAAAAAAATTATCTGGGTCTGGTGGCATGTGCTTGTAGTCCCAGCTACTCAGGGGGCTGAGGTGGGAGGATCACTTGAGTCCAAGAGTTTCAGACTGTGGTGAGCCATGATTGTGCCACTGCACTCCAGCCTGGGTTACAGAGTGATACTCCGACTTAAAACAAAGGTGGGAGAAGATCTTTGGGACCTTGAGATAGGCAAAAAGTTCCTAAGAATACAGTCACAGGCTGAAGTTGCACAGCATTAAGCACAAGCTTTGAAATCAGAAAGCCTCTTTGGGTCCTGTTTTATTACATAACCAGCTGCATTAACCTTGGGTTAGTGACTTGCTTTCCTTGAGCTCAAACGCCTATTGTATGATGAAGTTATAACACTACTTACCTCTCTGGACACTTGTAATGTCCAGAGAACTAATGCATGTGAAATGCCCTTTAAAAGTTGTGATGCACCATGTAAAGTTTGGCTAAATAGAAGAAAGTTTTGTGCATTGTCATTATTCACACATGTACCTAGGCACAGCTTCTCATCAGCAGTTCACAGCCCACACACCTTTCTGCCTTCTCACTTGGGGAGTATGCTGGGGGCCTCGATGGCCTTCAACTTATCTGGGGAATTCTCCCCCCCACCCTGATCCCACACCCTTTTCCACACCAGCCGCCCAGTTGCCAATCAACCGCCTTCCCCAGCCTCAGCCCATTAGTAGTGCTCCCTGGGGGAATCTATTTTTTAAAGGTTATTAGCAGATTATTGGTTCTTTATCAACCTCAGGCCCCAATCTTCAATCTCCCAATGAAGCCATTGTCGCCTAATAAGAAGCACTTGATAATCTTGGCATGAAGGTGGTGGAGGGCCTGGCGGGGGTGGGGGTGGCTGGAAGGAGGGAAGGGTTAACAGCACCGCCCCAGCCCCCACCCCCTCGGTCCTCAAATAGCTGAACTACTGTATGTTGTAGTTTTCAACTGCAAATCATCTTTAATAGCAGACATCACGGGATGGCTCATTACATTAAGCTATTTTTCATGCTATCTCCTGTAATATCCTCTAATCCAATGCGTTTCAAATCACCTCGGGCTAAAATAAGAGACATAGCGATGTAATAGCCTAGTGTATTAGTGGGTTAATTGCCCTGTTGTACTCTTTCTAGTAGCTATCTCTGGAATGACTTCTATATTAATTGTAAATTGCTTAATACATTTAACTCCTTGCCACCGCCCTATCCCCTAACGAAGGAGGCCACTACCCAGTTGCTTGATGGGGTGTGTGTGTGTGTGTGTATGTGTGTGTGTGTGAGAGAGTGTGTGTGTGTGTTTTGTGGGCGACTCTGGTTCCCCTCTGTCTCCTTGGTCCAAGATGGAAGTGCAGGCTTGGAATATACTTGTCAGTCTAACAAGGGGAAAAGGAATGAGATCAGCATTTATTGAGCACCTACTATATGCCAGGCCTTGGGCTAGGCCTTTCAACAAATGATGTCTCATTGGAGCCTAACAAGATCCTGGGTAGTGGCAGTATTCTCCTCAGAGGTCATGCAGCTTGTTCAAGGTCACAGAGTTATGACATGATGAAGCTGAGGTGGCACCCAGACCTGAGGGTTCCTGGAACCACAGTGGCTGAGCATGGAGCAGAACCTGGGGACTTTGAATGCTAGGCCAGGTGTGGTCAGCAGGGTCCTGGGGAGCTCCTGGTCTGGAAGGGAAAGACATAGCCTTTGATTTGGGAGGAGTCCCCAGTCTGATGGGGGAGACACAAGCCCTGCACTAGGGGGAGTTCCTGGTCTGATGAGGGAGCCCCAGCCTCTATCACAGGGAGCCTCCAGTCTGACGAAAGGACAGATCCTCTGCTAAGGAGACGCTCTGGCAAGTGGCAGACACAACCACTGTTCTGAGGAGCACCCAGTCTGATGGGAGGAAAGCAACCTCTCCTGTCTGATGAGGAAAACATAGTTCTGTCCTGGGGGAACCCTCAGTAAGATAGGGGAGACATGGATCCATACAGAGGAAACAGAAATAAGGCACAAATGAATGAGACACAAGGCAGAGTGAATGGACACTGCAAATAGGGTGCTTAGAGCATGAGGGCAGAACTCAGCACCCTGGCCTGCCTCGGCCACTGGACCAGACTGGGGAGCAGGGAGGGGGAGGAGGCTCAGAGCTCCCTCTCCCTTCCTGAGCAGAGGGCCTCTGCACTGACCCACGCACAGACCCTCTCCCAGAGCTGCCAGGAAGGAGCACCGCAGCCAGGGCAGAGACTGAGACCTCCTCCTTGCCACCACATAGCCCCCTCCTGTATCCTCTTTTCCAAAAAGACCCCCACAGCCTGTGTCACCGGATCAGGGCCTTTCCTGTATTCCCTTCCCTTTTCCCTCTTTCTGTCTCTATGGACAGGTGACAAGTAGGGGATCCCTGAGGAAGAGGAAGGAGAAAAGCTGGGGAGGAAGAAGGAGCTGGAGGAAGGGGGTTGGGCGAGGTGCCCACACAGGGTCACAGGGATGTTTCCCTTCTCCAAATTAGCACTTTTCACACCCACACACAGACACACACACACTCAACGGTTAGGAGCACTGTAACCAGGGAGTTACTGGATTACAGAGATTCTGTGTACAGTGTGCTCCAGGCACGTAGTTGGGCGGAGGGACCCAAGTTTCAAGTTGCAGAGAGAAGGCCTCCTTTACTCCAGCCTTGCTCCATGGAAACCCCAACGGGGGGCTGTTGGTGAGTGTGGGCCTGTGGGCCGAGGCCTGTAGCCGCCCACTCCCTGGGACGGGTCCTTGGGACAAAGAAGAGAAAGAAGGAAAAAGAAGGAAGTGGAAGGGAGGGACGGAAGGAGCAAAGGCGCGTGGAGAGCGCGCCTGCCTGGGCGCTCCAGGGGTGGGGGCTGGAGGCGCCCGGAGTCCCGGCGGTGGCGGTGGCGGTGGCTTTGTTGGCGGCTCGGATCAACCTTGAGCGCGGGCGCGGAGACAGTGATTTAGGTGCTGGCACTGGAGCGTGAAGGTAAATGGCCACATTTCACCGTCAGGAGGTGAGCCACAGGCGCCCGCCCTGTCCCTTCTCCCAAGGCCCTGGGGCGGGTGGGGACTGGGGGGCTTCTGCTGCCCCCTCCCGGACTCACCCCAAGCTCTGCGGCTAGGAGCGTGGCACGCCCCTCGGGTGTGGGAGAGGAGGGTGCGCCGGGCTGGGGAGGTGACCAAGATCCTCAGAGCCGCCGTTCCAGACCTCTTTCTATTTGAGCCTCCTCCTGCTTGGAGGCTGTTTCTTCACCTCCCTGTCGCCCTGACTTGCTTCCAAAGCTGCCTCTAGAGAGAAGTTGAGAAGCGAGTGCTGAAAGCCATTGGTACTTTGGGCGTCTAATTCCATGAGAAGTGGAAATAGGCACCTCCTGGTTGTGTAGACATCACAGGGCGTCTGTCCTCCTTAGGACCGGGCCTCTTTGAGGGAACCCAACAGCCCACAGGGCCCAGGGGCACAGCAGGCTGAGGTGGGAAAGTGGGGCCTAATGAACAGAAAGCCCTAGTTCCTCAGACCCCAATGAGTATGCCAACTTCTAATAACTGACGTTTATTGAATGCCTACCCAGCTCACCCAGGTCATCTCCTTTACTTCTATAGGGCCTGCCTTATCCCCGCAGTGCAGATGGGGAAACTGAGGCTCAGGAGATTAAGGGACCTGCTGAAGGCCACAGGCTGGAAAGGGGTGGAGGAGGCTAGGGACCCAGGCCCCTGAGCCCCCAGTGCTCTATGGCCTCCGTGAGCTTTGGGGTCTGGATGGGGCGGGAATGGGGTGCTTGTGGGTGTAGGGAATGCTGGCTTCCAGCAAACCTCACCACTTTTGTATGTGAAAGTCCTGGTTGTAAAAATAAGCCATGCTTATCTTTAAAGCATACAGAAATGTGGGTGTGATTTGCTAACTCCTCCTCCCTTGGGCCCAAGCTTCCTTCCCAGAGACCCTTTGCCCCTCTCACCCGGTGCTGAGCCCCTTGAACCCTCCCAGCTCTGAGTGAAGAAGATATGAGCGGGATGTTGAGAGGAGTAATTCGATTCATTTTGCTGTTTTGCTGAGAAAGAGGAGGAAAAAGAAAGAGCCATGTGGGGGCATGCAAGCGCTGCTGAGTCGGGGCATAGCATGGCAGGGTATCCCCCATCCATCACTTTCCAGGCTGTGGCAGGGTGGCACAACCAGCCAGGGCAGGGAGGCCTCCAGCCTCTGCCCATCTCCACAGAGGCCAGCAGCAGGTGAGAGGAAATAGCTCTTTGGCTCCACTGGGGTATCTTTGGTCATTATTATTCATAATGGCTACCTTTTATTGGGCACTTATTATGTGCTAGGTATACCTTCAATCATGCCAGCAATGCTATGAAGTATATGTTATCCCTATTTTATAGATAGGAACACTGAGGCTCAGCCCTGGCCTAAGAAGAGTCCATTGCTGAGGGTTGGTGGAGTTGGGATTGTACTCAGGTTCCCCTGGTCCTGAAGAGTTTCTTCTCCTTGCAGCCTGCCTCTCTACTCCATTGTCTGTGTCCTAGGGGAGAGGCCTGAGGAAGCCTGCCCAGAGTTCGGTAAAGGACACTGGCATCTGCCTCCCTGGTGTGGTTTTCCAGGGTGCTGTTTTCCTAAGGAGTGTGGGTAGGACACCTGGTCAGGGCAGAGGGTAGTCGGTGAGGTGGGTGGAGGTCTAAGTTCTCAGCTGGCCTTATGGTCTCAGGGGCTCTGTGGGCTCCTGCCTGAGGGTTACCCCACCATGGGCAGATAGGAGGCAAAGGCAGACAGAAGGGTCACTCTGTGGGCTGTGACCTGCCGGGCCCTAGGTTCTGAGGGTCCCAGAGGAAGGCGTCTAGGGTAGGGTTTGGGTTGGGAAAGAGATTACCTTTCATGGTCTGAAGCACTCCTTGGAGTAGCCAAAGAAACCAAGCAGAGACATTACATGGGGGTGGGAGGCAGGTGTAGACGTCACAGCAAGTCTGTCCTCCTTAGGACTGGGCCCCTTCGAGGGAACCCACAGGCCACAGGACCCAGGGGCACAGCAGGCTGAGGTGGTAGGGAGGTGGGGCCTAATGAACAGAAAGCCCTAGTTCCTCAGACCCCAATGACTATGCCAACTTCTAATAGTTGACATTTATTGAATGTTAATGTGTGCCCAAAACTGTGCTAAGTCTTGTCTGAATCCTGACAACCACTGTATGCAGTGAGAACTATTATCAACCCCATTTTACAGATTAGTAAAGAGAGGCGCAGGCTCCCCTCAGCTGAGACTGTCTCCCAGGCCTGTTGCTATTACCTAGGTCAGGAGGGCACAGCATGTAGAAAGAGGGCGCCAACCTTTCCATCTTAGAACAGGGCCTGGCCTGGAGGCCTTCAACAAACAGTCACTCTTATTTTATTATTCTAGGGTTTTTTTTTGTTTTGTTTTGTTTTTTGTTTTTGAGTTGGAGTCTCACTCGGTCGCCCAGACTGGAGTGCAGTGGCTGCTCCCGGCCACCGCAGCCTCGCCTGCTGGGCTCCAGCGATCCTTCCGCCTCAGCCTTCCAAGTAGCCGGAATTACAGGCATGCGCCACCACGACCGGCTGATTTTTTGATTTATTGTAGAGATGAGGTCTTGCTGCCCAGGCGGGTCTCAAACCCGTGGGCTCAGGCAATCCACTCACCTCAGCCTCCCAAAGGCGCAGGATTACAGGCTAAACCACTGAGCCCGGCTTATTCTAGGGTTTTAGTGGGTGGAGGCTTCTGGCTGGGCCACCTTGCCTTTTAGTTCATTGTCTCTGTGCTCAGCTCTGAGGACCAGGGTCCTGTCCTCCTACCTGGACATCAGGGCACTCTTCCCTCCCATCTGTCTTTCCACCTCCATCCTAGCCCTTGATCTGCAAGAGATGCATGTGAGAACACATGTGCACACGTGACCACAATCAGGGGAGCAGGTGACTTTAGAGATGTCTCTCATCCTGTGATGACACAGGCAGAGAGCAGGGAAGGGTCTCCCAGAAAAACCCCATCCGGGCCAGGCACAGTGGCTTTAGCTCTTTAGGAGGCTGAAGCAGGAGGACTGCTTGAGCCTAAAGTTTGAGACCAGTCTGGGCAACATATCAAGACTCCATCTCCACAAAAAAAAAATTTTTTTTAATTAGCTGGGCATGGTAGCCTTCACTTGTAGTTCTAGCTCCTCAGGAGGCTGAAGCAGGAGAATTGCTTGAACACAAGAGTTCAAGGTTACAATGAATGATGAAGGTGCCACTGCACTCCAGACTGGGTGACAAGAGTGAGACCCTGTTTCTAAACAAGCCAACAACAACAAAAACCTTCCCAGGACGGGGTCTGACCCTAGGTCAGGGATTTTTCCGGCCTCCCCCAGAGCGGGGGACTTCAGAACCCCAATCCCACCATTTCTGAGCCGGGGCTGTCACATGTTTGGCTGTGTCCAGCTAGCCTCATGGTGGTGATAAGACCTACATCTGCCTTCACCGTGGTGACAAGACCAGGGGACATCCTCTTTCTGTGGCCCTCTCCTTAGCATCATTGGCTCACCCCATTGCCATACTTGGCAGGGGACTCAGATTCCTGCTGGTCCAACCCACTCTCTTGATAGTAAGGAAAGGGAGGCACAGAGAAGGGGAGTGAGTTGCACAAGGTCATACAGTGAGTTGGTGGCAATCTCCTGATGACACTGGGGAGAGCAGCCAGATGAGACTTTCATAGGGCACCCATGAGATTGGAGGGGCCCTGAGAAGTGAGGGCTGCCCCCTCCCTCCCCTTTCCCGGGGTGTTGTCAGCCAGAGCACTGGCTACCCCTTCCCCATCCTCATGCACCAGGTGGAATTGTCTTAATGCAGCAAATTGTTCATACACATGTAAGCAAATATCTTCTCAAATTATCTCTTATCACCAAACAGCCTGCGATGCTCACTGGCTGGAGGGCCGAGGTTGTCTTTCAATCCACTGATGATGGGGAGGGGGCAGGGAAGCGGGGCCAGCTGACACCAAAAATAAACTGGCGGAGTGGGGCTGGTTGTCGCAAGGGGCAGAGCGAAGTTGTCAGGCAGCGAGAGCTTGTGAGGCGGCAGGACGATAATGTGGCATGACACTTCTGAAATGAGCGGCCCGTTGCCATGGTGAGCAGCCAGGAGGGACCGGCTCTCCCGAGGCTGAAATAAAACACGCTTTAAATGATGTTTGATTAGAATTTAGATCATGTAACCGAATACCTCAGTCCTCCTCTTCCCTGTGCCTTTCTGCTTTCCTTCTTTTCTTCTCCATTCTCCTTTTCTTCCCTCTGGCACAGACACACACGTGTGCACACAGGCACACGCCCACACGCTCACACATGCAAGCCTGCATGTACATATATACACACACCTTTTTCCTCTCCCCTTCCCGGTCGCTCCGTGCCTCAGTTGGACCTTGGATGAGCAAATTCAGCTCAGAGCAGATGCTGGGCACCCCTTCTGGGGTCATAGCAGTGGTCCAGAGGGCAATGAAGCGCTTGAGTCTCTGCTCTGGTAACAATAACGTTAAAACAATTCAAATCATCTAAGCCCCTTGTTCATGCAGTCCTTTATCCTTTATAAAGCTCTTCCAAATGCGGATTCATGTTTTGTTCTCACTGCAGCCCTTTGCCTTGTCAAGATCATACCCATTTTCTAGATGAGCAAGCTGGGGCTCAGAGAGGCCAAATGTCTTTGCCCAAGGTCATGCAGCTGGCAGGATGTGGACCCAGCACTTCCCTGGACTGCCCTTTGGGCTCGTGGGAGCAGCCTCAGGAGGAAGGGAGTACAGGCAACTCTCTGTCCTCTGGGTGTTCAGACAATTACTTGTCTGGCGTGTTGTGAACACTTTCTTTGCTATTGGCATTGGCCTGCAAAAAACATCCAAAAGACAGGTAGAGAGGCTCTGGCTGACTTCTAGAGGGCTCTGGGGCATACTTGGAGGTTTTCTGGCTCAGTGCTCCCATTTTTTTGTTTGGTAACAGGTTTGTGGTGTTTTTCCAGGGCGTGCCGCCCAGGTGAGGATGACAGCCAGTCCTGGAGTAGGGGAGCGCTGCTGCCATTGTTCAGAGTGGGGACAGAGGGCGGGCTGGCACCATATGGACCCAGAAGAGATTGCTCCCTGGAATCCCCATGGCTCCTGCACCCTGGATCGTCTCTGAGGCCCAGGAGAGGTTATCATCATCCTATTCTGTGTCGAGGAGACATGACCTGACCCAGTGTCTGGCTTCTCTAGCGACCAGTGTCTCCAAGTCGCCTCTGTCCTTATCAGCCACATCCATTCATTCAGTCACTTAGCCGGCACATGTCTGCACAGCACCTGCGGTGTGCCCCACTCTCACTACAGAGTCACGCCTAGGCTCCACTTTCCAAATGTGAGGTCAGTGAGGTAGGTGGCCTGGAGACACACCACACCACACACACACACACACACACACACACACACACACACACACACACACAGGGTCTCCTGTGCACAGCAGGAAGTGCTCCGATGGAGGAGGGAGTAAAGTGCTCTGGGAGTGTCAAGGATGGGAGACTCTTTATCTGGTGGGAATCAAGGAAGTCTTCTCAGAGGAGGTGATGTTTGAAGAAAGAGTAAGAATTTTCCAGGTGGTCAGATAGGAAGGGGTAGCCTAGGAGGAGAGACCTCAGTGTGTAAAAGTCCACCCTTACTTGACGGGCTGGTAGCTTCCTGGGTGGGTGGGAGGGTTGTGTCTCTCTCATCAGACTCAAAGTTTCTCCCTCCCTGAAGACTGGGGCTTCCTTGAGGGTGGATTGGTATCTTCTGTTTCTTTTGTCTTTTGCTCCAAATGGAAGGCATTTATTTCTTTGCACATCCTGTCCGCTCTGTGAAAGCAGGGACTCTGCCTTACACACGTGTCTCCCTCATGTCTGGCACAGGACCTGTTATAGAAAAAGGCGTCACCATTTATTGAGTACTTGCTTTACGTGTTCCTTCAATCCTTACAATAACCCTTTGAGGCAGGTACCACCATCATCCTTATTTTACAGATGGGGAAACTGAGGGTCTGGGAGGCTAATTAACCTATCCAAGGTCACACAAATAGCAGGAGCAGAGTTGGGATCTACATGTAGATGGTCTGACTCTGAAGCCCATGCTCTTGCCCCTGAACTCTTGTCAATGGACTTTGTTTTACCTTTGAGTTTGGTGGGTTCAGCTTCCCCCCATGACCTGGGGGTTGGGTGGACAGCTCCTGTAGCCTGGGAGCCTGTGGCTGGGGAGAAACTTCAAGGCAGGAAAGAGTGGGGGTTGTGGCAAGGAGTGGAGCCACCAGCGGGTATCTGGGGTCGCCCAGGGTAGGACGGAGGGTGGGACAAGCTCTCAGATCTGGAGGATCCAACCAGTCAAAGTTGGGAAAGGGTAGAGGAAGTGGGGCCGCTGAGGGTGATGGGGCCGGTGGGCAGGGACCCGTCACCTAGAACCAGGTCTCTCCCCTGTCCCATCCTCTGTCCCTGTATAATCACTGTCAACACTTGAACCTAGCCCTTCACTTCCCGCCCCATGGCTCCTGCCCAGCCCTCAGGAGCCTTTCTCGCTTCCTCCTCTCCCTGCCCTCCCCTGCCTTCCTCCTCTGGCCACTAGTTAGCTTCCTAGAATAGATTGGATTGCTTTATTCCTGTGCTCCAAAACCTTCTCCCCACAATCCAGATCACCCTGCCTGCTCTCCAGCCCTGACATGATCTGACTCCCACCTGCCTTCCTGGCCTTGCCTCTTTCATCGTCTCCTGTTCTAGGTGGCTCAGTTTCTGGTGTCTTTTCTTATCTGTGCCCTTTCCACCAATGCCCTTACTCATGCTCTGGTCACATGCCTACTCATCTTTTTTTTTTTAATTGGAGTCTCACTTTGTCACCCAGGCTGGAGTGCAGTGACATGCTCACAGCCACCACAGCCTCGACCTGATAGGCTTAGGCAATCCTTCTGCCTCAGCCCTCCAAGTAGCTGAAACTACAGGTGTGCACTATGATGCCCAGCTTACTTTTTAATTTACTGTAGAGACGAGGTCTCACCAAGTTGCCCAGGCTGGTCTTGAGCCCCGGGCTCAGGCAATCCTCTTGCCTCGGCCTCCCAAATTGCTGGGATTACAGGCTGAACCACTGTGCCCAGCATTTTTTTTTTTCCTTTTTAAGAGACAGGGTCTCGATCTGTCACCCAGACTAGAGTACTTCTGCCCAGCAGCTACATCTGCAGACTTTGTTCTTATCTTCATGGTAACATGGCAAGGCAGGTACTAGGGATGCCTTTGTGTGTGTGTGTGTGTGTGTGTGTGTGTGTCTCACTTTGTAGCTCATTGAAGCCTTGACCTCCTGGGCTCAGGATATCCTTCTGCCTCAGCCTTTTGAGTAGCTGGGACTACAGGTGTGGACCACCACTCTAGGCTATATATATATATATATATATATTTTTTTTTTTTTTTTGGTAGAGATGGGGTCTCAATAATGTTGCCCAGGCTGATCTCAAACTCCTGGGCTCATGCAATTCTCCCAGCTTCGGATTATAGGTATGAACCATCATGCCCAAAGGATGCCATTTTAACTGATGAGAAAATGAAGTTTTAGAGAATTTAGGAACACAGTAGGGAGAGAGAGAAAAGGAGATGGAGGAGGAAGAGAGGGAAAAGGTTAGATCTGGCTCTGACTTAGACCTTTAACCTTTGATCTCTAATCCTAGAGCTAAATCTTAGGATGGGACCACCATGGCCATTGAGCTCCATGCTGTGGGAGAGACAAGAGGGTCAATAGACTAGAAATGAGTATGTCAACTCAGCTCTGTCCTCGGGGTCAGAGGTGGCCCAGGCCAAGGCCTCTGTAGCCATTAGAAGCCAGATGACAGTTTGATTCGCTGGCTGGGGAAAACCTCTTGTGAAGCCTGAGGTGGGAGGGAATGGGTGAGCAGGGGGACACACAGCAGGGACTGGGGCAGTGGGATTACCGATCCTGCGGCCTTGTAACCAAGGACCATCTCAACTGCACAGCTCACCGTGTCAGTGAGCTTCCTCGATCAGCACACGCAGCCTTTTTGGGAAGGGGACAACCTTACAAGGAAGAACAACATTGGGGGGTGAGAGGTAGGGCCTGGCTCAGCACAATACAGGAGGAACAGCCTGGACTTGAAGGTCAGAAACTTGGGGGCCAGGCCCCATTCAGTTGTTCAGGGAGTCCCTGAACGTCTCGATGTGCCTCAGTTTCTCCACTGATGAGTTGTGGATATAAGAGCCCATTTTGCTCCTTTCAGTGGGTGCCACAGAGGTGACAGTGATTTGAGAAGTCAGGTCTAGTGTTTCGGGGTGAGTCGGGGGTTAGGCTAGAGGCGGGGTCAGTGGGACCCAGCCCATCACAGTCTCACCCTCGGCGTGGGCAGTTCCACCAGGGTGGATGTCATCAGTGAGATCCGTGTGGGATGTGAAGGGGCTTGGACAGGGCTGGAATCTGTGGAAGGATGGAGACAGGAGGGGTTCTGGTGGACAGGGGCTGTCATTCTACTATTCAGGATCCCTCAGAAAAAGGGTTCTTTGCACTCCCACCTCCCATCAGCTGACTTGGAGCCTAGTACAAAACAGTAACGGCAATAAAAACAAAAAGTTCACCTTTACTGAGCTCTTACCACGTGTCAGGCTATCCTAACCCTTTACCTGCATTGACTCCTTTCTGTCTCAGAAACTCCATGTAAAGGACATGATTGTTATCCCTACTCTACAGATACAGGAAACAGAGCTGTTAAGTGACTTTTCTTTTCTTTCTTTTTTTTTTTTTGAATCAGAGTCTCACTCTGTCACCCAGGCTGGAGTGCAATGGCACACTCACAGTCACCACAACCTCAACACGCTGGGCTCAGGCAATCCTTCCACCTCAGCCTTCCAAGTAGCTGGAACCGCAGATGCACGCCACCACACCCGACTACTTTTTTAATTTATTGTAGAGACAAGGTCTCACCAAGTTGCCCAGACTGGTCTCAAACTCCTGGTCTCAGGCAATTCTCTTGCCTCAGTCTCCCAAAGTATTGGGATTACAGGCTAAGCCATCACACCCAGCAAGAGTGACTCTTCTTAAACATTTAAATGGCTTATAAATGGCAGTCAGTCAGTCTCACATGGCCCGGGGTTTTTGCTGTGCTATGGCCTCAGGAAGTAATCCCAAATACTTTGTGCTTCAGAAGGTGACTCCTCAGCTAAAGAGACCTCATTGGCCCCACATGCCAACCCTAAGCAGAGGGACCTCTTCCCCTACCAAACAGAAAACCTAGGTTCAAATCCCAGCCCTGGCTGTTATGCCTGCTTATATAATCTTGGGTAAGATAGTTCATCTGTAAAGTGGGTAGACACGCATTTGCTGAGTACCTATAATGTGCCACATTAAATTTAAATCTCACCACAACCTTACAAGATAGGCATTATTTCTCCATTTTACATCTGGGAAAGCTGGGACACAGTATGGCTAAGGCCACAGTAATCAGGCTGAAACTGAACCCAGCCTATCTAACTGTGAAGTTTAGTTTCTTTCTACTCCTCCGCATTCCTCAAAGTGTGATCCACAAAGCCTCAACTCCTGCGGTGTCAGGTGTCAATAAGTGTGGAAAAAAAGCTTCCATGACCAACTTTGTTTAGGAAAGGCCTTTTTCAACAAAGTTAAACAGATTCTTTGCTGCAGGACTTCTCACATTGTACTCATGTGCCTTGTGTAGTTCCAAAAGAAGAGCAGAAATTGTATTAACTAACTCTTCTTTGCTGTGAACAAGTTTGTTGAGAAGTGTTCTTTGGAGCTCACTTTGGGGGATGCTGCACTTTACTGCTTTCCTGAGAGCAACAATCATGCAGACAGCAGCAGCCACAGTGTCCATAGATGGGATCATCACTGTCATTATAAGCTTTGGTTCAATTGCAGTATTATTTTTCTGACTTTCTTTCTTTTTTTTTTTGAGTCAAGGTCTCACTCTGTTGCCCAGGCTGGAGTGCAGTGGCATAATCATGGCTCACCGCAGCCTTGACCGTCTAGGCTCAGGCGATCCTTCCATCTCAGCCTCCTAAGTAGCTAGGACTACAGGTATACACCATCACGCCTGGCTAATTTATTTTTATTTTTATCTTTGTAGATATGAAGTCTTGCTTTGTGGCTCAGGCTGGTCCCAAACTCCTGGGCTCAAGCAGTCTTCCTGCCTTGGCCTCCCAAAGGACTGGGATTACAGGTGTGTGCCTCCAAGTCCAGCCCCCATCCATGTTTCTTGGGAGCTTTTTCAGAACGTTGTCCTTCTCACTCCCCCTCCCCATCTAAGTGCTCTAATTCTTGAGCTCAGGCAGTTCAAACCTGTAGGTTTCTCTGTTCTTTGTGCCTGGGGCACTTTTGCGCTCACCTCCAAGCTTTGACCTGCGCTCTGCCCCTCTGGTTGCCGTCCCCTCCTTCTCCTTAAGAGCCTTGTTCCGAGAAAGTGGAAGAGGACTGGAGAGGGGCGGTGAGTTGGCCAGGGCCATGTGGCGAGCCCTGCCCCATTTTCACCTTCTCGTCCCCCAGTGCTGGTTTCCACAGACCTCCCTGCATCTGAGAAGTCATCTCTGATGACTTGTCCCAGGGTCAACCTTGAGCTGCTCGGGTTTCCCTTAGTCCGTAATCCCTAGTTTCTATTATACATGGTGCAATGCAAAGAATGGGTTTGGTTTTTTTTTTTTTTGGTGCACCACATTCATTTTTTAAAAAACAGCTTTATGAAGTATAATTTTTAGACCATAAAATTCATCCATTGTGTTTATTCAAAAATTGTTTATTATAATTTTTTTACATAAAGAAAGCACAAATGAGTACATACAGAAGGTGAGTTTGTACAATGTAGAACCCCTGTGTCCTCAGCACCCATCTCAGAAGCAGGACACCCCAGTCCTTGGGTCCTCCCTTGGACACCCTCCTGCCACCCCAGAGTAGGCAACCTCTGACGTCTAGCTCTGTAGAGAATTATCACAAAATAAAGTCACAGCCTTCCCTTTCTCCACTCTTCTCTTTCTCCTTCCTCCCTTTCTCCCTCCTGCCCTTCCTTCTTTCCCCCCTTACTCCTCCCTCTCCCTCCTTCTTTCTTACTACTTTCTTCTCTCCCCCCTTTCCTTCCTTCCTTTCTCCCTTCCTCCCTTCTTTCTTTCCTTCTTCCTTTTTTCCTTCCTTCCTTCCTTCAATTCTTCCTTCCTCCTTCCTTCTCTCTCTCCCTTACTGTCCTTCTTTCCTTCCTTCCCTTCCTCCCTTCCTTCCTCTCCCTGCCTTATCCCTCCTTTCTTTCCTATTGGTTCTCATCTGAAATATCATTTGAGTTTTGTATAAGAGGCACCGCAGGAGAGAAGGTAAAAGCCTTCAAAACAGTGACTTGGGAGGTAGCCAAAGACGGGGTCAGGAGCTGAAAGACCTGAGTCCTGGCTGGGCCGCTGCCAGCGTGAGGTCTGGGGCTGGTGACTGAACCTCTTTGTGCCTGTTTCCTTATCTGTGAAGTGAGAATTATAATGTGACTGACTTCAAAGCATGTGGAAAAGATTAAATAAGTCACCTTCACCTTGTACCTGCTCATGGTGTGACTGGCTGTAGGAAACTCTCATGAGATCTGCCAGACAACTGCATTTCTTCCTAAGAGAAGACACATGGACGTGAGGTAAGCCTCTGCTGTTAATTGAGCACATACAATATGTGAGGACTTTCCCTCTCATCTTCCACCAATCCTGCAAGGAGAGGCTACTATCAACATTTTATAGATGAGGAAATAGGCCCAGAGAGGTCAGTCCTGAAGACATAGATTGGCAAATGGTGGAGCTGGTGCTTGAACCCAAGGAATTTGGCTTGAATGTCCATGCCCCTGGTCACTGGTAAGTCTTACTTTACTTTCTCTTGGGCGCCCTAAGGTCTGGCTGTAGCTGTGAGCTGAGTATGAGGTATGGGCTGTCTTCTGGTTGCTTAAGACAGGATGGGGCCAATCACAGGGCTACTGCTTGGCATGCTGGGAAATCGCCTGGGGGCAGGGATGGGGCACTGGTGAGGGCAAAGCATCTAGCAGTAGAGGGTCCAGATGCCCTGGGTGTGGGCTTCTTCCTGGGAGCCCAGACCTTCAGCTCCAGGGATGGTCTGGGGCCCTGCTGCAGGGGCCCCTGGGGACAGAGAAGTGGCCCTGTGGGGCGGCTGTAGCCCATCCTCCTGGGTATTGGAGAAGAGCAGCCTGCCCCTGCAGACTCCTTGTCCTGCCTGGCAAGCATTATGCGAGTGGAGGTTGTGGAGTGGGGCGGGGCAGGTTGGCCATGGGGGCACCGGTGCCGAGTGCCCTGTCAACCTTGGGTCATGGACTGGGAACTCCCGCCAGCGGAGTCTGGCAAAGGGATGTCAGGGGCATCCCCACCCTCATGCCTCAGCAGGGGCCTCACTTCTCAGCAGGGCTTGGGGGGAGTGTGGACATCACCTGCCCTCTTGCTGGCCTCGACTGTCCCTGCCCTGACCTCGGGGCTCCCTGGGTCTGTCCCGGACATCTGTATCCATCTTGCCCCAAACTCTGGAGTTTCTGACAAATTTCCTTTCATTGCTTCCAGCCATGTTATTTAAAGTAATTAACCTTAATTTATAAATTTTTATATCAAACTGCCTTTTAACTTTTAGAACTGGCAGGAGCAGCCTTATCCCTGGGCTCTTAATAGTTCTCCATTTAATCAAAATTCATCCATCAGGTTCCAGTGTTAAATCATCTTTTAATTGGGAGTTACATTCTGGTTAATAGTTTTATAATTCGCCTCCTCTAATAGTTTTTACCACAGGGATCTCGACTCCATTTTTCCTCACTCCATTATTGCCGGCATGCACTTCTGTGGGGATGGCTTACTGTGGCCCCGCCTCTCTGGCCTCTGCTGGTCGCCTCTTTTGTTCTTGGTGGTCTCATTAATTCCTGAGAAGAGTTCTCTTTCCTCCTCATTACTAGGGCAGAACAGCTCTCCTCGTGAGGGGCAGCCTTCCCGTTTCCACAGCCTCCGGAGCTGGGGCCAGGGCCTGCTCGTCTCCAGGAGAAAGCCAGGCAAAGAAAAGGAAGAGATGAAGACAGAGACAGAAGGATTGAGAGAAAAAGAGAACATAGAGAGGAAGGAGGGCAGGTCAGGCCCACAGTGGACATGCAGTTCCCTGGGAAAGAGGAGCGGAGGAGTTTGGAGTGGACTGGCCTAGCTCGGGCTCTTTCCCCGGCCCCTCAACTGTGTCTCCTCCTGCCTTCCCAGGAGTGAGGTAACTGGGGTGGAGGCAGGTGATATAGAAGGAAAGTGGCCGCACCTGGGACCCTGGGGATGCCTGGAGGAGTGGCTGAGGCTGGAGAAAGTGGCGGGGTAGGCCTGGGGACTCCCTGAGGTCAGCGGGCAGAAAGTCCGGTCCACTCCCAGTTCACTTGGGGCTGCTCCTGTGTTTGCTGCAGAATCAGCACATTCACGGATGAGCCCTGGGCCTCCTGCCAACCAGAGGGCAAGGTTGTGGGGACCCCAAGATCAGAAAGGGGAGAGAGACCTGAGAGACAGAGAGAAGGGGAAGAGACAAAGGTGAGAAAAGAAAGGAGAGGGGAGAAAGGGAGACAACAGAAGGAAGAGAGGAAGACAGAGGAGGGCTGAAGAGAAGAAGGGTTGGGGCCATTCTGTCAGGGAATCCTGACCTGTGAGCTGACAAGTCTGTGTGGGACATGCCCATATACACGTGCATACACAGGCACTCACACAAACCCACACACATGCACAGGCCTGAAGCCAGACCTGGGAGCAGTTAGTGTAGGGGTGACGCTGGGCAGGGCCAAGCCTGGAGCCTATTATGGGATCTCTGCGAAGGCTTTTGGCAGGGAGGTGGGTGGGGGTAAGCTGGAAAGAGTCAGGGCTGGGCTGAGGCCACTGATGTGAACTTCCCTAAAGAAGGGGGACTTGGGACTAGTGCTCCCCTGAAGTCATGACTGCTGAATCTCTATCCTCTACCACCTTCATCTCCAGGGATGGTCTGGGGCCCTGATGCAGGGGCCCCTGGGGACAGGGAAGCGATCCTGTGGAGTGGCTGTAGCCCCAGTAGGTCTCAGCCCCAGCTTCATATTGGAGTCACCTGGGTGATGTCTGAAAATCCCAATAACCTGGCCTCCTCTCACATCCTATGATCATTTTAAAATACTGGGGATGCCAAAAAAATGTATACACATTTTAAGCAATGTTATCTACATATTGCTTTTTGAAGTTGAATTGAATTACAATAGCAATGTGTAATTACAGAAGTCAAATTGACTTGTACTTATCTTTTATTATTGGTATATACTGAGTATTACAATTTTTTTTTTTGAGTCGGAGTCTCCCACTGTCACCCAGGCTAGAGTGCAGTGGCACACTCACGGCCACCGCAGTCTCAACCTGCTGGGCTTAGGCGACCCTTCTGCCTCAGCCTTCCAAGTAGCTGGAACCACAGGCATGCACCACCACACCTGGCTAATTTTTGATTTATTGTAGAGACGAGGTCTCACCAGGCTAATCTCGAACCCCTGGGCTCAGGCAATGCTCTCGCCTTGGTTTCCCAAAGTGCTGGGATTACAGGTGTGAGCCACCATGCCTGGCTGAGTATTACAATTTTAATATAGTTTTTTTCTGTCTTAAAATGTGTATACATTTTTTTGACACCCTCTGTATACCCGCAAATCCTTTGCTATTTCTTCCTTCTTTTTTCTAGGTATTTTTGAGTTGGGATTTCCCTTTGTCACTCAGGCTAGAGTGGAATGGCACAATCACAGTTCACTGAAGCCTCTACCTCCAGGGCTCAGGAGATCCTTCCACCTCTGCCTCTGGAGTACCTGGGACTAGAGGCGCATGCCACCATGCCCGGCTACATTTTTTGGAAATTTTGTGGAGACGAGGTCTTGCTATGTTGCCTAGGCTAGTCTTGAACTCCTGGGCTCAAGCAATCCTCCCACCTCAGCCCCCCAAAGGGCACCCAGCCTATTCCTCCCTTCTAAAGATGGGGTATAATTCCCTTCCCCTAGAATGTGGGCTTATTGTGAAAAACAAATTAAAAAAGCAGAAGTGCATGATTTAGGTTAGGTTATAAAAGGCACTGGGGCTCCCTCCTTGCACTTTTCGGGATCACTTGCTCAGAGGGAAGCCAGCTGCCATGTTAAGATGCTCAAGCAGCCCTATGGAGAGGCCTAGGTGGCAGGGAACTGAAGCATTCTGCTGACGGCCTCATGAGTCCACTTGCAGATGCTCCAGTGCCAGCTGCCACCTGAACTACAAGCTCATAAGAAATCCCGAGTTACGCCCACTTGGCCAAGCTGCTCTGGATACCTGACCCTCTGAAACCATCTGAGATAATATATACTAGCTATTTGAAGGTGCTAAATTCTGGGAGGGAGGGTAATTTGTTATGCAGCAATAGCTAACAAATACACATTCCTTCCATCTGCATCCTGCGGGTGGGGCGGGTGTGTTTAAAAGCTCCCCAGGTGACTCCCACGTGCATCCAGGATTGAGAACCGCTGACGTATGGTCTGTGTGTGCTTGTGAGAGTGTGTGTGCTCATGCCATGTGCATGTGTGTTGGGGAGGCACCGTGTCACACACATTTGCCAGGGTTTGTAAGTATAGGCACCTCCTCTCATGTGCTCCTCTCAGAACATAGCAATGTTTGACCCAGGTGCTCGTGACAGGGCATTGCTCAAGCAGGTCTGGGATCCTGGAACACGTCTTGGGGGCTTTGTGGTCAGACATCCCTGGGCTGCTCACCACTTCCTCTCTCTGAGTCCTTCTGAGCCTCAAATTCCCCACTTGTGAGGTAGGGACATGCAGATCACCATTCTGCCTGAGATCTTGAGGATGCAATGTTGGAGCTGGCTGTGTGCCTCCTGAGGTGGGTTTGGCCATATTTTGGTAGCACTGTGACTTTTGTCATAATGGCTTGGTGTCACACAATTCGGCCTGCAGCTGTGCAGACACTAAAGCAATGAAATGCATGGTCCTCACTGCAGACCTGACCTGGAGGAGGGTCTGCCATGGGTGGGAAGGCAATTTTAGTCATGTTTGGATGAGGAGTTGGGATTTGGGGCAATAGTCTTGGCCTCCTCAGTGCCTCTGCGGGACGAGGAGTTGGTCTTCACATGCTGGAGAGTGAGGATGTCGACCCCGAAGCAGCAAGCAGAATAATAGTTGACTTCTTTTTACTGAGGCAGGGCTGCTCCCAGCTATCCTGGACTGAGCCTCTTGTCTTTGCTAGGCCTCAGTTTTCTCATCTATTAACTGGAGGAGCAAATGATCTGCCACCTCTTGCATGTCGCATTCTGTGTCTTCCACCACAACCCCTGGCATACCTCTTGGGTAGCCTGAGAAGAGGGCCCTCAGACCCTCGGACACAGCCCCACCTGAGGCCGTACCTCCCATTCCACTGGAACCAACTTCACCCCCAATGGTCCCCATCTAGGCCTTCAGGGAACGTAAGAAGGAGGGGAGGGGTCGCCACACACCTGCCTTTGCCCTCCCTAGCAGGGAGCAATCGAGGAGGACTGTATGGAGGAGCAGGGGGTTGATGTGCAAAGGCAGTTGGGTTTGGAGTTTCTTGATGGTTGGAATGAAATGCCTCAAGTCCTGGGAGGCGGAGGAGAAAGAGGAAGAGGAAGAGGAGGCGGAAGGAGAAGAAGGTGGAGGTGGAGGAGGAGGAAAGGAAGAGGAGGAAGAAGGCAGAGTTTGTTGTGAGCCTACCATGTGCCCCTGGAATACTGTGCTCAGACATTGGGATATTTAAGCCTCATGACAATAAGGATGATTGGTGCCGTCTAACAGTGGAGCACTCTGAGACTCGGGAAGGTTAAGGAATTTCCTTGTTCAGTGTAACACAGTCTAAGGAATCAGAGTCTAAGGGTCAGAGACCAGGCCCAGTGAAGGCAAAGCCTGGGCATCTCTGGGGTTTTGGGGAGGAGAGAGGCCATGGACCCACTTGTTCCCAATGGGGCTACTGGCCTCAATTCTTGTCCCTTTTGGAGACTGCCACCAGGTTAGAGATGGGTGGGTGGAAATGATAGTAGAAGTGAGAGGTGCCCCTGCAGCTAAAGGACTTGGGTTAGACTTGTGGGAAGAATGTAGATTCTGAATGTCCAGGGTGGGATGATACAGGGAGCCTGTGGTGCCTCTTCCCTGGGACACTCAGGGGCTGGTCAGGAGCTCAGTCTTCCCTCTCACACAATTTCCCTGAACTCAAAAGGGGATGAGTGTCGGTCCTTGGGGAAGGCAGAGGAGACATAGAAACTCCAGAGCTTCCATTCCCTCACTGCTGGTGAACCCACAGGGCACTCCTGGGAGCTCAGGGTTATTGTCATATCTACAAACGAGCAACTGAGATTCCAGGAGTGAAATGCCTTGTCCAGTGCCCTTTCACTGGCAGGTGGCCAAATCCACTTCCAAACTCGGATTCCTTTACCCCAGAGCCCTGCTCCCTCCTGCCGTAGGAATCCCTCCCACCCCCATGGGACACAGATGCCTTTTGGTCCTAGTCTCTGCTTTCCTGTTTTCTCTGTGACCCTCTGTGTCCCCTGAGCGAGCCTCAGATCATCAGTGACTCTGCCAGTTGGGAGGCTTTGTAAATTGTAGTGTCACTGCCACTGAGGGGGTTCTTGCCAGGCCCCCCATCCTGTGATGACATCCTGTGAGGATTGCTAAATAAGGAGTCATAGTCCCCACAGCACATGGCCAACCTTGACTCTTACTTTTGACAAGTAAACTCTCACGGAGCCCATTTCACAGATGAAACAGCTGATGCACAAGAAGCCTGAGTTGGCCTCTTTCCCTTCCTCAAGGGGCTGGAGTAGCTGAGACCAAGTCCCTGCCACGGCTGCATGGGCCTGGCTGGCTCTGGTCTCTGGCAGAATGAGAGGTGAGCTCAGGGACAGAGAAAGAGGGAGTGGAGCGAGCAGAGCTCAAATGCAGAGCTGGTCTTGGGGCTGAAGAGCTGTGTGTATCTGTGGGGTCTGAAAAAGGGAACGGAGAACTGGCTTGGTGCTTTGCATGCCTGCTCCTTGGCTGCTGGAGGCCCCCTGGGGGGTGGGCATTTCATATATCCTGTTCTTTTGACTCATCTCCCTCTGTGGGGCAGAAACTATTACTCTGATTTACACGTAAGGAAAGCCAGACTCAGAAAGGTTAATTAAATTGCTTGAGGTCACTCAGCTGGTGAGTGGGAGGAATCAGGATTTGAATTCAGGCCTGGCCCGGAAGTCTGGTCTCTTTCCATGCTGCTGCGTGCGTGGGGTGAGGAGTGGACATAGAGGGAAAGCGGCTGTCATGCCCTGCTCCCCACCCCTCAAACTGGGGCTGGAGAGAGGGGCACAGGCTAGGAGGTAGAGGGACCATGAGGGCTCAGTGATGGCAGGGTGGGCAGGCACCCTATGGTCAGACCTGGAGAAGTTAGGCTGCAATCCAGGCGCGGCCACTTCCCATCCATGTGACGTTGGATAAGTCCCTTAGCTTCTCTGGCTCTGTATAAAGCAAGTGTCTGTGAGGTGTGTCCTGGATGTTCAGTGAGTAAATGAATGAAAAACAAATGAAGGTGTGAGGAAGAAGCCCACTCATTCTAACTAGAGTCACAGACTGGAGTACCATCTTGACTCAGGACAGAGTCCCTACAGGGACCTAACCCCCGATCTCTACCTCTCTCAACCCACCTAAATTAAGCCCCCCAGCATTCCCTAGATGCCACATGGATGTCAAGAGACCCACTGATAGGTGGCAGGTGAGGGTGCACTTACTGGTGGCCCCAATTGGCTGCCTGTCACACCAGGGTGTCCCCTCCCCTATGAAGTTGCCCTGAGATCTCTCTATCCCAGCTAGGTTAGTGGCTGTTAATTAAACCAATTGTTGGACTTAATACCCATCCCATTAACATGTCTCCTAGACCTATTAATCACAACCAGTGGAGGAAGGGGATGGAAGCTTCAGGTGGGGGTGGAGGGTTCTGAAAACCAAGCCCAGCTACCTCAGAGAAAAGAAGGGGCCTATGATACTCAAGCCCATCGTTGTTCCCTCCTGGGCGTCTTGGAAACTTTGATTCCTGCCTGAGTTCCCAGAAACCTGCTGCGTTAGCATCCCACGGGGTCCAACTGAGGCCTTTTGGCCACCATGACCCTTGGGACCCCTCTCCCATTCAGCCTCTGCAGAGCCTCTGGGGTAGTGCCAGGAAGAGGTGGAGGTGACAGCCATGGGTACAAGGCAGGGACCCAGATCTCTCCCGTGGGGACAGAACAGAGACTGGGCGGGAGTAAGGCTTACAGTTGGAGAGCTGGATTACCCCTGCTCCGCCACATACACCTGTCCCAGTGCTGTACCCTCTGTAGCTCTTTGGGGCCAGGTGGGCCCCCCAATACCTCTCTTCTCTGCTTAGGCCTTCCTGGAGGGTGGGTGGACTTAGAGGCAGATGCTGCATCCACACAGGGATGCTCAGATGATCATCAGGCCTTGTGCCTTCTTCCTGCTTCTCTCCCAGCTGGGCCCTCCCCACTGCCCCCAGTGTCAGGGGCCAGCTGGGGCAGGGAGGGAGCCAGGGTGGGGCCATCTGAAGGTGCATAAATCATTATTGGCGAAGACCTCAGCCCTGAGCCGCCGGGTGGAGGCTGCTGCTCATGGTTCAGGCCAGGGCATAAATCATAATTCCCCTACAATAGATCCTTTTGCAGCCGCCATCAGGAAAACTGTGTTGGTTTTATCGATTTTTTGACACGGGGGCCTAGGCAGCGGGCGGCTCCTGAATCATTATGAAATGAAACTGATTAGGAATTCATGGAATACTAAATAAACTTTACGAGCCCGTTGTAAGTTTTTTGATGCATGGGGAGCGGAAAATGAAAACTAATGATATAAAAATTACACAGCGTGCTGAGTATTATTATACCGCTATTGATTTGTTTCAAACTGTACATCAAAATCGAAGAGGGCCGGGGCGGCTCCTGCGGCGAGACTGGGGATGTTTGGCCTCACCAGGGCTGGAGGACTTTTTCCCCTTCTATTTTTATTTTTATTTTTCTCTTTCCTCTAGCTTCCTGCTCTGTAATCTGACTCCCTTCTCCCCACCCCCACTTTCCCAGAGAGCCCCAGGAAACCATCTATTCATCCATCCATAGGGCAGCTCTATCCAGGGCTCAGAACCTGGATCCTGGCCCAACCTGAACTCCCCAGCCTCCACTGGTCTCTTTCTAGGGCTGCATTTTAAACCTCTTTTCCTTCTGCCTCCCCTCTGTTTCTCTGGAGAAGGACAGTGTGCTTCAGAGAAAAGAGTTAAGGTTTGTTTCTTGTGTAGCATCTCCCTGTGTGACCTTTGGCTTGTTGCTGTGCCTCTCTGGACATCGTTCTAGAGAGTAAAAACATTGGACTTAGATCAAGGTTTCTCAAAGTGTGGTCTGTTGATAGCTCCTATATCATCTTCAGAGTCTTTTAAAAATACCAATTCCTTTAGCCGGGTGTGGTAGCGCGTGCCTGTACTTCCAGCTACTTGGAAGGCTGAGGTGGAAGGATTGCCAGAGCCCAGCAGGTCGAGGCTGCAGTGGCTGGGAGCGGCCACTGCACTCCAGTCTGAGTGAAAGAGTGAGACACCAACTCAAAAAAAAAAAAAAAAAAAAGAAAACCAATTCCTGGGCCCCCTCCTTAGATGAACTGGTTCCAGATGGGTGTGCGGTGGGGTCTGGGAATCTGCATTTTAAAAAGTTACCCATGGGACTTTGGTGCATGGCACTGCTGATTTGAAGAGACACGTCTAAGCTACTTATCCCACTGGGTTGTCAGAGGTGGCCTTAAAGCTGTGAATATTGCTCTCTGTATTAGTCAGCTTTTGCTCGTTTATGGTATAGTAACAAACAGTCCCACAGTCTCAGTGGCTTTTGCAACAGAAGTCAACTTTTGGTTCATCTACGTATCTGCTGTGGGTCGTTTGTGCTCTGTTCCATGTGTCTTCCTTCTGGAGTTCAGGTTGAAAAAACAGCCCCAGTCTGAGCCATGCTATTCTGATGGCAGGGGGAAAGAACAAGAAAGGTGGTGGAGGCATGTGGTGCTCCAAAGGGTTTTGCTTGAACACGGCATATGTCACTCCAACTCCATTCCATTTGCCAAAAGGAGTCATATCATCAAGTCCGACATCAGTGAGGTGGGAGGTACATTCCTCCCTCAGGGATGGGCGCCGGGGAGTCCTGTAGGGATGGGTGGAGAGAGAAGCCAATGGTAATGTGCTGTGCCACACCCTTCTGGGCTTGTCTTGGGTCCAGGCTGCCCCAAGATTAGGGGTCCAGGGTCTTGTGCTGCTACTTTACACAGTTATGTGTTTCTATGACAATTGTCCACTGATTTCTTCCTCTTCCCGCTCTGAGATCCTGGCCTTCCTCTGGGGGTCTTCAGTGGCATTAGCCCTGTAGCTCTAAGTGTTTCTGTTTCCTTTCTTTCAGGGACCCGGAAACACTCAACCCTGCTCTCTCCACCACCTTTTTTTTTTTTTTTTGAGCTTGAGTCTCATTTTGTTGCCCAGACTGGAGTGCAGTGGCATGATCATGGCTCACCACAGCCTTGACCCCCTGGGTTCAGGTGATCCTTCCACCTTCGTCTCCCAAGCAGCTAGGACTACAGGCATGAACCACCACGCCCAGCTAATTTTTTGATTTTTTTGAACATACGAGGTCTCACTATGTTACCCAAACTGGTCTTGAACTCCTGGGCTCAAGCAAGTCTCTCACCTCGGCCTCCCAAAGTGTTGGAATTACAGGCATGAGCTACTGTGCCTGGCCTTTTTTTTTTTCTCTTTTTTGAGTCAGAGTCTTACTCTGTCACCCAGGCTGAAGTGCAGTGGCATGATCACAGCTACCACAGCATCGACCTGCTGGGCTCAGGCGATACTTCCACCTCAGTCTCCCAAGTAGCTGAGCCACAGGCGCACACCACCATGCCCGGCTAATTTTTTTATTTTATTATGGAGACCTTGTTGCCGTGTTGCTCAGGTTGGTCTTGAACTCCTGGGCTCAGGCAATCCTCTTGCCTTGACCTCCCAAAGTGCTGGGATTACAGGCGTGAGTCACCATGTCCGGCTAATCCCAATCCTTAATGAAACTGCTGTAACAGTTAGAATTCTTTTGTAAAACTGCCTGTCCTTTGAATTCAGAGGGTTACAGTTGTATATTGGATGGATACACAAGGAAATTTGAGGTTCAGTTCCAAAAGAGATAGATTTGGGCAGATAAAAACCATAGTGTTTTATCCATGGAGGGTTAAATTTTGTGTATTAGATTTTCTTAAAGTGTAATGCATTCAGTAGCTTTCATTTTAGTGAATGTCTGCTTTTCACAAGAGGTAACTAACTCATGCCAGTTATCTCTTTTGCTAGTATTGTTTATATCATGTTCAACTTCACATCAGCCTGAGTCTCAGAGGTTGAGCTCATCCCCTGGACACATAGTATGGCATTCCCAGAGCCACATGACTGTTCTGATCTGGACATGCCAGGGTAGCTTCCTCAGGAAGCCCATTTATACTTGGTGTCCAGGGATCATTTATAGGGGACCCACTGCACTAACTTGGGTCTGGGAGATGTCAGGAATGTCAGTGACTCAGGCCTGGCTCTTGGGACCTTGGCACTTGGCATCTCTCTGGGGGTACAGAATCTCTCTCTCTCTCTCTCTCTCTCTCTCTTTCTCTCTCTCATTCTCTCCATACAAACCTTTTTAGGACTGGAAAAAATGGATCACACGATGACCCAGAAGGACACAGGAGTAAAAGTCTTAAGGTTTGAGTTTGAATCTAAGTTCTGCTCCTAGCTTGCTGTGTGTTCTTGGATAAGTTACTTTTTTTTTTTAATCTTGGGACTTAGTTTCTTTCACTGTCAAGGATGAATTTGGACTCAACCCATCTGAGATCCCTTCTAGAGGATTAGTGTGGGCAGGAGCTAACACACCATCACAACAAGATGTTGATGCCTAGCTCAGTCTTAATTCTTTTCAGTTTGGGGAAGGAGGCTGATAGAAATCCAAATTCAAACTAGCTTAAGTGCAAAGAAGAAGTTATTGACTACTGAAAAGGCTAAAGGAGTCTTCAGTTGCAGTGTGATTCAGAAGTTCAGACAATGTTAGCAGAGACCTGTCTTCATCTCTCAGTTTGTCTTGTCTTTCCCTGGTCTGACTGCTTTGTTAGGCATGATCTCTCCTCATGGTGACAAGATGACTGCCAGTAGCACTGAGCCTACATCCTAATGGCTCAACAACTTTGTTAAAGGATGCATATCTTTTTGGATAATAATGGTAAAATTCCCAAGACTAAATTTCATTGACCCATCTTAAGTCACGTGTCTATCCACGAACCAGTCTCCATAGCTGGAGGCAGAGGGAGAATTTCAGTCCCATGGTCATCCCTGGACAAGGTGTGGGCTCTGCAGAACCCCATGGGTGATAGAAAGGGGATATAGGCTCCAAAGAAAACTTGAAGTTCAATTTCAAAAGAGATAGGTTTGGGGCAGACAGAAGCCATAGTTGTCCACTGAGGTTAGGGGCAGGAGCAGAAGGCAGGATGAGGGCAGAGCTGGTGAGGCTCTTCTGGCCCCAAGTCATGTCTGGAACTTTAGGGGCTGCTGGGATAAAGTTCAAGGCTAGGGGTGAGGGTCCTTCACATGTTGGGGGAGCTTGGAGACAGCAGTGGAGCCCTGAGGCTGCCCCAGGTGAGGGGAAAGAGAGCCTCCTGTCCGCTGCCAGCACCCCCATTTCTACAAAGCATGTTTGGTAGCGTTTCAGTCAGGTGATCATGAGCAAAGCTTCTAAGGTTATGGAGTTCTAAGGTTACAGACGTGGGTTCACAGCTCGCTCTACCCCATCCCGGCTGTGTGACCCCAAGCCAGTCTTCTATCCTCTCTGAGCCGCAGGACTGAGTGAGATGATGTGAGTGCTGGCCCCACCCTGCTCCAGGAAGGAGCTCAGGCAAGACTCCTTTGCCCCCTGGTCCTAGAACCTGGTCTGGCACGCAGGATTTGTCCCCTGAACTGATAGGGCTGTTATGTCTTCCCTCAGGGGTGGGTCACATTAGCGGTCATTCCCAGTCTTGATGCTGTGCCTGCTCCAAGGTCACACAGTCCATGAGAAGCTGTGGAACGGAGTGACAGGGAGTGGCTGATAGGGTCCTCCACACATGTGGCTGCCACTGTAGAGCCCGAATGTAGCCAGACCCCCTTCCGCCTCTGCTGTCCCCCTACACCCATCCTGGAGCCATACATCACATATAGATCCAATCCCAAAGTGTAGGTGGACAGTGAAGATTTCACCGAGAGCCAGGGGCGCAGATAACACCACACACCATGCCAGACAAGCCACACTGCCACCGAACCTCTCTCATTCCTCCTTTGTGATCTCGTGCTTTGCAGTGCTTGCCCCCTCCTTTCCAATCCCAGTTGCTTTAAAGAAAACAAACACAAACCAAACCCTCCTTCTGCATCCCTAATATAGCCAAGCCAAGCCCGATAGGACCAGACACCTGCGCATGTTCCACTGGGGCCTCCCTTGACCATCTCCACCCCCATCTTGGCACTATGGCCAGCCACACAGTCCCCACCCAGGCCTCTGTGCCCTGTGTGCCCAGTGGCTCCCATGAGCTGCCCTCCACGCTGAAGCCTAAGGCTCAGAGAGGAAGCACGACTCGCCCCATGTCACCAACCCCCACTCAGAGCTCCTCTGGTTGTGCCCCTGGGGGGTTCCAGGTTTGGTCTGTGTGCACATTTGTCCCTGCCGGTGGGGGTGGGGGAGGCAGGATGGCTCCTGGAGGGCTGATTCCCCTCGTGGAGTTTGGGGTGCTACACACATCAAATTCAGATGTGGTTCTTTCAGGCATTCATTCATTCCTGACCGTATCGACTCCAGAATTGAGTGCTACAAGTAAGAAGGAGTTTAGCTATTATTCTCCTACTGATTTGATTTAATGTTTGGTTTACTCCTGTCCCTTCACCCCTCCTCCCTTCATCAGTTTGACATTTGCATAGTGTTTCCCTGCAGTTGTGTCTAACACATGTGGAGTTTTTCTGGTAACTCCCTGCTTCGGCTTGAATGGCTTTCTTCGGGGGAGTTTTGAACTCACTGAGGCATCTTCTTCTTCCCTTGCCCTGGACTTTGTGTTCCATCCACCCACTGGGGAGAAGCGTGTGTCGATAACCAGAGTTCCCTGGCTTTTGGCCCTCTGTGAGCCTGGAAGCTTCCTGCTGTCTATGGCCTTCAAGTATTTCTGACTGTGCCGGATGGGTGGGGACCTCAGGGTGTCCACAAATAAGTCTGTCCCTGCTGCTGGGTAACCTTAGCTCTTCCACCGGCACCTCTGCTAATGGCTCCAAATCCTTAAGGTGTATCACTGCTCAGCCATTAGGGTGGGCATGTCCTTTCCCCTCTGTTCCCTCATCTGTCTTTTGTTCGAAGCATCCCCCAGCAGGCCGCTCAGGCCTCAGGGTTGAAGGATACCCGGCTGTCTTAGTTTGCTGTCCCCCAGAAGCAGACCCAAGACAAGGGTCCAGCGGAAGTGGTTTATTTGGGAAGTGAAGAACTCCAGAAAGGGATGTGGGATGACAGGAAGGACACCACTGTGAGCAGATAAGCTCAGTCCTGTCCCAGTTCCCCAGGTGACTCAACATGCCTGGGTATCACCCTGGGTGACAGAGAATCCAGTCAGGGGCCATCCTTCCCACTAAAAGACTCTGAGCCGGGGGAGGCAGGACCCAGTGGAGACAGGGAGGTCTTTGGCAGAAACCTGCAGATTTCTGCATCCTAACTCCTATTCCTGGACCCCTTTCTCCAGCTGGCCTGAGAGCAGAGCTGAAACCCTATGGAACCCTAGGACCAGGGGGTGAGGGGGCTGAGGTTACCAGGAGGCCACTAGAAGCTGAGGAGGAGGCCTAACCCAGGCAAAAGCACCAACCACAGAATGGGTGGGAGGTGATCCAACGACTAAAAGCGATTGAGTTGAATCATCACCTGCCCGGGGATGCTGAAGGCAGAAGGCAGGGAACTAGCAAATATTAAACACCTTCTGTGTACCAGCCCTGGACATACAGAACTAAAATGCAAGCTCTTTAAGGGCTGGGGCCCATGTTTTATTTACCTTTGGTTTTCCAGTGCCTAGCATCGTACACAGCTCCTGGTTTAAAACCTAAAATAACAGGAAAAATAGCTGCCATGTACAAATCACCTGATATATTTGTGGTCATGAATCCTTGCAACAATGATTCATGGTAGCTACTGTTCCCTCCATTTTACAGATGAGAACACTGAGGTTCAGTGAGGCTGAATACCTTGCCCCAGGTTGAATGTTTCCTATGCAACAAAGCAAGCACCGGAACTTGGGTCTGTTTGCCTCCCAGGTCCCTGATTTTTCTCCCCTTTGTGACAAGCCCCTGCCTCCACTGGGAGGGAGGCTGGACTGTGGATGTCCCTGGAAGCTCCTCTTGCTTCTGAGTTTCTGTCTTGTTAGCTGCCATCTCCCTCCACCCGCAACCAACCGCAAAGAAAAGGAGAAGTCCTTTCCTCCTCCTCAGGTGGCTTGTGGTGGATTACTTAGCGCTTGACACGGCGTGTCTCTGTGTCACTGTTCCCGGGCGGAATTAAATCAGGGCAGGAAAATATTAATTTGGAGTTGGGGATGGAGGCCGCTCCTTTCCAATTACTCTCCACCCCGTCAGGCTGATCCTGGCGCAAACAAGGAAGGAGGCTGGATTAATTGCTTTGGACTCTGCCCCACTCTGGTCCCAATTACTGGGCCGGCTTGGCTCCCAGCATTATGAAGCACACTGCTGTGCAGGAAATTGTGTGAAATTTTAACGGATTTTCAGACGCAGTAATAGAGCACAGGATTCGGGAGCAGCATTTGCGGGGCAGCCAGGCCCTCCGTGCCATGGCTGAGGTTAAGTTGTTTGGGGTTTCTTTGTGGATTAAAGGATCGTCTGGTTAACCCCAAACCCCGGGCCACCAGCACTGTTCAGACTCTGACCCTGCAGAGGCAGAGTGGACTCCTGGAAGAAAGGAAACCAGCTGCCTTCATCGCAATAATACCATTTTTTGGACCTCCACAATGTGCCAGGTGTGTGTCCACAACATCTGTAAGCCTCAACCTTTGAAGTTCTCATTAATCCCCCATCATATAAGGGAGGAAAAATTTGCACAAGGTTACCTGGCTGCTTAGTGGTGAATCCAGAATTTGAACACAGCTCTGTCTCCAAAGTGACCCTATTTTCTGCACCACTGTGCTTCCTGCTTCATCTTCTGTTTCTTCTTCTTAAGAATGTCTCCCCTACCACACCAGAATTTCTAGGGTACCCGGTCCTTTCTTGCTCCATCTCTGCATTTTCAACCCCTGACAGGGCACCTGACCCACGACAGGTGCCCATGAGGGGTTTGTTGAATGGTGCTTAACTTGGCCTGGCACCTGGACCCCAGGATTTATAAGTGGAATGAGGGGGGTGGGCTGGTGCGAACCAGAGGCACCTCTGGGTTCATGAGATGAGCCCCATTTGAGCCCACAGGAATCACACAGAGAGGCTGGGGAGGGGAGCATGTCCCCAACCCTACTGTGTAACAGGGACTGTCCAGGTGCTTCCCCTGTGCAGTTTCTGTCAGTGCTCACCATGACCCTTAGAGATAGCTGGCATCATCCACAGAGCAGAGATGTGGGAACGAGAGGGCTGTGAACTTGTCTGGGATCACACAGCTGGTAAAGGACAGCCTGATCTGCCTAGGTGCCAAGCCCCAGGACTTTGGCTTGCCTTAGTGAATTGGAGCTGGAAAGATTGGGATATGAGTTTTCCGGGGTGTGGGTTTCTGGCTCTGGCGGTTCCACACCTTTTAAAGCTGTAGCACTTGTGGGTTAAATATTAAACTAAAGTCTACCCACTAATATGTCAGGCTGGTAAAAATGGAACTGCTCTGGTGAAAGAGAGACATTGGGACCCTGTTTCCTGGCCTCTTCCTGCATTCCTTGAGTGGCTCTGGAAGAGACCTCCAAGAACCCCTGGGCTCTGTGTAGCAGGGTCTGAAAACTAGTGATGCAGTTCGCCTCTCCCAGTTTTATAGAGGAGGAAACCAAGGCCCAGAGAGGACAGTGATCTTCCCCAAGTCACACAGCACATGGCCCAGCCTAGAAGTCTTCATTGTGTGAGTTATACAAGAAATGCATGGCAGGGCCTTGGCCCTGGGCTGTGACCTAATATGTTTCCAAGCAGCTGAAACTTACACGACCTATTTTTTCTATCTTCTGAGACTTAAGTCTAAAGCAGGGGACTGGAGACCCTTGGGGAGAGGCTTTGAGGGTGTGGGTGGAAATAGGAGATGGTGAGGCCAGCTGGGGCCTCACCTCTGTGCCATTTTCTCCCTCCTCCTGTCTCTGTCCTGCCCTCATTTTCTCCTGATCATAGGAGTTTTTCTTCCCGTGATTCTTGGCATCTGGCAGCTTCTGACTGGGTTCTCTGACTGGGAAGGGCACTTCTCCTGTCTATTCTTTTCTGTCACACCCCTGGTGTCTGTAGAGAGGCTAGGGTGACCAAAGCATACCAATTCCCATTTCCAAGTCTCTGCCAGCACCTCCGCCTCACCTGTTCTCCAAACCTGTCTGTAATCATGAACAGAAGAATAAAAAAGAAGGAAAAACCAAGGTATCTATTTTTGAAAAAAAATCAGACTAATAAAAACCTCTGCAATTAAATGCAGAACTGATCTCTGAGCTTTCTAGCAGCCAAAGCAAAAAAGAAAAAGTTTGTGGTTTCATGATTCTTATTGTGTAACAAGAGGATGCATGTTTTTCTTTTTGGGTCTATGCTCCAGAAAGTTATTTCTGGTGACTCTTTAGCCAAGTGGGCCTTGGGGTGACATAATGGAGGGGGCCTCAGGTCTACCGACCTGCTCACAGTGTCTATGTATTTATGCCAGTTACTTAGAAGTATCAGGACCACAAGCAAGTCCTGCCTCAGGGGAGGTCTCTCTTCTTGTCAAGGGCAAGAGGTGGCTGGTGGCTTGATGGGCAGTGGGGCTTGATCACCATGTGTCAGCTCTGGAGGCTACAGCACTCTTGTAAAAATGCACTGGGAAAATTCCATGAAATCTGCCCAGCAGAGGCAGGCAACTGCGTAGGAGGCAATAGCTGTGGACTATGGGGTGGAGTGGCTAATGACCATGGAATACAAGAGCCCCTGCCTTGGGGGCCAGGTGTGAGGGAGCAACAAATTATACTGTGAGGGAGGCATCTGGGAGAGAGGTTGGGTTAGCATTCTGGCCTTACTTCAGCATCCGGAAGGAAATTTCTCAAAGGAATTCATCTGGGGGAATTGCAGTATCACTCTTGCAGACCCCCGATATTGCAGTGACTATTATTAGACCTGGCTTGAGGCATGGCACGAGGGGAGGCGGTGGTCTAGGGTGGCTGCAGAGGAGTGGGGGGATGGTGACAGAGCTGGAAAGAGGTGCAGCTGACCTGGAGAAGGGACAGTGAAGTGTAACTTAGGGAAGTGAGCACTGTGTCGCTCACAAATCTCAACTCTCTGGTGGGGCCACCACATGGGAAGGGAATCAGTCACTTATGGTGGGGCCCACAGACAAGGATGCTGGAGACTGGAGGCTAGTGGGGGAATGAGGACAAGGCACACAGGATCATCATTAACTGTCCAAGTCTTGCACGCCCCTTTTAGCAAAAGGAGAATTAATTATGTGCAGGGGATGCCCCTTAATGGCCATGATTTAGTTTAATTTAAGAAACAGGCCCCTCTGCACCCCCCCCGCCCCTCAGCTAGCAGCACAGCCATTGGCAGCTGCATTGATTAATGGCCTCCTCCTGGATGCAGGAGAGCAGTGGTCTCAAACTGGAGCATGCCTTGGCATCACCTGAAGGGTTTGCAGGGCTCCACCCCTGGGTGGTATCTGGTAATCTGCATTTCTAACAGGTTCCCAGGTGATGTTGACAGCCCTGGTTCTGGGAACACACTTTGGAAATCACTGCAGTAGAGACAGGGTTTTATGTAGCCGCATCCCAGGACTTGGGATCTCTGCCCTCCATCAAACCCCTCTCCCCCAGGGGCCTCTAATCCAATGGGAGAGGGGCATGGCCATCTCTGTCACTTTATTACCCCCAGGTGCACCCACCTCTCCAATGCTGTTTAAGACACTTGCATTTTCTCAGCATCTCAGCAGCTCTGTCCCTGGGCGTTTCTATTCCAGAGAGAGAGGGAGGAATGCCAAGGGCCTAATTCCTTGACCACTCTGCCTAGAAGCAGCCCTTCTGGAGTTGGATTCTGGGGGCTCCCACTTGTTGCATCCTTAGTCCCAAGCCCAGAGGGGCCCATGGGAGGCTGGGCTCCTGTTCTGCAGGGCCCCTGTTCCTGCCCACCAGGTGAGAGAGGTCAGACAGTGAGCATCTCTGGCAGGCCAGCAGTGGCAGGAGGGGGCCTACAATTACAGACCTAATTGTGTGACCACAGGCAGGTCCCACCCCCCATGGATTCGGAGCTGGCTCTGCCGGCTCTGCCAGGGCTACCATCCAGAGAGCCTGTTTGCACCTGTGTCAAGGCGAGCTCAGAAAACCTAATTAGCTAGTTTGGTGTTTTATAATTAGGTCCTTTAAAAGAATTCATAGGTGGTGATAATAAACCCATTTAGAAATCTATTAAGCTTTGGGGGAAGTTGAATAGAAACCTTGTAACTATGTGCACACTCACTTTCTCTTCCCCTCAGTTTCTCTTTCCTCCACTTTTCTCTCTTCTCCTGGTCCTCCCTCCTGCCCTCTTTCCCCATCTGCAACCTCATAGTTCCTGACTCCTCCACCAATGCTACATGCGAATCCCCTTGATTGCTTCCTACGTATTGATGCACTTAATCCTCCCCACGACCCCCAGAGGTGGGTGCTTTCATGACACCCATTTTACAGATGGAGTACCCAACTCAACCCAGCTGAAGCTACATGCCCTTAAGTAACTGAGTCAGAAATTGAAACTGGACAATCTGGCTCTTACCCCCTCACCAAACCTCATTTTGCTCAGTCTGCATCACCCTGCCCACAGCCCAGTGCTCTTGGCTCCAATGTTCCCACCAAGCTGGCTGAGTTGACATTTTACACATTCAATTCCTGTTTTCTCAGAGACTTGGTGCCAGGGCTTCAGAGCTAACTTCAGATGGGTCTGTAATGGACAATGGCTTCTAATAAATTTTGCTTCTCTGGCAACTCTTCCCACCTGGATTTCTGCCAAGGTAGTATGTAGACTGAACAGATTGGACCCCTCCCTCCTCACTCCCCCTGCTTCCTTCCTTCCTTTCTTCCCTCCCTCCCTCCCTCCCTGAACCAGAGCCAGGGAGCCAGAGATGCCTGGGACCCCTGAATCCTTCCAGATCTGAATTGGCCTCCCTAACCCTCTCTGATCACCCTGTTTATTTCCTTCATAGCACTCATAACATGACATATTCTCTCAGAGACTTGCTCACGTATTTATTCACTGATTGTTACCCATTTCTTCCCAGGAGAATGCAAGCACCATCAGGGTAAGGACTTTATTTGTATATATCTGATTCCCTGAGGTCTATATTGGTTCCTGGTGCAGAGTAGGATTCAATAAATAGTGTTGAATGAGCAAATGTGTTGAATCTGATCTCAGTTTCCTTATCTATAAAATGGGATAACAATATCTGCTCTACAGGATAGTAAAACACAACAGGTGACCACAAATAGTGGTGCCTTCACTTCATCCCCTCCTGTCTTCCTTAAACTAAGCACCAAAATGCCTAAGGAAGTTCTGCTATTTTAAATTTGCTTGAATGAATTCTTTTTTAGAGTGCAAAGAATTTTTCTGTCAACCAAGTGAGCCCTTCTAGACTTCTCTACTTTGGAAATAGGGTCTTTTTGTTTGTATTGGACTTTCTTAAAGTGGGCTGACTGAGTGTATATCACCACAGAAATGTATATGTTAGTGTCTTGTTACAAGAGTTCATGGTTATGCAGATTCTGAGAATGTAAGTTCAAATTATGCCTTCTTGAAACACAACAACGACTGCAGAGACATCAAGGTCAGGGTTGCTACTTCTTGGCATTCTCAGCAGAGAGGCTGCACTCTGGTGACAGAGCTGGATTTGAATCTCAGATGACTAGCTGCATGACTGGTTGTATAACTGAATATCTTCTGGACTGAATTTTCTCTTCTATAAAATGGAGGGTGGTTGTAAAATTTGTATCTATCTGACTGGATGTCCAGCACTTTGGGAGGCCAAGGTAGGAGGATTGCTTGACTACAGGAGTTTGAGACCAGCCTGGGCAACACAGTGAGTCATCATCTCTACAAAATATCAAAAAAATTAGCCAGGTGCAGCAGTGTAGTGGTCCAAGCTACTCAGGAAGCTGAGGCAGAAAGATTGCCTGAGACAGAAAGTCAAGGCTGCAATGAGCTGTGATTGTGCCACTGCACTCCAGCCTGGGAAACAGAGCGAGTTTCTGACAAAAAAGAAAAAAAAAGTTGTACCTATCTTATAGCATATCAGCCCTGTTTTTTGTTTTGTTTTGTTTTGTGTTTCTTTGAGTTGGAGTCTTACTTCATCACCCAGGCTGGAGTGCAGTGGCACAATCACAGCTCATTGCAGCCTTGACTTCCTGGCTCAGGCAATCTTTCTGCCTCATCCTTCCAAGTAGCCAGAACTACAGGCACGTGCTACCACACCGCCTATTTTTTTTGATTTATTGTAGAAACGAGGTCTCACCATGTTGCGCAGGCTGGTCTTGAACTCATGGGCTCAGGCAATCTTCTCGCCTAGGCCTCCCAAAGTGCTGGGATTATAGGCTTGAGACACTGCATCCGGTCATATCAGCCATATTAAATGAGTTCACAAGATCAATCATTCATTCAATAAAAATTTGTTGACTGCCTACTATGTGTCAAGTGCTGTTCTGAGCTCTAGTGATTCAACAGTAAGACATTTGATTCTCCATGGGGCTTGCATTCTAAAGGGAAATGTTTTATGTAAAACTCTCAGAACTGTGCTCAGTGAATGCTGGCCAGGAGGGTGACTGTGTGCACAGAGTGGCTATACAATGCCTTGAGTTCCTGCCTCCAGAGGCTCTTCAAAGGGAGAAGACTTACATATGGCTGTAGTCATCTCCATGAAATTGATCTATGGCAAGAGTTGAACCCACTCCTTTCTTTCATGAAGCTGGGGTTCTGTATGTGTGTTGGAAATGAGTGGGTATGGGGGAATGTCTGGCATCTTAAACGTGGCATTCAGTGGCCAGGTCTCAACCTCATCTTCCCTTGCACAATGTCTTGCCCTCAGTATGCCTTCACTGTCCACATTTAGCTTTTGCTCCCCCTGTTCCCGGCTCCTGGGCTGCTTTCTTCCTGTTTCTGCAAACTGTCCTCATCCTTCAAGGTCCGCCTTCATGAAACTGTCTTGATCCCTTGGTTGGGAGAAATCCCTCTTTGATTCTCCAACTTCTTCCTCTTGTGTCCTGTGTCCCTCGACCTGTTCACCTGCTGAGCCTTAGACTCCTTCAGGACTACATCCTGTCCTGTTCACTTCCGTGTCCTTGGCACCACAGTGATTTAGTTGAAATAGATTCTCAACAAACATTTTTTAGGCAATTAAACAAACACATGGCTCAGAGGTTTTCTTTGGAATGAGAAGACTTTACTTTTTCTGGGATGAGAGAGATGAGGAGGAGCCTGGTCTGGAGTAATAACAGCCTTTTCTTTGAGTTGGCTGTTGTGCCTGTGTGCAGATGCTTCCATATGTACACCAAAAGCTGCCTTTCTGTGCACTCTCACATGCTCCTTGGGGCATGGGTGGTTGTCTTGGGTGTGTGTTTGGGGGTGGGATATGGTGGCAGCCCAGTGCCCAGTGATGGATGAGGGGGGTGGAGGTGACTTTCCCAGGGGAAGATTAGCGCCTGGCAGCTATGATTTGTCTCGTGCCCTCCTGTCCTTTTGCTGGGCCCCACTGCAGAGTCATTCATTACAGAGGCTGCTGTCACAGGCTGGGGGCAGGGGCTGAGCAATGTGTGTGTGCGTGGGGGGGTGGCAAGCAGGACCCCTCCCCTAGGAGAGACTCTCATGCCAGAGACCAGAGCCCACTCTGTGGCTATGCAGCAGTCTCCTGGAGTTGAGAGAGAGAAGGACCAAGTTGTAATTCACCTTCTGTGATGTATGGTTGCATTCAGGGGCAACACTGTGTGATAGGGTAGGGAGGGGCATTCATTCATTCATTCACTTACTTGGCAAACCATTTTACTGCATTCCCACCTTCTCCCTTTCAGGAACTCCCATATATATAGTCTTTAACAGTTGACAGTGTACTTTCACATTCTTTGTATTTCTGGATTCCCTACAAACATTTTGATTTGCAAGGCAGGCATGTTAAGTCTCATGTTGCAGGGCAGGAAGAAGAAGCTGGAGAAGATAAATTACTTGCCCAAGGTCACTCAGTTAGTGAGAGAGCTGAGACTGTAATCTGGTTCTTTCTGATACCCAGAATTTCTCTTCCTTGATGATCCTCTCCAATAGTCTCTGCTCTGGTCTGGGTGACATTACTCCCATCCCTGGGGCTTCCATGCCATGAATGAATGCAGTACCTTCCCCATTCCCCACACCTTCATTGTACCAACTCATGGCCACTTTTGGACACAGTGGTGTCAGGCATGGAGGATGTGCAGGGGAGAGATCTGTAGGTTTGAGAGAGAAAGAGGAGACCAAGCTGAGGTTTTCTAAGAACTCTCACCCAAATCTGGCAGGACTAAATTAGTATGGAAAGGAGAGAAGGAGAAAACTGAGGAGAGAAGGAGGAAGGAGGAGAAAAAACAAGAAATAAAAAAAGAAAGGGAGGGAAGTGGAAGATGGGGTGAGGAGCTTGAAGATGGAGTAAGGAGAAAGGGAAAATAAAAGAGACATGAATGAGACAGAAAGGAATCTGGAGAAGGAAGGGGAGAAACAAGAGGGGAAGGAGGGATGCCAAAGAGGCTGGGGGAGGGCCTGCTCACTCTGGCTAGGGGTGGGAGATTGAAGGCTGAATCGCAGCAGGCAGTGGAGGAGAGGAATAAGTCATAAACGCTGCGGGGGCAAAGGTCAAATATAGACTGATGGCTCCATTGTTTCCCAGCCTGAGAGGAGGACCCTGTTGGGGGCTGCCGAGATGTTTAACCCTTCCCTGCCCAGCCTTTTGATGGCAAGGCAGGTGTGGGGAGGCAGAGTGGGAAAGGCACCTGTGCGTTAGGGATGAGCATGGCGGCTGGAGTTGGGATTGGGCAGGGCACAAGATGGGGACTGGGTGTTGGGAGAACAGACTCAAGGGTCTTCTCCAATTCATAGGAGATAGAATGAAATAAAAACTCTTTTTCTACTGATGTTAGTCCTCTGTGCATCTCTGTAGGGGGAGATTTCCTAAGAAGGAAGTTCTTGGGAAATGGTCCTTGAGTAACATCTATTAACAATGATGATAAATAGTATTAACAACATAAATATTTACTAAATAGTAAAATATCAATTAATATTATCAACCATTAATACATATTACGATATATGCAGTGTTTATGGTTTGAAAATAACTTTAACAAGCACAATGCCATTCAATCCTAACAATCCTGCGTGACTGGCATCATCAGCACCGTTCGCCAATGAAGAAATTGATGCTCAGACTCGTCCAGATTGTGCTCGTTAGCTTTCTGAATCCTAATCCACGGATATTTTTGCTGCCCCAGAACTTTCCGTGGGCTGTATCATACTCACTATAAGTGAAAATAGGATCTTTCAGGAAGTATTTGGTTATGAAATGACTGTTGCCAGTTGAGAAAACCAGATGTGATTAGTTAGAGGAGGGTGAGGGGGAAATGTCGGTCTGCAGGACAGATTTCCAGCACCACGGACAGTTCCCATGCTGTGGTTCCCCTTCCCTTCTCAGCCCGTCCCCTCCGCAGAACGCTCCCTCTCCGGGCGGGTTTGGGGACTATCACTAGACTCCTTGAGCCCTCCCGAGGAAGGAACTGGGGCCCCGGGGGACCGGATGCCTTCTCCTCGTGGGCTGTAACTCCACCCCCACCCCCATGATGTATAGACTGACAAAGGACTTAATGCTGTGAATACATAAAGCGGTGGAGGCCTGGGCGGTGGAGGGTGACAGCTGCCCTTTAATGCTTGGCTTTTTAAAGATCATGGTAGAGTTCAGAAAGTATAGTCATGAGGTTTAATGATTTAATGGGGACGACTGGGGAGCAAAAATAGTTACTGCGCCCTGGGGAAAAGTGACTCCTCATACATATTACTTTAGCCTAATGGCCTATAACGCCCTCCCCCCGTGCCCGTGGGGGGAGTCACGCTACATAGCCGCTGTAATACAGAATAGCCTGATTAAATGCATATTAAACAATACTAAATTGGGGGAAAAAAGGCGGAGGTGGTGCTAAATGTATTTATTCTGTAGGGGAAAGATATGACTCCTCCTCTGGCATTGGATGGAAGAAATCCTCTTTCCTAATCTGCTCCCCCAAATATGTGGTGTCCCCATGAAACTTGGAAGGAGGTGGGAACCCCAGTTTTCTGGGAGAAATTTATGGGGATGACACCTCCAAAACTGAGGGGAGATGCCAGGCGTTAAGGGCCTGGAATGCCAGACCCACTGTCCCAAGAGGTCCATGTGATTCCCAGCATGGAGACCCACCTGCAGATACACAGGTTGATTCTCATTAGTCATTTTTGAGAGACTGCTTTTCTGGGGCTACTTTGGGATTCTTGGGTCTACTGGACTGGTCTCCTTACTTGTGAACCCCTCCCCATTGGCATCAGGGCCCTAGTCCACAGTTTCTAAGATTACTGATTACGCCGCAGTGAGAGTGCCAACTTTGTTCTTTAAGGCATCTGGGTTGTGTGAACCATGCATGCATACTAGAATCACATGGGTAGGTTTTTTAAATGCCAGTGTTTGGATTATGTTCTTAGGAGATTCTGATTCAATTGACTTGGGGTGCATCCTGGGTGCTGGGATTTTTACAAGAGCTACCCAGGTGATTCCAATGTGCATCCAAAGTTGAGAATCTTTTCAGCAGAGTGTCAGAGCTGGGAGAGATTTTAGCGAGCAACCAGTTTAAGTTACTTATTTCACAGATGAAGAACTGAGGCTCAGAGAAGCCATGACCTCTCCAAGATCCACAGGGATGAATCAGGCTCTTGATTCCCAGCCCTGTGTCCTTCCCATGGCACTTCTTCCTTTTTTATGGCAGTACAACCAGAGCCAAGTCAGAACCAGTGATTATGAAGGGTCAGCATCCTGGTTTTCTGTCTTAGACCAGGCAGACCCAAGATAGCATATTTTCCCCTGGACTTGGGTAAGAGGGATGCTTTTTTGGGTCACTCATCTCTGCCTAAGATGCTAACACATGATTTTCTGATGCCAAGAGCCTTCCAGGCCACCTCTCTGGCCCTGGGTTCCATGGCTGACTCATGACCTCATACAATGAAGCCTTTTAAGAGCATGGGCTCTGAATCTGCCTTGATTTAAATCTTGGACTGCCACTTATTACCAGTATAACTTTGGGCAAGTTAATTCATACTTATGTGCTTCAGTTTTTTTCATCTGTAAAAGGGGAGTAATAACTGCACTCACCTCACAAGACTGATGTAAGGATTAAATGAGTTAATACATGTTAAGGTACCTAGAACAGTGTCTGACATATAGTAATTGTGATGTGACAGCTACTGTTGATGTAGCATTCTAAATGTATTTCCCTATTACAGACTGTAGTGTATTAAGTCATCTGTGTATTTACATCTGCTTTTCAAGCCCAGTTTCCTTAAAGATGGATCCTAGGGTCGACACCTTAGATATTTGGTTCTCTCAGATCCTGAATGGACTCAGGTCCCAGTTAGGATCCAGGTTAAGTTAGCCATTGCCTTCCCCAAAGTGGAAGAGTAAAAAGCCATCTGAAGCTTGGATGAGGAGGAGATAAGGAGGGCAGGAGCACAGTTATGTAGAAGCTCAGTTCCAGACAGGGTGCCAATGTGGAGGTTCTGCCTGTCCTCTTGGGATGTTTGAAACATTTAAGGATACCTAAATAGGTGGTGATAGGTGCACAACCCAAAAAAGCCCACTGGCAGGTAAATTTTTGTTTCCTCACAAGTTGGAGTCTCACTCTGTTGCCCAGGCTGGAGTGCAGTGGCATGCTCACAGTCACCCCAGTGTCGACCTGCTGGGCTCAGGCGATCCTTCCACCTTAGTCTTCCAAGTAGCCGGAACTACAGGCATGTGCTACCACACCCAGCTAATTTTTTGATTTATTGTACAGACAGCATCTCACCATGTTGTCCTGCATGGTCTTGAACCCACGGGCTCAGGCAATCCTCTCGTCTCGGCCTCCCAAAGTGCCAGGATTGCAGGCTTGAGCCACCGCACCTGGTCGGCAAGTGAATATTAAATAGAAGTCCTGCCTATCACACACTGTAGTGCATTAAGTTATTTGTGTATTTACACCTGCTTTTCAAGTCCAACTTCCTTAAGGATGGACCTAGGGTCTACACCTTAGACTTCATCATGGGAATAGTGGAGCCCATGAGTGATCACTCACCTTTTTATACACCCACAGCCTAACTTTGTCGAGGCACAATCTGATTTCCACATGAAGCTTCTGGTTTGCTTAGCTTAGATGTAGTGGTGAAGGCCCAGAAACCATCCAAGGCATGGGCTGCAGGCCATAGTGCCCTTCCCTGCTCCTAGAAAGCACCTGTCCATGTGTCTTGGGGAAAATGAGGCAGGAGTATGGACTTCAGGAAGGCACCATCTTCTCAGTCTGGCTTCTGCACTTTTAAATGCCTGTCACACAGGACTGTGTGACAGTGGCCTTCCTTTCCCAAGTCTTCTTTCCTGGACAACAGCCCTACTGCTCCCAATTCATGCTGCAGTCTTAGTTCATCCTGCTTCCTTCATCCGAATTGCCCTTCTCCATGAGTCCATGTTCAAATTCTGTCCATACTTCAAAGCCCAGGTTATAAGCCACCACCTCTAGCAAGTGTCCTCTGATTCACCCCATGGAAGGCCTCTCTGTCTTGAGCACTCTACAGCTTTTTATATTTCCCTCTCTCAATGCCCTGAACACAAACTGCATTTTATCAACATCACCTGGGCTCCTCGTGGCTCAATCACTAGACTCTAAGCTTCTGGAGGATGTGGACCCTTGCCTAGCCAATCTGTGTGTGTCCCTCACTTTGCAGTCTGACACCAGGTTTGTCCTAGAATTGGTGAATATTGTTGAATAGATGGGTAGAGTGTTGAGTGACTGAGTTCTCACCTACACTGAAGACTGAACCTTACATTGAGTATCTTACTTAAGGCAAGAGTTAGCTTTTCCCTAGACCTAGTCAGAAAGATTTCAAAGGGGTGGAAAACATCCTTCTTGGGGAGTCAGTGGCAGAAAGTCCTCAACTCCAACCCTAGACCATCTGCTTGAAGGAGTAGAGGGGGAAGGAGACCTGTGATTGATTTGTCCTTTCTGTCCCTCCAGATACCCCTCTACACACTCACACACAGTGTCACACACACAGACCTCACTACCTACTCTCCTACCTTCTTCCTCCCTCAACTGCATTTAATAACAATGCCTATTTAAAAAAAAAACAAAACTCTCCTCTTCCCGTCACTGCATGGGCCAGACACTCCCACCCCCAGGTCCCTGACGCTCTTAGATTTTCCTGCTGCCACGTTCCACCCTGAGCCATGTCTTCTAGTATTTTGCTTTCAAATTGTGTCTCCTGCCATTTGTGCCACATTTAAAATGCTAACAGTACAGAATGTCATTTACAGAACCGGGGCGTTTGCTCCGGAAAATTAATTTGACTTATTCCTTCTGCCTGTTCCTATCTCCAGGCCAATATTATGCTACTCATTCTACAAGAGTAATACTTAATGAATAGGACTATTAATAATGTCAAGGTCCGCAGGGGCCTGGCGGCTAACGGATAGGCGTAGACGGAAGGAACCCATCACCTGACTCCTGGTTTAATGTCCCATGAAAATATCAGGCACTGCAGTGTAATTATGGAGCAGGGAGAAGCGAGTGGATGACGACCCAGAGTTTCTTAAATATTTTTCAAATTAGTTGATGCTTTTCCTTTTGGGGGAGGAAGATGTTTATTCCCCTCTTCCCCCATTTTAGTTCTGGTCTGGAAGGGGAGCTCGACCTGCTTTTATTAAACACACACACACACACACACACACACACACACACACACACACACATATAACACAATTGTATAACATGGAGATGGTAATAACTGCTCTCGCCCCAACACAGTGAGATACTGTGTTATGTGTGAGAAGGGGAAGAGGAGGGCTTAGGTTTTCATTTAGAAAAAAAAGTGGAATTAAAAATCTGATTTACAGAGAATGTCCCAGTGACCCTGCTTTCTTCTAGTCACCTCCCCTTTCCCAGTGCATGCAGAATTTCCAAGCTACAGAGACTTCTAGAAAGAATGGGTGTTCCTTCATTACCTGCAGGCCCAGCCCCCAGGAGCTGCTGCCCACAGTTCTCAATACCCAGGAAGAGGGATGGATGTCCCTTGGTATACAGCTTCTTTGCTTGAAGCCTGATTTCTTTCAAACCCTGAGCTTATGGTCCTAGGTTGGCCCACATGGCTGCTTTTATAGATGCATCAGCAGGGTTGGGCAGGAACTGTGGGAGAGGGGAGAGGGGAGGGATGGGGGAGGCCAGGACTGGGGGTGAGGGAATTGGAGCAGGAGTCCTGTGTGTCAGTCTCATATCACGTGCAGAAAGTGGATAAGGATATCTGCCTTGCAGGCTGGTGGTGAGGCCACAAGATAATGGGTGTGAGGGCCCTGGGGCCATGGCTGGCACATGGAGGGGGCTGATAATATTAGTCCCTTTTGTCCAGTTCACAGATGGTGCAGTCAGACTCCACCATAGCAGGAACCAAGTGCCTCTCCCTGGTGCAGGGCTGAACAAAGAATACCCCAGGTTGCCCTGGGGAACCTGATGTGTGGGAGCTTCCAGTGTAGTGGGGGAACCTCTGCTCTTGAGGGGCCCCCAGATGCCTATGAGGGAGTCATGTTCCTACCTGAGGGCCCTCAGACTTATGGGAGGGACTCGGTCCCTGATCTGAGAGAGGCTACTGGTCTGTGGTGGATCCCCTGTCCTTGTGGGGGCCCCATTCTTATGGAGGAGCCATAGTGCCTTCCATGGAAAGGGTGAATCTCCAGCTCTGTGAGAGTTTCAACCCCCTGGCCTGGGAGGCATTCTAGTCTATTGGGAGAAATCCAGCTTCTGAGCAGTGGGTGGGGCTTCTAATCTGGTTGAGGAAACTGAGTCCCTATCCTGGAGGAAATCTCAGACTGATAGAGGAGACACAGCCTCTGTTCTGGGAGGCCTCCTAGTTTGATGGTAGAGATGATTTATTGCCCCATGGGAGATCTAAATGTGGTGAGGATGTGGATGTATAACCCTTGGCATAGTAACATCCCAGTCTAATGGGGGAGACAGAGTCTGCTTTGGGGAATTTTCAGTCCGATGGGAGTAGCAGGGTGGCATTAAAAAGGCCCATTCGGGTGGGAGAGCGCAGAGCCTGTCCCCCAGGGAGCCTCCAGACCGGTGAGGAAGACAGACCCCTCGGCATCAGGGAGTGCCCGCATGACTAGGGGAGGCTTTCTCTGCAGTGACAGATCCCCCAGTCATATGGTTTTATTGAGGAGACATGGTACGCACTCTGGGGCAGTTTTGATCCTTGACAGGAACAGAGAGGCGAGTAAAGGCAGGCGAACTACAGAAACCTCGAAGGAGGGGCAGCAGAGGCCGTTCCGCTTAGCTGAGAGGGATCAGCTCGATCCCTTCAAAGTGACAGATACCCGGGTAGGCTGGACGTGCCAAGGTGGACCGGTCAGACCGACCAGGCTGGAAACCCGGCCGCCCCTTTTTCTCAGTGCCTGAGAAATCCCCTTTTCAGCACCACGGCCAGCGTCCCCCACCAAGGGCGAACCCCAACCCCGCCCCTGCGCCGGGCTGGCTTCCAGTCGCCTGACCCTTCAGCGCTTCTCTCCGTCCCCGAGGACCCCGGGCTTGAGGGATGAGTGGGGTGGGCGAGGTGTGTGAGAGGAGGCAGGGCGCCTCCCTCGCGCGTCTCTCCGCGAGTATCTGTCTCCCCCATGCGTCCGCTGCTCTTCACCGAGGCGTCGCAGCGCGTGTTCGCGTCTCCCTCCCGCTCAGCGGCTGCACCCGCGCCTGACCCCACCAAGAGGGACACTTCCTCTGCCTCCTCCCTCTCTCCAGGGTCAGGAAAGAGGTCAAGGCTTCCTCTTCGGGTCAGGTCTCTCCGAAGGCACAAGTGTGTGTGTGCGTGTGTCCCCGTGCATGCACCGCGCGTGTCTGGGGATGTTGCAGGGAGTGCGTCATCTTACTACCATGTTTTCTTGCGGCACCTGCAGCGCCAAGCAGGAGAGGAAATCCTCATTCTTTCTGAGCTCTAGCAGCCCTGCTCACGTCCTGCTCACCTCCTGGGCGGGTTAGGTGTGATTTTGTATCTGATCTCAAGTGCCCCTTCTCCCAAGCCTGAGCTGTCTGTGTGAGCGTCCGTGCAGGGACACCTGGCTTCTGCCCAGGGCCCTGAAGAGCTGATTCCATGCCAGCTGCAGGCCAGGAGATCAGGGACCCCACGGACACTACTCTGCCCAGCCTTTCCTTTCTCTCCACCACCTAGTTTGGGGCCCTTAAATCTCCCACAAGAGGCGTCTTCATGGCCTCTCGCCTTTTGGTGCCTGAATCCTAATAGTTCCAGGTGGTCCAAGGTGATCGTTGGATCCCTCATACCCCAGCCTTTCAGAAGAAAGGTAAAGGAGTCGGAGGACCCAGACACAGAGAGATAATACCCCCATCTCCATCCTCATAAAAGGCAAATATGGAATCAGCAAAAAGAAAAAAGGCCAAATAAAAAGTAATAAAGCCATCCAATTAATAATTATTCTGATGGACTCATCAGAATCCACAGCTGGGCCAAGAAAAGGGTGGAAGAAGGGGGGTCAGAAAGGAAGGACGTGGGGGGCGCCTTCTTGTCCCTCACCCTCAGGTGAGAGTGGAGGCGCCTCCTGCCAAGTTCTCGTTTTCTCGTTCGCTCCTTTTTTTTATGGGGCATCCTGAGTGTAAAAAATATGACTTGCCTTTATGGTGCTCCAACAGGAATGAAGCTATAAAATTATGAACAGTTTTTATGACGGCTATTCGGGGGATGCTTTTATATTGATGGTATACAGCCTGAATCTGTCTTTTTTGCATCCCACCCCCCTTCCCTGGTTGGGGAGGGGAAGTCTGTGTAACTATTTTTCATGCATTTAATATATTAATTATCCGGTAAATGCTCCCCAGGCTGTGCTCGGGACATTGGAGAGTGACAGGTTCTCAGCGAGCCTCCAAAGGCAGCGCATCAGCCTGCAGTGTATTATGTCGGCGAGGTCAGGGTGGGGTTAATGTAACTTTTTATTTGCTGATTTTTCATAGGCGGGAGCAAAGCTGGGATGGAGGGAGGGAGAGGGAAGGAGGGAGAGAGGGAGGAGGGGAGGGAGGAGAAGGTGCCACAGGAGCAGAGATAATGGTGAGGCAGATCTCTCCACCCCCAATTCACCTCTGTCAATGCCAGGAGGTTTGATTTGGTAGGAAAGGAGCAGCAGTCTCTCCCGCTGGCTCCAGCGCCCAACACCACGCACCCCTGGTGACACTCCTGGGCGTGAGGCTCTCCCTCACTGCATCTTGCACCCTTGAATGTGGGCACAGTTTCACCATATGATTCCTTCTTACTCTCTGAAACTGAAACCCAGGACCTCAGGTCTGGACAATAAGCCCATAAAGTTACCATGGGAGTCTCTGGTCGGCTTCCCTTTGTACGCTTCCAGATACACGCCTGCACACAGCCACGCAGACTTGCGCACATGCGAGCTGGAGTCTGCATTGTCCCTCCTGATCTCACATGGCAGATTCTCATGTAGACCCCTCATCCATTCACAAAGCACAGCTTCTGGCAATTAAACAAGGGGAGTGATGAGAGGATCCCTTGCCACTGTTTCTCTTCTCTGTTCATGATACCAACAGCCCTCATGTCTAGAGCAGAGACCCTGTCCACCCTTTGAGAAAGAAAATCTGTCAGACAACCCAACCCATCTCGACCTGGAAAGCCCAAGAGGGAGTGTTTAGGGTGCCCAATGCCCAGGTGACCACTGGGCCTATGTATGCTTCCAGTCTTGAGAGAGTGAAGGTTGCTGCTTAGATCAAACTGGGACCTTTCTGTTCCGGGACTCCTGCCCCCACCCTGCCATCTGCCGGCCCCAAGAGGGCAGCACAGGTGGGTGTCTCTGCTTTGACGGTCTGTGATCCTAAATACTTGAGTCCTGGCTCCCCCGTCCTCTAAAGCCCTTGTTTTTATATAGTTTTTTTAAAAAAATGTTTAATCATTCAGAAAAGTAAAGACATTATTATTATTAGTTTCTAATTGGTGTAGACACTTTTCCTGCTGAAGCAGGAGCCCAGACACTGGGTTTCAGGGTTCAGCTTTGCCTATATATTCTGTGTGATGCCCCCTTTTCATTCACCAGAGAAGACCAAAGAAGAGGAGAATACTTCTGAGGCCCCTGCAGACTCCTCACCCTTGCCCAGAGGGGACACTGAGGCACACACAGTTAAAAGAGAAGTTAAAAGACTGAGTTCTAGGAGCCAATCTGAGTTTAGATCTTTGTCACATCTTGCTCTGTGACCTTGGGAAAGACTCTTCCCTGCTTGCAGACTCAGTTTCTGTAAATTGGGGCTAATTATATTGCAGACAAAACATTAAAGGGCTTTGCAAAAAATAAACAACTTGCTCCATGTAAGATGCTTAGCTCAGTGCCTGGTACAAACACTATTGTCATTGCTGTTGCTGTTGTTATCATTACTAATATTATTTAGTTCTACCCACTTCCACTCATCCATGTTTTATACAACCCAACCTCTGTGAAGTTACTGCTCCTCTCTGAATTTGCAAATTCTGCAAATCTGTGGGCCCTTTTGTAATTTTTGTTGTTGCATAAGTATTCAATGAGAGTATTTTAGGCACTTTTGGCTACTTCTCAGGCACTTGACCTTACTATGTGACATACTAATATAAGTGTACAGTCGTGTCTAATTGTAACACAGACAGCAAAGTTTAGTAGGCATTTGCCATTGGCAACCCTATTTAGCATAGGGAGGTGCATTAAGGACCCAACATTACTGGGCATGTATTGAGGACCGAGTGTCACATGCGTTTCTTCATTTATTTATACACCTCTCTATATAAATGTTTTGAGTCAGACTCTCACTGTCACTCAGGCTGGAATGTAGTGGCATGATCATGGCTCGCCGCAGCTTCAAACTCCTGGGCTCAAGCAATCCTCCGCCTCAGCCTCCTGAGTAGCTAGGACTACAGGTGTGTGCCACCACACCCGACTCATTTTTTGATTTTGTGTGTGTGTGTGTGTGTGTGTGTGTGTGTGTGTGTGTGTGTGTGTATGTGTGAGGATCCTTAGGATCAGGAAAATTCAGTCAGTGACATGCCAGCCTGAAGTTACCTGGATGATAAGAGCCAGGGTTAAGATTCAAGACCACCAACTGCGAAGTTCATGTCTTCCTGTTTCTGCAGGCTGCCTCTGGCTCTGTTTTTGAAATGATACAAACTAAAGCCGCGATAGCAATCTTGCAAAAATCTAAGTGTACTATCTGTCAGGCACTGGTGAGGGGCTTATGGGGACTCATGAGATGAGATGCTGCTGCTCTGGAGGAGTCTAGAGGCCACTTGACGGAGATAAGACATTTAGCAATAGTCGTAGTAGTGGCACCATGACTGATAATGCCAGTGACATCAGTCAAAATGGTTATATTTACCCTGTGTGGGGTGCTTTTCCAAAAGTGTTATTCCATAACCCTGTGAGACAGGTGCTGATATCATCCACTGGTCTGTGGATGTGGAAACTCTGGTCCATAGAAGTTATGGCGTAGAGAACTTGCACAACTTGGAACCAAGACAGACTCCAGAGGTGACACTTTTGAACTTGTAACTTACTGTGTACCAGGTGCCCACCTTGTCACAGTTTCCTTCCAAGTTGGGGATTCTCTTGCCCATTTAGGTGTATATAAATCTGTGGGCCCTTTTGTAATTGCATAAGTATTTAATGAGAGTATTTTAGGTACCATGCTACTGACCATAATTGTGGTAACTAACTACTGACTCGGTAGTTAATGTGTGAGGGCCTACTGTCTGCCAGGTGTTGTGTTAAGTGCTTTGTCTGCATTAACTCATCTCATTTTCTCAACATCCTTATGAGGTAAGTATGATTATTATCATCTCTATTTTACAGATGAGGAAAAATGAGATTTTGAGGGGGTTAAGCAACTTGTTCTAAGTCACAGAAAGTGGTAGAGCCAGGATTTAACTCCAGACAGTCTATCTCAAGTTTGAGCTCTTAACCCAAAGCTCTTAATGAGAGAGACGCTTAGGTAATCCGAGGAAGAAGTTCTCTGTCACCTCCCTGCACCCCAGTCCCACACTCCTCCCCCTCAGGGGCTATGAGGTCAAATTTTCCAGAACCATTATATATGTGGCAACGTATAAAGAGATATTTTCCCCCTATGAATGTGATTATTTTGTTGTATTGTTCTTCAGATTTCCCTCCATTCTATGCCGGTATGTGTAGATCCATTTCATTCTTTTAACTCTGCCTAATATTTCACAGAATGGGTTCACCATAATTCTCCTGTTGATGGACATGCAGGTTGTTTCCAGTTTTTGGATATGGAATGCAATGAGCAATGCTTTCCTGAATATTCTAACACCGGCCTTTTATGCACATGTTCAATACCTAAGTGGAATTACTGAATGAAACAGAATGTGCCTTTAAGATTTTTATGGTTGTTGCCAAGCTATCCTTCAAAAAGACTGAACACTCCCCTCCAAGCACGAGAGAGGGCCCCTGTTTCCTTATATCCTTACTATTTGTGGCCATGATACCTTTTTTTTCCTATTTTTGCTAAACTGACATATGAAAGAAAAATTCTTTGTTGTTTCAATTTCCCTGATTACTACTGAGATTAGGGAACTTTATATTTGTTTGCCATTTTTTTCTGTCTTCTTTACCCTTTGGTTATATAAACATCTCATTGGTGCATATGCTTTGCCCATTGCTTGACTGGGTTGAGGGTTCAAGGTTTTTATTTTTTTTTATTTTTTTTATTTTTGAGTTGGAGTCTCACTCTGTCGCCCAGACTGGAGTGCAATGGCTGCTCCCGGCCACTGCAACCTCGACCTGCTGGACTCCGGCGGTCCTTCCGTCTCAGCCTTCCAAGTAACTGGAATTACAGGCGCGCACTACCATGCCCGGCTAATTTTTTGATTTTATTGTAGAGATGAGGTCTTGCCAAGTTGCCCAGGTGGTCTCAAACCCGCGGGCTCAGGCAATCCACTCACCTTGGCCTCCCAAAGCATGGGATTACAGGCTGAGCCACCGAACCTGGTCAAGGTTTTTATTTTTTATTTTTCTTTATTTCAGTAGCTTTGGGGAATACAAATACTTTTTGGTTACATGAATGCATTGTATAGTGGTGAAGAAGTCTGGGCTTTAAGTGTTCTCTCCACCCCTAAAGTTTTGCTTCTGTTTTTGTTTTGAATCAAGGTCTTGCTCTGTAGCTCAGACTGGAATGCAGAGACACAATCATGGCTCACTGAATCTTCAACCTCCTGAGCTCAGGGGACCACCTGAATAACTGGGACTGCCTCCCGAATAACTGGGACTACAGGTGTATGCCACCACACCCAGCTAATTTTTTAATTTTTTTTTTTGGCGGGAGTCTTGCTATGTTGCCTAGGATGGTCTGGAACTCCTGGGCTCAAGCACTCCTCCCACCTTGGCTTTCCAAAGTGCTAGGATTACAGATGTGAGCCACCACATCTGGCCCAAGGCTTTTATAATATTAATTTTCTGATGTTAAATGTAGTACATGCTAAATAAAGAATATCAGGAAATAATAAAGAAAATTGATATCACACATAATCTCGCCATCCAGAGATAATACTTGGCAAAATATTTTTGCCACTGTTTTTTTTTCTATGCAATTCCCACCTCATTTGTAGCATAGTATGGTATGTACAGTCTTGTACCCTTCTTACCACTTGTCATTATAAAGGGCACATTCTCCTGTGTTAATAAATATTTTAAACACAGTGTTTATATTTGCTTAGTATTTATCAAAATATGTCAAAATTTATTTAATTGCTATTCTAATTGATAGTGATATATAAGTTGTTTCTAGTTATTCACTATTATAAGTAATGATACAGTGAACATCTTTGTATACAAATCTCTGATTATTTCCTTAGGATAGCTTTCTTCAGTGGAATTACTGGATCAAAGGGGATAAATTTTTAAAGATTTTGATCTATATTCCCAAATTGCTCTCTAGATAAGTTATATCGATTTACATCCCCCTCATCATATATGAGGCATACATTTAAGTGTACATTTTATAATTTTAAAACAACACCAGTTGGAAGGGAGTATCTCTTTACTGTCTTCATCTTCATTGACTTTGGCAGTGAGCTTAAATATATTTTCTACACCCTTTGGCCATTTATATTCTATGAATTGTCCATTCATGTTCTTTGCCCATTTTCTTTTCTTTTTTAAAATAAAGATGGAGTCTTGCTCTATTGCTCAGGCTGGTCTCAAACTCTTTGGCTCAAAGGATTCTCCCATCTTGGCCTTCCAAAATGCTGGGAATACAGCTGTGAGTCATCACACCTGGCCTTGCCCACTTCCTATTGGACTTATTATCCCCATTTTTTTAGACAAAGAAAAAGCCTCAGAGTAGTTAAACAGCCCACCCACAGTTACACAATTGGCAACAGCCAGAGCCAGAATTCAAACTTCTCTTACTCTAAATCCTGAGCTCTTACACCATGCTTCTTCTGGATGGCTCTCGATGACAAGAGTCAGCAACTACTGCTCAGCCCACTGACTTTTTATAAATGAAATTGATTGGAGCCTAGTCACGCCCATTTGTTTACTCACATCAATAGTTGCCTTTGGACTATGATGGTAGAGTTGAGTAGTTGTGACTGAGCCCACATGGCCCACGAAGCCTAAAATATTTACAATCTGGTTTTTTTTTTTTGAGTTGGAGTCTCACTCTGTCACCCAGACTGGAGTGCAGTGGCGATCCTTCTACCTCAGCCTTCCAAGTAGCTGGAACTACAGGTGCACGCTACCACGCATGGTTAATTTTTTTTATTTACTTATTGTAGAGATGGGGGTCTCGCCAAGTTGTCCAGGTGGGTCTCGAACCCGTGGACTCAGGCAACCCACTCACCTCAGTCACCCAAAGTGCTGGGATTACACGCTGAGCCACCGAGCCCGGCAACAATCTAGTTTTACAGAAAACATTTGCTGACCCCCTTTTCTCCCCTGCACTGAAGTAGCACTGATGTATAATTTTAGATGTCCTAGTAGCCCCATTTTAAAAAGGAAAAAGAAATGAGTGAAATTAATTTTAAGAATGTATTTTATTTTAACTCAATAAAACCAAGATATTATCATGTAAACATGTAATCAATATTAAGATTATTCATGAGATTTTGCATTTTGGGGGGTATTATCTTTGAAATGTATTGTACATTTTGCACTCGAGTGCATCTCAAATCAGACTAGCCAAATTCAAGTGTCCAATTGCTACGTATGCCTATTGACTTACCTTATGGAACAGTGCAACTCTAGAGCCTCAATTTTTTAATCTGTGAAATGGAGACAGTGATAACACCACTCATTTCACAGGGTTGTCACAAGAATCCAATAGGAAATTACATGTGTATGCAATTTGTAAGGCACTGCATGCATGCAATGAGTTATGAGTATAACATGGGCTGGAGGATCCAGGGATGACTTGCCTGACATGGGAAGTATGATTAGGAATTTTGATAGGTAGAGGGTAGTTGTTGCTGAAAATGGTTCAAACTATCACAAACACCCCCCCCCACACACACACACTCATACTACATTTTTGCTTCTTCTCTTCACTGGTCCAGTGTCTTCCAAATAGTATTTAGGCTTTGAGAGGGCAAGAGTTAGTCTTGCTCACTCAATCCAGAAGAGACTGTTCCATTAATCCCTGAAATGCCCATTTCCTGTGGGCTGTGCCTGTGGCCAGTGAAAGTGCCTGCCTCTGGATCACCCTGCTTGGCTGCCAAGCAGAAGTACAATTTGGTTTTTTAATTTACTACTTCATTCATTCATCAAATACTTACTGAATATCTGTTGTACAACAGTCTCTGAGATGGGAGGTCCCTTCATAAAGGATTTTCTCAACAGATATATTTGCAACAAAGTTATTGAAATTAAAGTGGAAAAACAATGAGCAGAAGGTCAAGATGTTTAGGCTTAGAGCTTGTGCAACAGGAAACTAGACTTGGGCTTCTTGGCATCCGGGGCAAAAAGGGAAATATATTGGATGTCATAATTTCCACTGCCTGGGAAGATAAAGTATGCCACATTTTTTTCAAACAGACAGACTGTTCCTTGGTACTACATTCAAACAGGCAGTCGTCACACAAGGCAATCACACAGGGACTCCGAACAGCATAATAGACAAAGCCTTCGATTGCAGATTTACAGCAAGTGCAGCATGATCTTCCTGTGGCTGTTTCTTGTATCTGCCCTCAATAAAAGCTGAGGGCACCGTGTTAAAACCCAGACTCAATGAAGGCAATCCTGCCCGAGTCTAACCTATGTAATCCAGGTATGTGGCTTTCTAGGGATTTAGCTTGAAGCCGGAAGGGGTTTAAAATGCCCCCGGGAAGGTACGCCCCAGCTGGCTCTGAAATCCAGGCCAACCTCTTTTGTCCCACTGGGTCCTTGTCATTTCCTGCCTCCCTCCAAGACTCCTCCCAACTCTTCTCCACTGAGTAGCCAGTGATCTTTCTAACACACAGACCTGATCATCACCCCGACACTCCACAGGCTTCACATCCATCAGTGATCTAAGTGGTGGGATTTGGGGTAAATTTGTTTGCTCTCAGCTTGGAATTTTTAATCGGTTGAATTCTTTATAACAAGTATGGATCACACTTGTGAAAATAGTAAGATGATTTTACTTGAGGAAAAAAATCTGAGCTGAGATGCCCAGATGTGCCAAGATGCCAACACAGGCTAATTCTTGGTGGTGGGACTATGGGTGATTGTTGCTGTTTTCCCCTATATTTAAGTATGTGTTTAAGATAATAAATATTGGGAATGCTGCCTTGTTGCTTTTGTACAGCCTGCAACCCACCTACTCCTCTTCTGAACTCTCATGGCTTCCTTCATTTATTTATTTATGCCTCTATTTATTAGGCATCTATTGTGTGCCAAGTTCTCTGCTAAGCATTCATTAAAAAATACATATTACTGTATTTAAACCATATGTTGAATCCATTTGATGGAAGAAGAAGCTAAAGTTAGAGAGGTTTCAGAACTTGCCAGGGGTCACAGAGATGGAGCGACAGAGCTGTGATCAGGCCCTGAACGGTCTAAAGTCAGAGTTCGAGTTTTCCTTCACATTGTCTTCCACATAGTACATTGGTGCTTTGATTTCTTCACCCCAGCATAGTACTTGGCATATCCTAGGTGTTCCATAAATGTTTCCTGTGAAATAAAGTTGCTTCCTGAATATCATTTTTGAAGTTTTGAAAAGCTAACTTTTTTCCCCTCATAACTTCCCTTCCCCCCTCGGTACCACTGCCTCAGTGGGGGGTGGCAAGTGGAAGTCATGAAGGCTTTTGGGTTTTGATCTTTAAAAGTTCATACCCTGCGGGGAATGGGCAGAATTTTCAGGTTGGGAGTTCAAAGTTTGCTGAACGTCCAAGGACGAGGCCTGAGCCCAACAGACTCAGTCAATAGGGCATGGCTGAGAGGTGGCATCCGGATGGCTTCATGGAGAATCCTGAGCTCACACAGGAAGAGCAGAGCACCTCCATCATGACCTGGAAGAGCAGAGTACTTCCATCATGACCTGGAAGAGCACAGAAGTGAAGGTGCTACTTGGACAAGAAAGAGGGTCCTCTTCCAGGGTGCCTGGGTGAACAGGTAACATGGAAGATCATGTGATAGTCCCCCCCACAGTTCCCACACTATATAAACCCCCTGTAACATAGAAGTCTAGGAAAAGGGAGAGTGCTCTGAGGAAATCTGTTTTAGGGTTTTTTTTGGGGGGGGGTTGAGTCAGAGTCTCACTCTCATCCAGACTGGAGTGCAGTGGCACAATCATAGCTCACTGCAGCCTCAAACGCCTGGGTTCAGGCAATCCTCCCACCTCAGCCTCCTGAGTAGCTGGGACTACAGGCAAGTGTCATCAGGCTAATTTTTTTAAAAAAATTTATAGAAACAAGGTCTCAATATATTGCCTAGGGTGGTCTCAAACTCCTGGCCTCAAGCAATTCTCCTGCCTCAGGCTCTCAAAGTGCTGGGATTACAGGTGTGAGCCAGTGCACCTGGCCTAGGAAATCTGAAAATGACTGAGACTGAATTTTTTTCCACTACCAGTGGAATGAGGACTCAAAATGGAAATTAAATTGAATTAGAGAAAAATAAAATTTTATCTTGTACCCTCAATCTTTGGACTGAGACTTTTGCTATGCTGCCCCTAGCTGGTTATTTACTCTAGGCTGAAGAAATACATTTCAAGGCTACACTGTCCTCTGAGGATGCGGAATGAAGCCTGGAATTCCAGGTCACCCGTGGATGGCAAGTGGTCCTCAGACTTTGGAACCCAGAAGAGTGAGCGAACATTCTAAAGCGAAATGTATGGGGATTGACAGGTGTTCTCCCACTGGAAAGGTCTCCCTACCTGTGTGTGCAGGTGGACGGGAGACCTCCCTTGACTGCAAACCCAGAGTTTTCCCCCACGGTCTTTTTGGACCCATCATGCTTTCAGACAGGAACTTAATTTAGACCCACAATTCCACACCATCAACCACGGCAGAGTGATTTTGGCCTGGAAAGCTTTCAGAGCAGTTATGCCCGGTTGCCCGTGTCTGCATCATTAGTGCCCTGGTGGACTGTCTCCTGCGCAGCACTGTTCCCTGGGGAACTGTCAGGAGGAGGGAGCCATGATGTAGGCCCCAAGGGATAAAAAGGAAGGGGGTCTGCCAGATGAAGGTATTTGCCTATGGCTCTGCAAATTCCAGCGTATGCCTTTCAAGGACAAGGAACTTGATTCAGCCCTGGGTGATATGGTCAGATCCTGGGCAGTGGGAGGAAAAGGGAAATATGGGTGGACTAGCAGGGTAGCCACAATGCAGTGGGAACATCACTGAGCTCGAGCTGCGAAGTCTGGTGAGGTTTCTACTCTGCTTGTCTCAGCTTAGGCTGAGCAACTCACTGCCCCTTTCTGAGCTTTGGTGACCCTCGTTAGAAATGCCTGGCTTGCATGGCCGTGGGGAGGGCATCTGGTAAGCTTTTCATGACCTCCCCGAAGGATCCCTCATCCTATTTCACTGGCAGCAGCCTTATCCAGTCTTAGCTGCAACCCCATGTCACCCGTGGAAATCCCGTTATCCCATGAAAATGGTGTGATTCAATGCAATTAGGATAAGAAGGGACTCAGGGGCAGCCACCAGTGGTTGCACTGCAGCTGGGAAGCACAGGGCGTCCTCTCGCCTGGTCAGTGCCGAAGCAGCTCGTGGCTGACCCTACACCTTTGCTAAAGCCAGGGAGCCTGTGTTTTAGGTACTTTTATTATACTCTTCCCATGGGGTGTGGGGAAGTTGGTGTTAGCTTGGGGTCTGTTCATAATAAAGTAGCTCTGCATCTGGGTTTTTTGTTTTTGTTTTTTTTTTGTTTTAATGGGAATATTCACAGCAAGAAAGTCACTGGGGTGGCAGCCTTTCCGGTAGGCTACCTCACTTGATCCTTAGTATTCTCTGCCAGGCAAGATAGGCAAGGATTATTTTGCCTTTTATTTATTTTATTATCTTAGAGACAGGGTCTTGCTTTGTTGTCCAGGCTGGAGTGAAGTAGAGCAATCACAGCTCACTGCAGCCTTAAACTCTTGGACTCAAGAGATTTTCCCTCCTCAGACTCCTGAGTAGCTGGGACTACAGGCACATGCCACCATACCCAACTCATTTTTGTTTGTTTGATTGTAGAGTTGGAGTCTCACTATGTTGTCCAGGCTGGTCTCAAACTCCTGGCCTCATGCGATCCTCCTGCCTAAACATCCCAAAGTGCTGTGATCAAAGGAATGAGCCACCACTCCCAGTCTTATTTTATCCTTTAAATCTCTCTCTAGTCTGTTCACATTTCTCTGTCACCTCTGCCACCTTCCTAGCCTAAGCCACCGTCAACTCTTTTTATTAAGTTTTTCTGAGGTTATAGCTCATATCTACTAAAGTGCACTAATCCTAAACATGCAGCCAGATGAAGTTGTATACCCATGTAACCACTACCAAGATTGAGATCTAGAACTTTCCCAGCTTTACAGTAGGCTCCTTCCTCCCTGGTCACAGTCATTATCCCTCTCAACTCCCCTGAATGTCATTCTTACAGATTTCTTTTGCCTGTTTCTGAGCTTTGTATAAATGGAACTGTGCAGTACGCCCTCTCCTGTGTTGTGAGACTCAACCATGTAGTATGCATCAGTAGACTATTCTTCATAACTGCCGTATAATGTTTCATTATGTGGGTGCACCGTAATTTATTTGCCTGTTCAACAACTGGTGAACATTTGGGTTGTTTCAGCATGTCTTTTGGCGAAGCTATGCTAGGTCATAGGGTACATTTATTTTTAGCTTTAAAATATATTACTAGAGCCGGGTTCGGTGGCTCAGCCTGTAATCCCGTGCCTTTGGGAGGCTGAGGTGAGTGGATTGCCTGAGCCCGTGGGTTCGAGACCCATCTGGGCAGCAAGATCTCATCTCTACAATAAATCAAAAAATCAGCCAGGCCTGGTAGCGCATGCCTGTAATTCTGGCTACTTGGAGGGCTGAGGCGGAAGGATTGCCGGAGCCCAGCAGGTCGAGGCTGCAGTGGCTGGGAGCGGCCACTGCACTCCAGTCTGGGCGACAGAGTGAGACTCCAACTCAAAACAAAAACAAAAACAAAAACAAAAACAAAAACAAAGATATTACTGGCTGGGCATGGTAACGCATGCCTACAATCCCAGCACTTTGGGAGGCTGAGATGGGAGAATTGCTTGAGTCCAGGAGCTTGAAACCAGCCTGGGCAACACAGTGGGACTTCACCTCTGTGAAAAATCAAAAAATTAGCCAGGTGTGGTAGTATGCACCTGTGGTCCCAGCTACTAGGGAGGCTGAAGCAGAAGGATAGCCCCAGGAAGTCTACACTGCGGTGAGCCATGATTGTGCCACTGCACTCCAGTCTGGGAGACAGAGTGAGACCCCGACTCAAAAAAAAAAAAAAGACACATTCCCACCAGCAGCATATGTGAGTTCCAACTGCTTCATATCCTCATCAACTCTTGATAGTGTCTGTCTTTTAAATTTTAGCTACTCTGATGGGTCTGTAGTGGAGTCTCATGGTGGCCGTAGCTTGCATTTCTCTGCTGATAGATGATGTTGAGCATCCTTTCATTTGTTTATTGCAAGCCACTGTTGATGCTCTCATAGACCACTGTGAAGAGCTTCTAACTGACCTCCCTGTTTCTGCTTTGTACAACCCATCTGTCCAGTACATCTGCAGTGAAAAGCATTCCTACCCTGGAAATTGGGTCCTGTTACTCCTCTGCTTAAAACCCATCTGTAGCTGTCCCTTGTCCTTTGGATCAAGGTCCAAAACCTTGGCCTGCTCCTGCCTGTCTAGGACTCCCACCCACCCTTCCAGCATCATCCAAGACCATTCTCCCATTGTACTTTAGCCACTGTGACCTCCTTTGGGCATGAGAGCTCTTTCTGGGTTTTGGCCATTACCAATAAGCTCATGTCTTTCTTCTTGCCAGCATTGATCATATATATATATATATTCTGTAATTACATACTGATGTGATTACTTGATTGATGTCTGTCTCTGCTACTAGATGCTCAGATCCACAGGAACAAACCCTACCCTTGCCTTGGTCATTATTTTGTTTCCAGCGCTCAACACATAGCAGATCCTCAGTACATATTTGTTGCATGAATACATATTCCCTCACAGCTTACAAATGAAGAAACTGAGCCTCTGAGAGGGAAGTTGCCCTCAGGTTGCAGACTTGGGGCTAGAAAGCCAGATTTCCTGACTATTCAATGCTCTTTTCACTATATACCCCAAAGCCTCTGAGACATGAGTGAAAACACACTGCTGTAACTTTTGCTCAGTTCTAGGGTAAGGATTGCTATGTTATGATTATTGCTGTTGTTGTTATCAGTTCCCCAGCAGAATGTCAGTTCCAGGAGGGCAGTGATGGTGTCTATTTTTAGAGAGGGTCTTGCTTTATTGCCCAGGATGGTGTGCAGTGGTGCGATCTTAGCTCACTGCAGTCTTTAACTCTTGGGTTCAAGAGATCCTCCTGCCTCAACCTCTAGTAGCTGGGACTATAGGTAGGTGCTACCATACCTGGCTCATTTTTTCTCATAGCACCCAATACAGTGTTTGGAATCGAGGAGACAGTCAACATAGGTTGGACTGACAGTTAACTATTGGTTGAATTGAAGCGTTGCTAGCATAGACCAGCTTAAAGAACAAAGTCAGCTCCTACTAAAAGCAGATGCTATGGAACTTTCCACATGTTTTCATTCTGGGGCTTTATGGGACTTCTTGTTCCAACCAGGAAGCTGGGGTGACTGGTACCTAGAAATCTGTCACATGCGAAATGGCATTCCCTGAAACCTCGGTCATCCCAAACTTCCTCTGGTTGTACCCAGGCAGGTCGACTTTCATTTGCCTTCTTGGGAAAAAGTTAGCTTGAATCCTGAAGGATGGAAACCAGAGGACACACAAAAGGCCACAAGGAACCCACCAAAGAGAATTAAGGCTTTGCTCATTGTTGGCAAGCAAATTGATGCTGCTCATTGCAAATGAATCTTATTTGTCCACCATCAAGTCTCATCTGCTCACTGTAGCAGGTCCTGCTGCTGCACTCCTTGGCAGCAGATGGGTTCCAGGGATGGCAGCTCCGTGGAAGTAATAAAATGGCATTTCTTTTCCAATTGTCTCTCACTGAGACTTCCCAGTAATTCAGATTGATCGACCTGCAGCCCAACACGGGGACTGACTGAGTGAGGTTTGTCTGGGCCTGGATTTTATTGCTATCTCAGGAACTGAATGACATACATAGCAAAGTTGGTCTCCAGCTGCACAGGGACTCTGACCTTTCCAGCCAGGGGCCAAGGCCTGAATGTGAGGAGGCACTTTAAGTCTGAAACAAGCTTCCAGACTCCTGGTCCAGTGCTCTTTTCAGGACAGCTGGTACATCCCCAGAAACAGACCTGTGATGGTCTCCATCTCCCTGCCTGGACCCGGGACCTTAGTGCCTCAGAATCCCATTGGCTTCAAGCTTCATCTGTAGTGGGAATGGCTGGTTCATCCTCTAAGACCCATCCATTGGGAGTCACAAGGGGCTTCGAGGGGTGCAACCCCATACCCTTCCAGTGGCCTGGCCTAGGCTCTGGGTGCCTGAAGGTACAGAGAGAATCAATATCTCCTTCCTTCTGAGCTGTTTCTCAGTTTTGTTTTTATTAGCAGGGACAGTCAGAGGCTCTGGGGTGCTGAGAGTGAAGCCAGGATCTTGCAGGGCACCGCCTACCCCCTCACACAAACAGCTAAGCCACCAGCTAGAGTCCTGGGCTTAAAGGCCCAGGTCCCCACCCCTGGGAGCGAGGCCAACCTTGTGCCCCCACTCCCTTTCCTTTCGATTTCTGTGAATTTTTTAGTTCTCTCCTGGCCCTGTCCCTTCTCTCCCCCGCTTTCTGCATCCCCATCCCCTCAGACCCATCTACCCCTCAACCCCATCCGACTGCCAATTGAAAAGGCCTGAAAATAATGTGAAATAATATAGTTTATCACCCAGAGGCTGCTGACAGGCAGCGCGGCCACCTCTGAAAACAGGCGGGGAGGCAGGGAGGGCAAGGAAATTATAGGCTGCACAAAGGAGAAAAAGTTAAAGTGAGAGCTCCATAAAAGAAAGTGGAACTATTATGCTGCAAAATGCCAACTCATTACAAAGCGGCCAAATAAGAGAGAAATACGGCGCTGCCTGTAATAGCAGTTTACAAGGGAACATTGTACAGCAACAGAAGAGACGCTGCTATAATTTGCTCTAACAACTCCAATTATCCCTTTTATTGATTTGGCAACACATTTAATAGGAGTAGCCACACCTCTTCTGTTACAAATCATTAAAGGTGTTGAACGGTGTAATTTTAAAATTGTCCTCCCACAGTTGTCAGTATGACAGCATAATTCCCCCTGATTTCGGCTATGTAAACACCGAGGCACAGTCATTTCCCCCTTACAAGGCCAGAGATGTTGTCAGCCTGGGGTTTTTGTGCAGAAACATCCATTTAATACATATCTTTTTTTCCCCCAGCCGGCTCTCCTAATTGCAGTGAGGTTTGGTTTAGGGTTTTTTTCTTCTTCTTCTTCCCTTTCTCACTCCTTCCCTCTTGGCTTCCAACTAGGAGGTGTGTGTGGTGGGGGTAATCGGGGGAGGGAAATAAACAGGTGCTTTGGCCTTCCCTTTCTTCCCTGGCAGCCTTAATTGCTACTTAAGTCTGGGCCCTGCACTTAACATCCGGGGGGCAGGCCCGGTGCGGGGCGCACAGCCTCGGGAGGCTGCCGCGCGCCCCCGCCCCGCCCGCTGGTCCCAGCGCGCACGCGTCCTCGTCTGTGCTGGCGCGCACAAGGCTGCAGAGCGGGTCTGAGCGGCGGGCGGGGTCGAGGGGACAGCCCATCCAGCCCCGGAGGGGACGGGGGGCGCCCCTGCGCCGCAGCTTCTCCCTTCCGCCGAGGCCTGTTTGCCCTGATAGAACCATTTGTGGGGTTATTTGCTCTGGGTTCACCACCTTTTCCCTTCCCTCCCTCCCTGGCCAACCTGCCGGCTCAGTACGATTTTGTCATTTTGGGTCACCACCACATCCCAGTGTTTAGCTCGGTGAGGAAGCCACCAACCAATTTATTAGGTGACCCGAAGGCTCCGGAGGTGGGACTGGGCTAGCCTGGACGGGTGGCAGGTGGGATGTAGTGAGGTTTGTTGGGTGTCTGATCCTGTGCTGTTCGGGGCGGGAGTGTAGGGTCGTGTGGAGTGTTTGGGGGCAGGTTCATGTCCCCCATCCTTTCCCCAGGACCACACCCGAACCCTCTTCAGTTCCCTATGTGGGCTGTGACTGGAGTCAGTCCTGTGTTCATGCCCCTCAGGGGCCTGCCTCATTCCTACTAGGATCTGTGGCCAGGTGTGGTGGGGTGAGAGGGTGTGGCTTGAAGAGTCAGGATTCCTTTCCAGATTCACCTTTGTGAAATTTGGGCTAATTCCTCTAAGGCAGCTCGGACTCTTATCTTCGGTAGGATGGTGCTGGACCAAAGCTTCTCTGAGAAAGTGCTGCATAAGGCAGCATCCAGAGGACCAGGCTCCAGAATAGCGCTCCATATGACTCGGGCATTCTGGAAACACCTGTTCTGTGGCCTTGCGCTCCTGCACTCTACCACTAGAACTGGACTTAAGATGCAGCAGGAGGGATTTAAGTTGACCCAAAGAATTCGAGCTCTAAGGACTTTCTTAAGGTCAGGGGAAACTTCCTTTGCACCGGGCCATCTGAAGGGCTCTTGGTTTGGGGCAGAGGGATGCTGACCCCAGCACAGTCACCGCAGCCACAGCTGAGCTCTGCCTTAGAGAGTCTGCAGGAACTGGGCCCTTGGCCTTGGCTCCCAGGATAGTTGGGAGCTGGAGGGCAGCCACAGAAGCTGCCTTCTCCCTGTTGGCTCCCATACATCTGCAGATCTCTTCACCTTCATCCATACCTGGCTCTTCCTCCATAAGTCTGCTGTGCCCCTCAAGGAGAAAGCTTAGCAGTTTCCAAGAGTCACTCCCACATCCCCACAGGGGAAAGCTTGGGGTCTGCCGGGAGGGCGTCCTGGGCTCCCGCACAGCAGAAGTTTGGCGTGTGGACACGTGTGCGCCTGCATGTGCATCTGGCATCTGTCTGTTGCACTCCCTGAGCACGTTTGTGCTTTCCTCTGTCTCAGCACCTCTGGGTTTCTCTTTGTGTCTTTTTCCCTCTGCCTTTCTTTTTGTGTTTCTCGGGCCTTGCCTTTCCATCTCTGTTTATTGCTCACTGTATTGTAATTGCTGTGTCCATGCTTCTCTCTCCTAGCAGCCCCTGAGCTCTGTGAGGGCACAGACTGTCTTTCATCTCCCCGAGTGTGCACATAGTAGGAGCCTCATATATTTCTCTGGAATACATGAGTGGATATTTGACTCTGCTAAGAATTCTTGTGTGTTTGTCTCTGGAGGTCTGACTTTCTGGATCTCTGTGACCCAGAAGCTAGTTTTTGTGGGTCTGTGTAGAGGCATATTTATTCTCATGCATGTGTGTATTTTTTTTCTCTCCTTGTCTGGGTCTGTCTTCAGGTTTGTTGATCTGTCTAAATGTCTCTGCATGTGGCCCCACACCTCTCCCATGCCTGTTGGTCTCAGATATGGGGCATAAAGGGTGCTGTGTTCCAAACAGGTGTCCCCTGGGCATTCGTGTCAGAGGAACAAGACTTCCAAATCTGTCCCTGTCTCCACATGGGCGAGCTTCTCTCAGACTCTTCACGATAAGAGGCTGTGAGCACCCGAAACTGATCACCTTCTTCTCAGCCTAGAATGGTGGTGAGCTGTGGTCCTCTCCATCTCTTCCTCACACCGTGACCCCAATCACAGCACCTGCCCTCTCTAATTGGCCGGTGTCTGTGGAAGGGGGAAGGGAAGGCTGATGTCCAAGAAGGAAATCCCATTAGGCAAGCTGGAGCCAAGTTATTAGTGGTTAAGATGTAATTAGAGTTGGTGAATAATCTCATTCAATCCATCACGTATTTATGGTGCATCCAGCTGTGTGACTTTGGGTGAGGTGCTTCACATCTCTGATGAAATAAGACCTTAATGTTTGCCAAGGGCCTCTGGATTTCTGGGATTCTAAGTCCCTGAAGCTGGAAGGAATCTCCATCTTCTAAACTCTGATCACTTGTTCCTGCCTCTCTCCTTGCCTCTGAGTTATTTGTATAGTTGCCTGAATTCTCCTCCTAAATTTTGCATTCCTTGAGGACAGGATCTTACCTATCTCCCACAGTTAAGTGCCTTGCACATAGTAGGTGATTTATTAGTTTTTCTAAACAGATGACTGAATGATTAAATGCCAGGCACTGTGATTAATAACAAAGAAGCAGAATTCTAAGACCCTGAACTTAGGCAGTATGCAATTTGGGGGCGAGGAGTGGAGATGACGGTGTCACTTGCTAGCTTGGTGAACTTGAGTTCCTCAGCCTCTTTGTGCTTCTATTTCCTCACTACTAATATGCTACTGCTATGAATTTTGTGAGGATTAAGTGTGATTGTTGTACTGCTCAATCTTTGGTGCAATGCTTGGCACTTAGTAGATCCTTAATTAATGTGTATTTCTGCCCTATTCCTAAGTAAAGAACAGGTACCAAACCCTATGGACCTCAGAAGGAGAGAAGTCACTCCTGGCTGACTTTTGGCTTGAGGCTGGGGAGAGGGGTTCTATATTAGGCTTTGTATATGCTGTACTACTTTCTCAGCCTTGTGGTGCTTTCTGCTTCTCTTGGTCTCCCCCACCCCAACTCCCTCCCCTCCCAGCACACACAAAGACAAATAGCAGGTGCTCAGAAAGTACTTGTTGAATTAATGAATAAAATGAAGCCTGTTTCTCTGTGGCTAAAGATAGCAGATCTCGAACCAGGCTTTTTCACAGAATCACCTAGGATCTTTAAAAATGTCTACTTTCTTGCCCCTCAAATCCAAAATTCACGCTCTCTCACATATACATACTGAATCAGAATCTCCAGGCTTGGGTTCAAGAATTAATATTTTTGAAAGCTACCTTAGTGACTCTGATATGTGAACAATTTGGGACACCAGGCTTAGAACATGGTCAAGATGATAAATATTTAATGTACATTTGAAAACAACAGGTATCAGATGATAGGATATAAACTCCAAACATTATATGATCATTTAAATATTGCTTATAAAAGTCTATGTTCATACGCATGTCTTGTTAACTACATGTGGGTCATTTTCAGGGTAACATTGGAATTAGAGGGGAGAAAGGATGAACATTTAAGTGGGGCTTGGAATTGGGACTGAAGGGAGAGCTTAGAACAGATCAAAGACACAAAGCAACCAACAGGGAGAGAGTGCAGGCTGGACATTAGCTTCAAAGCTGTAGACATGACCGGGTACCACAGTTGGTTCCTTTAGCCAGGATTCCACCTCCTGAACTCCCAACCCTCAACCCTGAGAGAAGTCCAGGAGCTGGAGGAGGCAGCTTTCTCCTCCATGTTGTGGTTCAGTCTGGCCTCAGTTTTCCAAGGAGTAAAGAGCAGTGGAGGAATGAATAACTAAAAATAATCATAATAAATGAAAGTGTCTCTGTGGAGCTTGAGATGTGTTTGTGTTTGGGGCCTTGGTTTATCATGTCTACTATGTCTTGTGTCTGCTGTGCTCATCATGGTAAGGCATTACTTCTTCTATAGTGTTAGCAACACATGCTGGGTCCCAACCATGTACCAATCCAGCCCTGTAAGGTAGAGATCATTATTATTTCTATTTTACAGATGGGGAATCGAGGCTCAGAGACTGACCTACTTGAGTTTACACAGCCAGTGAGAGGTAGAACTGGAAGGTGAACCTGGATCCCTTGCTCCCCAGGCTCTTGATCTTCCCCCATGCCTCCCTGGGAAGGACCCTAGGGTAAGGGCTTAGGAATTCACTCTGAATGTGACTGAGCTTCAGCGATGTACCTGGCTGAGAACTGATCACTGCTTTGGTTCCTTCCCCCCGCCCACCATTAACTGAATGACTGATGGAGTGATGGAGCTTGTGGGGAGGGGACCAGCTCCTTGGACCACACCTCATCCTTCTTCTGGTCCCCCATCCCTCCTTTCCTGGTGTTCCACCCTCCATCCTTTACTGAGAAGCCTCTTTTCAAGTGTGTGTGTGGTGCTCCAGAAAGTTCCTCGCTCACCGCTGTCTTCCCCCTGTTATCTTTGACTTCCTTCACTCATCTTTTCACCTACCACATCATCAACAAGCACTCAGCAGGTTTGGCTGGATGTGTGCTGGGCTCGGGTGTTCAGAGGTGAGGAAGACCTCACAGTCATTCAAGGGTAGGAGCTCCCAAGCCAGAGAGGGTAGTAAATCCAAAGCCAATACACTGTCATCAACACTCCATTAGGCGGTAGAAGGGCAGAGAAGGGAGAAGCCCACCTCCACCTTGGCCCTATGAAAACTGGGCTTTCCATGTTGCATATGACTAGGATCCAGCTGGAATGGCTAAAAATGCCCACAGTGTGAGGGGCACAATGAGCACTGGGGCTACTAGCTACTCTGAGGATGCCCAGCTGATCAGTTTCATGGGCCACTGCCCTCCTGGGCCGAAGGGAGTCTGCAGGAACCAGGACAGATCGTCCCTCAGAATGATCTGTCCTTTCAGAATGGTTTCTTCTCCTTCCAGGTGGTGCTCTTCCCTAAAGTCCACCCCCCCAACTATGTGTGTGTGTGTGTGTGTGTGTGTGTGTGTGTGTGTGTTGTGTACACGACAGGAAGAGAGATGGAGAAGAAGCACATCCTTATGTCCCATCTCAGCCTTTCTCCGTTGTTAGGCTTAGGTGGTTGCTGGAGCTAGAACCCCCATTCTATGCAGAGAGTTCCATCCTTGCCCGGCGGGATGGGTGTAGTTGCCACGGTAGTCCCTACCCTCAAGAAGCTTGCAGCCTGGTGAAGAAGAGAAGGGGGTGCACATTTTAAGCCTCTCTGCCCAGCAAAAGGGAGTTTGCCTGACTTAAGGGCTCTCACCAGAGCCCAGGTCTCAGGAGAAAAGGGAGCCAATGGGAGAGGAAGGAAGAGGAGGAGGAATAAGGACAGGCCTTGACAGTGACATGACCAAGGGAAAAATCTGGGACGGCCAACACCTGCCACCTCCTGGGAAGACAGAAACCAGAGCCCGTTGGCAGGAGCAAGACTCCCATTGTCAATGCCTGAGTCTCTAGTCCTGGAGGTGGGTTGGACCAGACCAGGTCTGGGCTGTGCCCGTCCTGTGTGTCCTCCAGTGGAGACATCTCAGGGGGTAGGGGAGGCAGCAGTTCTGAGGTCTCAGGGGCCAAGGGTTAAGCCAGCAGCAGAAAAGTTTGTGGTGTCAGCCCTTTTCTATCTCTGTCTCCCGCATCCCGACCCCCCTGCAGCCCCCAACCCAATCCTCCTCCTCCTGTCCTGCTCCTCCTCCCTTTTCCATTTGGAAGAAGGAGGCTTGCTGTCTTTGTATTTTAACTGTAGCAAAAAGATTAAATTGTTTACGAGCCGGGAGCCTCGGCTGGCTGGATGAGCCGGAAGAGACAAAGATAGACATTCTAATTCTCCCCTGTTCTCCGGGCCTCCGTCCCCCTGGCTGCTGCTAATTCTTTTATCTGCCCCCAACACTCCAGGCATTATGTGCATTCATAAAAAAGGGGGGGGAGTGGAGAGAGCCCTCGCCGAAGCCAGCAAAATTACTGTTCTCTGCGCGGTTTCTCCGATAGCAATCTCTTGAATGCTGATTACTTTTTTTCCCCCTCTCCCCTGTCCCCTCCCCCCTTCCTCAGCACCCAACATAAGTTGGTCTTTAACCCTTTATCTTTAGCAAGCAGAAAGACATGGAAAACATCTCACTCAGTGGGTGGAAAAAAAAAGCGGAGGGGGGAGGAAAGAAAAAAAAACCCCAGCACAGAGAAGAATTACTGTTATCTCCCCACCAGAAGAGGAACAGCAGAGATAAGGGAAGCCTGAAGAATTAAAAGAAACGTAGCGTTGGGGGCTCTAAATTCACGCCGAAGCCGGTTGTATTTGTCTGTCACGGGGGTTCATAATTTTCCGAGGTTGTTTTGATAGACTTATTGTGAGGACTGCATAGAAAACTCATCAGCATTTGTTGCCTCTGAGCATTATTGTCAGAGGTAACTGCGTGTCTATAGACTGGGGGAGATAATGGCTGAAGTAGAAAGCAGATAAAGCCCAGGCTCTTCTCATTAAGGGCTATCTCTGCCTTCGCAGACCGGCTGGGATGGAGGGACTGGGGCAGCAGCACGGGGCATACATTATGCCGGCAGAAGCGAGACGCGGCGTCATTCCTGTGGGCGGCAGCGAGTGGGCCCCTCAGCCCTGGATGAATGGCCCAGAGGGACATTCGGATGGTGCCCGCAGGAGGGTTGCCAGCCCCGGTACCTGGAATCTCACTGAGCCACAGGGTGTTTGGCAGGGCCATGTGTGGGAGGTGGAGGCGGATCTTTGGTTCAATTCTGACATTGCACAGATAGGGAAGCTGAGGTCTGGAGAAGGGAAGGGGTGTGTGTACCTGAGGCCTCCTGGTGGGGGAGGGCAGAACAGGTCCCTGTGACTCTGGGCTCTTCCCCTCGGTCTATGACTCACACGTAGAGAGTCGCTGAGAGATGGCTTCCCAGAATCCACGCCACTGGCCACGCGGAGAGGCGGGAGGGGTCATATGGTCTTAACACCCATGACCTGTGGGTCCTCCTGCTTCCTACAGCCCACTCTATGGAGTGCCTCTGAAGAGCCAGGTGCTAGGGACCAATGCAAGCACGTTTTGGGGGCACACCCGATGGGGGTGCACTGTGTGTCCCCCTGGCCATCCTCCCTCCATCTCCTGAAGAACCACCTTTCTGCCCTAATCCCCTCACCAAAAAAAAGCCAGCAAAGTAGGGCTGGCCAAATCTGGGCAGAGAAGCTCACAGATATCCTCAAACTAAGCCCTAAAGCCAGGCTGGGAGGTGACAGCAGAACTGGGCTCTCTGCAGCCTGGGAGGAGGGCGCTTCCCAGGTCTTTCCCCATCTGCAAAATGGGGATATTAGCATAGCCCACCTCACAGAGTGGTTGTAAGGACTGATGAGATACTTTATGGAGGAAGGTTTGTTGACGCATGCTTGGACACACTAAGTACACGCAAACCTGTTATGATCCTTATGTGACTGTCCTTCTGGTGGCCCTGAGGGTCTTCTGCACAGCCCAGTACTTCTCCTTTCATCTGGCCCAGGGTGGGGGCTCCAGGGGGAGGTGTCTGAGCTTGTCCTTGTCACCTGCTCCCATAAGAGGGAGGCCTTGGTGCTGCCTGAGTCCATGCCTTTCAATTGGCTGATAAGAAATTGAGCCCAGAGAAGGAAGGGGCAAGCCCAGAACACACTGCAAGGCCCAGCAGAACTGGACAAAGGCCTGGCTCCCAGAAGACAGGGTTACTTCTGCCTGGATGCCTGGCCAGGCAGAAGAGAGCACTGGTGCTTGCAGCCCCGGGGGACAGAAGAGACCCAAGGCACTGCCACTGGCCTCAGGGGCCCTTAGCCCATATCTGAGGCCATTCTGCTCTGTAACTTCCTTTGAATGACCTGGACCAGCCTTGGGGTAGACAATTGGCAGGCACCCTTGTCCTCTAAGACTAGGAAAACCGACACAGTATAAATTCTTTTTTTTTTGAATTGGAGTCTCACTCACTCTGTCGCCCAGACTAGAGTGCAGTGGCCGGCCACTGCAGCCTCGACCTGCTGGGCTCCGGCAATCCTTTCACCTCAGCCTTCTGAGTAGCCGGAATGACAGGCATGCACTACCATGCCAGGCTGATTTTTTGATTTTTATTGTAGAGATGAGGTCTCGCCAAGTTGCCCAGGCGGGTCTCGAACCCGCGGGCTCAGGCAATCCACTCACCTCAGCCTCCCAAAGCGCGGGATTACAGGCTGAGCCACCGAGCCCGGCTCACAGTATAAATTCTTGTAAACAGCCAGTGGAGTAGGCGTGAGTGAGAACACTGCAGGAATACAGAGGATGGAGGGGCCGGCACTGTCCAGGGTGGGACCAGGAAAGTTGAGGAGATGGGGCTTTATCCAGTGCATCACCGGGAGCTCTCGAGTGTTCCAGATAGCTACAAACCCCCACCTCCTGGAAATCAGGCTCTACCAATGACTGCTGTCCTCATCAACTCCCTGCCCTTTGCCCCAGTTGTCACTAGCTCAATAAGGGGCTGATTCCCTATGGCAGAGTTTGGCAGCACTGGCAGAATGTGGAGTGGAAAGAACAAGGACTCTGGAATCCCAGAATCGCATGGACTGGGAATTAAATCTCTACTGCAAGCTCTGTGGCCTTGGGGGCCATGCATGCCATCTCCCTGGACTCAGTGTTCTAATATATAAAGTGGGGACAATATCTATCTCACAGAATACCTGTGAAATTATCTGAGGATGGTGGAAAGTGCCTGGCGTGTGCAACCTCGAAATACATGCCAGTTCTCCCTTCCTCTCCTCCCCCATGCACACTGCCAGCATTCCATTTGGGGCAATGTGCTCTGGTACCTCTGTCCTCACCCTCCTCAGGCAGAGCTCACCTGTAGGTCTCCGCCTCCTTGGGGCTCTAGGCAGCCAAGGGCTCAGTCACCCATTGTCTGCCCTGTGTCCAAACATTCCTTGTGTGCTTTTGCTGATGACGATGCCCTTGGCAGAACATGTGGCATTTGCCCTTCCCACCCCCAACCAGCAATACCTGTCAGCCCAGCCTTGCCTTAGCCAACATCTCCAGATGTGCCCTACACCTGCCTAGACCCACAGACTGTCCACTAGACCCTCCTGACTCTCCAGGCCAGACCTCTCCCTTGTCCACAAGTCAGTCCTGCCCCCCGTAACACAGCTAGCTACTGGGAGGTCCTGCCCTCACCCAGGTCTCACGTTTCCTCCACAACTTGGGCTGGGGAAGGGGTAGATTCAGGCTGTCCTAGTGGGTCAGCAGGTTCTGAATGAGGAAGATGGAAGGCTCAGCTCTACCTAGTGGAGGGCGTTATGGCTGAGAGGCAGAAGACTTGGCTGAACCCTGGGTAACTGGCTGTGTGACTGTTGGTAAGACACCTGCCCTCTCTGGGCCTCAGGCTATTAACCAATAATCAGAGAAGACCCATCTCTAAGGACTGTTCTGGCTCTAACGGTCTAGGATTCTAGGGAGGAAGGACCAGAGGTCCACAGCAAAAGTCTGTAACCCCCTTCTTCAGCAGCAGAGAAAGGGGCATCAGGGAAGCCACGCGCGATCCCAGCTCAGCCCCGCCCCCGCTGGCTCCAGAGAGCCGCGCCCCCTCGTCGGGATTTACAATGGGCTGAATTCATTTGCATGACAAAATTGGCTCGGGTATCCAAGTGTTGCGGGAAGACAAGTGTAACATTACGCAGAACAAGCAGCCAGGAGGAAGGTTACCGCCGACAATGAGGGAACAAGACGCCCGCCCACCGCTGTCTCTGCCAACCTTTCATCTGCGGGCGTGGGGGGCTGCCGGGGGCGGTGTGAGGGCGGGGGAGAAGAAATCGGCAGGCCTGAAAGATGGCTGCTTGCCCAGGGATCTGGGGCAGGGGTGTGTGTGTGGACTGGGGAGAGACACTCCCACTCCCAGCGTCTATTCACTGTTAGACTGAGGAGGTTTCCTTTGCTATTTCTAAGTGCTTCCACCCTTTACATGGTTCTGAGGTTATCTCCCCACTCTCAGGACTTGATAACACAAGAACTTTCTGAACCACTGTCTACGCACCTGTTCACTCATATATTTTTCCATTCACTCTCTCATCCACTCACCTGCCATCTATCCACCCACGTACCCACCCACCATCGGTCCATCCATCCATCCACCCATCCATCCACTCATCAGTTCACCCATCCACTCATCCATCCACCTATCCACTCACCGATCCATCCTTCCACATGCCCTCCTCTTCTACCCTCTCACCCATACACTCATTTATTTACTGATTCCTCTGTTCACCCATGCACCCATCACCCTATCCTTCCATCCATGCACTCACTAACTCACACATCCACCCTTCCATCTAACTAACAAAAACAAATATTAAATACATTTTATGTGCCAGGTAGGGGACTGGACATTTCTCTGTGCTGCAGCTTCCTCGTCTATGAAATACAGATAATAATAGGATCTACCTCACAGAGTTGATTCTGGCCCAGAGTAAGTGCTATGTAAGTGTTTTCTGCTGTTAATCTTTGTAGGCACTGGGGAGCCCAAAGGTAAATAGAACAGAGTTGCTGCTCTAAAATAAATCACACACAGCCAGGTACAGTGGCTCACACCTGTAATCCCAGTACTTTGGGAGGCCAAGGTAGAAGGATGGCTTGAACCGGGGAGCTCAAGACCAGCCTGGGCAACTTAGCAAGACCCTGACTCTATTAAAACAAGACAAAGCAAAACAAAAGACATCACACACTTCCAGGGGAAGCAATACAAGGAAACTGGCATTAGGGCCCTGCCTGAGATGTGCTGTGCTGTAGGGAAGTATAAGGGGGTTGTGGGAGAGTAGGAGCTTGGGCATCCTATCTCATGCAAGACTCTGCTTGAGAGGTGTATAGGGACACGAAGTACTGTTGTTAGTCTTTCTGTGTTACAGATGAGAAAACGAAGGCTTAGGAAGGTTAAAGGCCTGCCCAAGACCACACCGCTGCACAGACACCAGGACTGAATACCGTGTCTTCTGACTGAGGAACATCCCAGCAGCCTGGATCTTGCTATCTTGTTCACATAGCAAGGCAAGTCTCCTCAAAAGCTACTTGACTCCCAGGTTGCAAGAGTAGAATTGTGATGACCAGGTCCCTCGAGGAAGGGAATGGCTTAGCACCAAGGGGCCTCACCCAGAGCCCTGGTTCTGTTGTGAGCCTCTCACTTAAAGAGGGACGCTTTGAGTAGCAGCCAGCCAGAGGAGGTGGGCCTGCCCAGGGGAATAGGGCGGGGGAAGGTAGACATCCATCTGGTATTTGGAACTGAGGCCTGAGCTATGCATACTGGCTATTTTATGGGAGGGACCAAGGATGTCTGGCCTCAGCATAGCATGTGGACTCTGCTTAGCACTCCTGAGGGCCTACTGGGACCCAGGAGGGAGATGTGCTCCTTGCAATCCCAAGGGGTGGAACGAAGACCAACCCACAGGAGCTACAGGAAAACCTGGTTGATCATTTCAAACGATAACAATCAGTTCCTAACTCGCAGATCTTTTCCGGGTGAGGTGGTCATTTCCTTGTCACTAAAGATATTCAAGATAAAGATATTCAATATAGCAGAAGGACTGTGGCCTTTGGAGCATGTCAGACCTGAGTTCGAATCCATACACTGCCTAATACTATCTGTATGACCTCAGGCAAGTTACCCAACTTCCCAGAGGTTGGTCTGAAAAATGGAAATAATAAACCTCTAGCACAATATTTTGTAAAAATTAAGTAATGAGTACCAAGACTTATAATGTGCTTAGTAAGTCTTTCTCACAACAAACTCATGAGACAGGTCCTTTAATTATTTAAAATAAACTTCTTATTTTAGAATAACTTTAGATATATGGAAAAGTTGCAAAGATAGTATGGAGAGTTCCCATAACTCCCTCATCCGGTTTCTCCTATTGTTAGCATCTATGTCACCATGGTATATTTGTCAAAACTGAGGAACCAACACTGGTACATTAAGCCCTTTAATTTTTAATCATCTCTACAAATTAGATTCTGGAGGCACAGAGAAGTCGAGTATCTAGCCCAAGGTCACACTGCATTATGATATATTCAGTGAAATGCAATATGGGGAAAAGTCTATGAGAAGTCTAGCATTCCAGAAAACCTGGGGTGGGCCTGGGTTCCACTCTGACTCCTACTAAGAGGGCCTGTTGGGCTGGGCTCCACCTCTGTGTCTGTGTCCAAGAGACAACCCATGGAGAGCACTTTATAAAGAGCAAAGATTAGCCCTGAGAAGTGCTAACAGCAGGCACACAGTAGGTGCTCAATAAGGATTACTAAAATAAATTAATAAATGAGTGCATGAATTAATGAAGTAGAGAGCATTGCGTTTTGTGTAGGAGACTAAATTCAAGTTCCTCTAGGAGTTTTCCTGGGGCCTATGATGACCCTTGCCAGGCTTGACTTTCCCTGAGAAGGTGGAAGCACCAGCCTGTGTCCTGCTTGCAACAGGTACTCGATGTATGACTGTTGATGTCAACATCTCCATCCACGTATTCCCTCGGTCCTAATTTCACCTCTACTTAATTAAATTTCATTTTACTCTGTTATGTGTTTTCTGCAAGCTGTCTCAAATCCTTGAGGGTATGTGTATCAACGGTGGTGCTTAAAGAGACCAAGGAGTCAATCACTGATGGTGAGAATGGTCGGTGGTCCCCCGCCTCGAGGTCCTCAGGGGCCTTCTCCTCTAAAGCAGTCTTTTGTTCATTGACCGTTTAGCCATCGCATGTGCTGAGCACCTGCACTGTGCCAGGGCCCCATCCTGGGGCTGCTCTGACAGAATGCCCAGCCTCTGCTCTCAGGAGCTCAGCGCCCTGCAGGGAGGTCAGCCAAGGACACAGCCCATGAGACCTGGTGTGGTAAGAATCTCCAAGGGCCAGCCTGGGAGCTCCCCGTGGAGGGTCCTCCCAGCACTCACTCCCACCATCACATTCTTTCTCTGAACCAAGGGCTCTTAGGGCTCTGGCCCTCACATTGGACCCTCCTCCCACTTCTCTACTTTGAAATCCTTCACTTCCTGACCTGCCCTCATCTTTTTCTTGTCTCCCAGCAGCAGCTCCAGGTACTCTCTGCCTCATAGCTCTGTATCACCTCTGCCAGGCACTCCCAAACGTGGAGTTTGATTTTGGCTCCCTCTTGAGACTGCGAGAGCCTTGGAAACAGGCTGCATCCAGCACAGTGCCCAGCAAGCAGGAAGACACACAAAAAAATGTCTCTTCAAGACTTAGGACTCCAAGTCACATCTGAGCTTGGCCCCTGGTGGCAGGATCCAGCAGGAGGTCTGAGTTTACTCATCTTTGCAGGGTAGGGATGAAAAAGGAGGACAAACTGCAGGCTGGTTGGGCCTGGGAGGATGGGCCATCACTGAGAGGGTCACCTCTGTGGCCAGTACTGCTCTCCTCTCCTCCACGATGACCCAGAGAGCACCTGCAGCAGGTTGAATTGTGTTCCTCAAAAGGTATGTCCAAAACCTCACCCCCAGTGCCTGTGAATGGGACCTGATTTAGAAATAGTCTTTGCAGGTGTAATTAAGATCTTGTGATGAAATCATCCTGCATTTAGGGTGGGCTCTAAATCCAATGGCTCGTTTCCTTATAAGAGACAGGAGAGGGACATTTGCTCCTTATAAGAGACAGAAGAGGGACATTTGCATCACAGTGAAACACAGAGAAGGTCATGTGAAGACAGAAGCAGAGATTGGAGTGATGCAGCTGCGAGCTAAGGAACACCAAGGATTGCCAGAAACCACCAGAAGCCAGGAGAAAGACCTGGAATACATTCTCCTTCGGAGCCTTCAGAAGGAACCGTCCCTGCCAACACCTCAGACTTCTGAACTCTGAAACCATGAGAGAACACATTTCTATTGTTTTAAGCTTCCATGCTTGTGATAATTTGTTGCAATAGCTCTAGGAAACTAATACAACCCTTTTTCAATATCTTGGCTCACCTGCCTCAAGCATGATTTTTTGGCAACCTCTTAGAACAACAAGAGGACGTCATCTATCCTTGCTAAGGATTGTGCGGGGAACTCTCAACCAGCAACGCTGCCTCTGAGATGCCGGTAACTTCCAGCACACCCTTCTCTGGGCCTCAGTTTCTCCATCTATATAGTGAGGAGTTGGACAAGTTGATTTCTAAGGCCTTTTCTAGCTTGAAGAGTCCATGAGACCCAAAACTATAAAACTACTAGAAGAAAACATGGGGGAAAGCTTTATGACATTGGTCTGGGCAAGGTTTTTTTGGTACACAAATGGGATTATATCAAACTAAAAAGCTTCTGCACAGCAAAGCAATCAACAGAGTGAAGAGGCAACCTACAGAATGAGAGAAGGTATTTGCAAACTATGCATCTGACAAGAGGTTAATAGCCAGGATATATAAGGAACACGAATAACTCAGAAGTAAAAAAACAAATAACTTGATTTAAATGTGGGTAAAAGACCTGAATAAACATTTATTTTTAAAAATTGCCTTGTCTTTTTATTGCTTAGTTGTAAAAGTTGTGGGTTTTTTTAAACTTTAGAGTTGTGGGTTACTAGTGAGGATTTACTACGTAAGTAGGTTGCATGTAGGTGATGTTTGGGCTTCTAGCTGGCCCTCTCCCCTCCTGAGAGTGGACCAGGTATCCAGTGTGAGATCATGTGGCCCCTCCATCCCTAGCAGTGACCAGTGTCTGCTGATCCCACCCTTGTATGACCAGTGATCAGGGACTGCTTATGAGTGAGAATATGTGGTATTCAGTTCTTTGTTTCTGTGATAGTTCACTTAGTATGATGGTCACCAGCCATATCCATGTTGTGAATAAGAATTTATTAAGAGAAGACATACAAATGGCTAACAGGTATATGAAAATATGCTCAACATCACTAATCATCAGGGAAATGCAAATCAAAATCACACTGAGATACCACTACACCCCAGTTAGGATGGTTATTATTTTTAAAAAAGACAAAAAATTTTTTTAAAATGTTAGCATGAATGTGGAGAAAAGAGAACTCATACACTGTTGGTGGGAGTGTAAATTAATATAGCTACTATGGAGAACAGTACAGTGGTTCCTCAAAAAAGTAAAAATCGAACTACTATATGATCCATCCAGTAATCCCACTTTTGGGTATATATCCAAAGGAAATACAATCAGCATATTGAGGTATCTGCACTCCTGTGCCTATTGCAGCACTATAGCCAATATATGGAATCAACCTAAGTATCCATCAATGAATGAATGGATAAATAAAATATGGTATATATACATAATGGAATACCATACAGTCATAAAAAGAATAAAATCCAATCATTTGCAGCAACATGGATGGACTTGGACGACAGTATGTTAAGTGAAATAATCCAGGCACAGAAAGATAAATACCATGATGTCACTCATATGTGGAATTCACACATGTTGTTCTCACAGAGGAGAGAGTAGAAAGTAGTTACCAGAAGCAGGAAGGGTAGAGAGGAGGGGAGATGGAAAGAGATTGGTCAATGGGTACAAAGTTACAGATAGAGAGGAGAAATAAGTCACACAGTAAGGTGAGTATAGTTGACAATGTGATATTGCGTATTTCAAAATAGCTAGAAGAGAGGATTTTGAATGCTCTCACTACAAAGGAATGATAAATGTTTGAGGTAATGGAATCCAATGCCCTGATTTGATCATTCCACAACGCAAACATGTATTGAAACATCACACTCAGCCAGCCTCGGTGGCTCAGCCTGTAATCCCGCGCTTTGGGAGGCTGAGGTGAGTGGATTGCCTGAGTCCACGGGTTTGAGACCCACCTGGGCAACTTGGCGAGACCTCATCTCTACAATAAATCAAAAAATTAGCCGGGTGTGGTAGCGTGCGCCTGTAGTTCCAGCTACCTGGAAGGCTGAGGCAGAAGGATCGCCGGAGCCCAGCAGGTCGAGGCTGCGGTAGCCGGGAGTGTGCCACAGCACTCTAGTCTAGGTGACAGAGTGAGACTCCAACTCACACACACACAAAAAAGAACCATCACACTATACCCCATAAATATGAAAAATTGCCACATGTCAATTAAAAATAATAAAAAACTAAAAAAAAGTTCTTGTGTCTAAAGGCAATCTGATACTTGTATTTATTTTTTTGAATGTAAATGTTTCCAGTTTTCATAACTTGGTGGTGTTGTGAGGGTTGCCAGACCCTCTCCTAATTGAGGTGATGGGCTCTGCCTCCTCTCTGTGGCCTAGACTGTGATCAGGTATCCTGTAAAACATTTTGTTCCATTCCAGCACCACAGGCAACCCCATCATGACGTCATTTCCAGGGCTAATTAATTAGGTGTGTGGGGAACAAGGACACCGGGAGAAACCCTCTTGGGGTCTGAGGGTTGGAAGGGTGGAGGATGCTTGACTGAGGGCCTTGGCTCTGCTGAACTCCACCATCTCCCACCTCCCCCACACCCACGGTTTCTCTTCTGCACACTTCACCCCATCATTCCTTCCTATCCCCTTCTCTTGCAGATGGGTGGGTGAGTGACTGCCACTGGTCAGATTGTATACCCAGTGCCCTCTCCCACTGTGGTCACCCCTAGATCAGCAGACACTGGTCACCCTCTACTCATGCCTGGGTTGTGGGGGAGGGAGCTGCATTTATTTCGGCAGTGATCCTCAGCCCCTGGGGATTTAAAACATACTCATGCCAGGGTTCCACCTCAGAAATTCTGATGTAATAGGTCTGGGGTGCATCCAGGGCGTGGGAGTCTCAGGAGATTTTTTTTTTGAGTTGGGGTCTCACTCTGTCACCCAAGCATGATCACAACTCACTGTGCCTTAACCTCCTGGGCTCAGGTGATCCTTCCACCTCAGTCTCCCAAGTAGCCGAAACAACAGGCACACACCCCCATGCCCAGCTAATTTTTAAAATGTTTTTGTAGAGACGGGGGTCTTGCTATGTTACCCAGGCTGGTCTCGAACCCCTGGGCTCAGGCAATCTTCCTGCCTCAGCTTCGCAAAGTGTTGGGATTACAGGCATGAGCCGTGGCACCTGGCCTCCCAGGAGAGTCTAATGTGCACTTCCTAGTGAGGACCACCAGATTTGGTTGTCTTCAGGTTTCTCTGTGTATGGGACCTCCCTCCCTGACTCGGATGCTGCTTTTCTGTCTGTCAGGTGAGAGGGCTTCTTGGAGGGTGGTGTCTCATGGAACATCGTAGCCCCACATCCGGTACAGGGTCCAACCCCTCATACTTTCGACACTCCGTCTTTGGAGGAGGGAAGAAACCCACAAACCTGAGGCCTAGAAAGCCTGAATCTGCCAGGGGACTGGAGATGCTGCGGGAAATGCAAGCAATGACAGTAGAAATAAGTGGCATTTCATGAGTGTCCATCACATGTCGGCATTTTGCTCCAAGCTTTTCCAATTATTCCTTCAGCAACCATGTGAATTAGGGCTCGACACCCCAGTCTCACAGAGGAGGACACAGAGGTTGCCGGGGTTTGTTTCCCAGGGTCATGGGATCCGTGGTAGCCGCAGAGTTGCCCTGCCTGCCATCCAGTGGTGGAGGGGACAGAATGGGGGTAGAGTCTTGCTGAGGGTGAGAGATTGCTCCCAAGAAGCTGACAGGGGTCTAGTTTGTTTAAAGGGAAAGGAAAGAAGGGGAGAGGGAGGGAAGGAGGAGAAAGGGATGAAAGAAAGAAGGCATGGAGGCATTTATGGAAGGATTCAGGGGTCCCTGCCAATGAGAGCCTGTCTCAGGTGCCCCAGTCCCTGGGCCCCTTCCCAGCCAGCTGTAGATGCCCAGTTCTCCTTGTCACTCTGATCTGGGGGAGGACACTCTATAGAACACGAAACTGAGGGTGTGATGTCAGGCGCATGGCAGGACAGTGTGTAGAGCTCCACCGCTGACCACAGGGTGACCTCAGTAAGGGACTGTTCCACTCAGACCCTCGCTCCTGCCTTCTTGGGGTTTGGCTCCTGGGCTGAGCAGGTCTGCAATCTGCAATCTGCCCCTCTCTCTTTTTTCTTTTTCTTTTCTTTTTAACAACAGAGATGGGATCTCGCTATGTGGTCCAGGCTAGTTTCAAACTCCTGGGCTCAAGTGATCCTCCCACCTCGGCTTCCCAATGTGCTGGGATTGCAAGCGGGAACCACTACACCTAGCCCATCCCTCTATCTAATAATAACAGTGGCACTTCCTGAGCACTGCATGGTAGCCCCGGTCAACCAATGCAGAGCCAGCTGTTGGGTAGCAATCTCCAGGCCAGTACTTTCTTAGACTCTATGAAGACCAGCTGAGCTCACGTACGTCCTCTCTCTACAGGCACCGTCCACCATCATCAGCATCATGGCTCTGTTAATATTATTATACTACAACAGCACCAATAGCACTGTATACTGCCAAACACTGTACTAAATGCCTTCTTAACTCATTTAATCCTTACAACCTCCAGAGGTGAGAAGACTGAGGCTCTGAGAGTGCACAGCTGCTCAGGTCAGGCAACTGGTCCGTGGCAGAGCCCTGGGGCACCTGCTAGGTGTTCTGATGCCCAGACTTCACCAGCACAGTCTTCCAAAGACAAAGCCAGCCCCAGGTTCAGTGGGAGGGAGAAGGAAGCATTTATTGGGCACTGAGTGTGTTCTCATGATTAAATTTCACTTTTGTAATTGGTATTGGTGGTTGGTCTAGTTATTTTAAATGCAGAGATGCGGAAACTGAAGCTTAGGAACTTACCTATTGCTATGTGGTTGAGAACAGGGCTTCCCACACTCGTGCACTTGACACCTGACACCAGAGCCAGGATTTTTCCAGACTAAAGCTACTGTGGTGTGACTGTGAGTGTGTGGGTGGGTGTGTGTACATGGTGTGTGAGTCTGGGAGTGTGTGTAGGAGTGTGGGAGAAACGTTTGTCTGCCTCCTTCCTCCCACTGAACCAAGAGCAGGCTGTGTATGAGAGAAAGAGAGGGAGGGAGAGGCAGAGGAGAAAGAGTCATGTCTGAGAGAGAGGATGGGGGCGAGAGAGAGAGAGAGAGAGAGAGAGAGAGAGAGAGAGAGAGAGAGAGAGAGAGAGAGAGGAGAGAGAGAGAGGAGAGAGAGTCCTGTGAGGGGGGAGGGAGAGGGAGAGCTGGGGAGAGAGAGAAAGAGGGAGAAAGAGAGAAGTGTGTCATTGAGAGTAAGTTAGAGTGTGAGGGGAGAGGAAGAGTGTGTGAGTGTATGTGTATGTGAGAGAGAGTTGTACGTCTGTGTGCGTGTGTGGTGTGTGTGTGTGTGTGTGTGTGTGTGTGTGCATGAGGTGGGAGAGAGAGAGAGACAGGTGTGTAAATGTAATAAGAGAGGAGGGGAGGAGAGAGAGACAGGGAGAGAGTGTGTGTGTGTGTATGTGTGTATCTGGCTAGGGATGAGGTCTTTGTCTGCTGGGCTCTACACCAGGGAGATTGTCTGTGGGGGCGGGGCAGGAGTCACCTGGGAAGGCCTGAGAGCTGGGAGAGGGAGGAGGGCAAGCCGTCCATTAATGCCGCCCTTCTGGGGAGGGGGTGCAAATAAGTGGCCCCAGGGGGCCGTGCTGAGGACCCTCTAACTAGCTGGTTGCCATGGGAATGCTAGCTGTGAATACAGGCCTCAAAGTCCAGCTTGATCCTCCCCTTCCTGGCAGGTGGAGACCCCCAGCTGGGGTGTGTTTGTCTGGGAGAAAACTGAGGGGCCATCCCATCCACGCCCCTCCATTATTTGAAGCAAAGGCCTCCATTCCTTCCATTTCTCCCCAGGAGGGCTCTCCTGGGTTATGGGAGAAGATGGCTGACTTCATGGTCCCGACATTGGGGAACAGTGGGTCTCCTTGCTGTCAGGCCAGGCCAGTTCAGGAAGAGAAACACATGTGGTCACACAGCCACACACGTGTCCCAGACCATACACCCAAACCCATCCCTGCTGGCACCGGGGATGCTGAGGGGTGTGGACCTTGTCCCCCAGCAGATCTTGAAAGATGCTCCACATTTCTAGAATTTGGTGAGAATGACCAGAAATGGTTACCAGTAGTTGACTTCAATGAAACAGGGTTGGGGGTGGGTGGAGCTGAGCATCTGCTTCTTATTATAAGCCCTTAAGGGCTATTTTTGTTAGTGTTTTTATTGTAAAATATAGCACATGTACAGAAAGTGAATTTTTTTTTTTTTGAGTTGGAGTCTCACTCTGTCACCCAGACTGGAGTGCAGTGGCCGCTTCCGGCCACCACAGCCTCGACCTGCTGGGCTCCCGCGATCCTTCCACCTCAGCCTTCCAAGTAGCCAGAATTACAGGCATGCACTACCACACCCGGCTGATTTTTTGATTTATTGTAGAGATGAGGTCTCGCCTGCCCAGGCGGGTCTCGAACCCGCGGGCTCAGGCAATCCACTCACCTCAGCCTCCCAAAGGCGCGGGATTACAGGCTGAGCCACCGAGCCCGGCTAGAAAGTGAATTTTTTAAAAGTACAGTTCAATGATTCATCACTAAGTGAATACCTGTGAAGCCACCACCTAGTCAATAAGAAGCCCTTCCCATACTCTCATCCAACCCTCTTTCCAAAGAGAACCGTCATCCTGACTCTTCTAGCAAGTACTCCTGCTTTCCCTGGTAGCTTTGCCAACCCTAAACACAATAGTTTAGTTCAGCTTGTATTCTGGATTTTGCACGTCAGATCAAACAGCAGGCCCTCTTTTGGAAGTTCTGGCTTCTGGTATTTCACATTATGTTGGTGAGATTTCCCCATGTTGTTGCACGCAACAATTGTTGGTTCATTTTCTTTGCTGCATTCTATTCCATTTTTTTAGTACACCACAATGTATTTGTCAACTATGGTTGGAATGGGCTTTTTAAAAACCCATGGGAAGCATGTGCAGTGACTCATGCCTGAAATCCCAGCACTTTAGGAAGCTGAAGTGGTAGGATTGCTTGAGTCCAGGAGTTTAAGACTAGCCTGGGCAACATAGCAAGACCTTGTCTCTACAAAAAAAATTTTAAAAATTAGCCAGGCTTAGTGGCAAGCGGCTGTAGTCCTTGATACTTGGGAGGCTGAGGCAGAAGGATCTCTTGAGCCCAGAAGTTTGAGACTGTGGTGAGCTGTGATCGTGCCACTGTAATCCAGCCTAAGTAACAGAGTGAGACCCTGACTAAAAAATAAAAATAAAAGTCATGTACACAAAGATACATTAATAAAAATATTTTCAATGAAATGAAGATTAAGAATAGAACTCAATACATGTTCATTTAATTTCATTCCTAGGGCTCTCACTTTCTTTTTCTGCTCCAGTCACTCATGAAGCCAGTCTGGGTTCCAGGAGAAAATTGGCCATGTAGGCAGGATCCCAGAGGGAGCGCATCTGAAAGATGCCCACACCCCCATGGTGTCCTCTCATTAGCCCTCCTCTCCTAATTTTCAGCCCCAAATGGGAGAGGTCACACAGATAGAACAAAACCACACTGCCCCTCCCACCCGAGTTCTGAAGCTCTTCAACACACATGCGCATGAACACACCGGCGAGAGCATGCATCCCACATGGGCACACACATGGGCAGCTGTGTGTCCCAGAGGTGGCAACACCTGCAGGCCCCTGACCAGCAGGCAAGGTCTGTGCACAGAGAAGTTGGTGGAAGAAGAGGAGGGGAAGGAGTGGGGGGGGAAATTCCCTCATTTCTGAAGAAATGTCCCAGATTAGATTTGTAAATCAAAAACCAATATATAACATGCAAGAATTGATCTGTTTTATATTCCTCAGTTACATTTTTGTGAAGCACATTTAGAAGATTTAGAACGTATTTGCGCCTGCTGGTTGGGCCATTATATGCTTGAGTTCATACATCTATTTGTGAGGCTATAAAACAGGCATCGACTACCATGTAAATTGTGTTCTCCACAATAAATTATATGCATACTTGCAAAAATACATAACTGCCGTGGCTGGGCCGACGCGGCCAGAATACTAATGAGGGCAAAAGTTGCTTTGTCCCTCTTCTCCGGCCTAATTTAGCCTCTACATCAAAAATTATGTAGGAAAAATCACTTTATCCTCTCACTGAGAAATAAAATAGCACTCATGGGCACCCTCATCTCTTCCCACCCCCCTTCCTTTTAACCGAACACTACCATTTTCAAACTAATTTTAGCTGCTCCAGGTTTGCGGAGAGGAAACCTGGTGCAGTCAGAGCTGGGTGTCAGCGGGCCGTCTCCATGCACGAGGAGGCCGTGGGAGCCACGCGTGCACACACACATACACACGCATACATGAACACACACTCTCTTCTGTGGTTTGTATTCACTTGTGTCAGGGCATGTTCACAACCTACACACAGACCCCATGTACATGTGAAGACTTGCCTCAGACACGTTCACAGACGCTCCACAAGCATCTGCCCACGTGGCACGGATTCAGCCCCTTTCCCTGGTGCAGACGCCCGTGTATAGAGATGCATCAGGGAAATTAGATTCTGTGCAATCCTGTGCAGTCCTGCAAACACTGACTGAGCACCTACTATATACCATGTATTGTACTGAGTTTTGGGAATATTGAGATTTTTGAAAAAAGGCAGAATTTCGACTCCCAGCTCAGGGGAGGAAGGAAGCAGCTTAATGAACAAATGCAGAAGAGTCAGTGTGCTGAGGGCTGTTTGGGAGGTAGAGCACATGTGTGCACATACACCCTGGTTGTTGGCATGCATATTTTCTGATACTCACGTGCACACACAGTCCCCGCACTCACACAGACACACGCCTTTGTGGATATGCACACAGCCACCATCCAAAAAATTCATGTGTGCATACACAACACACACACACACGGTCTGCACAGGCATCTGCATCACCACCTTCCTGCTGTCACAGCACCGCACACAACACCAGCCCCACCTCTGTCTTTTCTGCAAGCCTGAGTTAACTGTCTGGCTTGCCCAGCTCTGGTAACATCCGCTATTTTTCTATTCTGGAAACACAGCCACTTCCAACACCAGGCTAGCTAGGTTGCTCCCACTTTCCCCCAGTGGGCTGGCCCCAAGGCTCCGTCTTGCTGGGAGCTCTGGAAGTTCACGAGAGGGAGAAGTAGAAACAAGGAAGATCTTGTTTCTGTGACCTCAGGCCAGTCACTATCCATCTTGTCCTGGGCCTCAGTTTACCCATTTTTTAAACGTGGGAATTGGATGGTCTCCGAGGTAGTTGAGCTCTAGATGTCCACAGCTGCTGAAGGAGGTTGGACCTCTGCTCAAGTCGCAGAGCATAAGACAACTACAGCATGAAACAACAGCCCAACTCCAAGCTCCTGGGAAAGAAGGAATGTCAGGCCTCAGGGGCAGGCTTCATGAGACCAGGAGAAGGGGGCCGGGATCCAATTCCACCCAGCTCAGGTATTTATAGGTACCAGGCACAGTTTTAGTGGAATTTCATTCCATCTTCAAACACCTGAAGGGCTGCCAGGGGGCAGAGGGAAGGGACTTCCTCTGTGTGACCCAGTTGGCAGAACTAGGACAGTGGGAAAGTGGGTGGGAGCTCCAAGGAGACAGACAGCCACATAATCAATGTGATCTTTGTGTAGTTGTGTTTACGCGCACTTGTGGTGTGACTTATGTTGCATGTTCATTTATTTTCTCTACTCTCCAACAGCTTGTCCAATCACTTTTTTCTCATCTGATTTACTATTTTCTCTTTATTTCAGCTTGTTCTTTGAGTAGACATATTTTCTTTTTAGAAGGAAACTAGTATTAATTTTTTCATCAAGGAAAAAGTATTAAGTGGACGTGATGAAAAATTCAAATTGCTCAAAATTCAAATTGAAAAGTAGATCTCTCTCGCTGTCTAGACTCCTGCGGTTCATGGTTATCCAGTATTTGTCTCCAGAAACAACCACTGCTACCAATTTTGATGTGTCATTTCAGAAATCTACCGTGCATACAGGCATCTCTCTCTATCTGCCCGTCTATCTAGATCCTTTATTTTAGCACACATGTGAGCAAGCCAGATGACTTGGTTCCTGCTTCGCCCTCACAGCCCCAGCCTAACTGAGTAGCTTGGAAGTTGTTTCTAAAAGTTCTTCACTGGGCAATATCCAACCATGGAATGGGCTAATGGTTTCCTCAACCTGGTTTTATAGAAGCAGAGACTAGAGGACCCCTTGGGGCAAGGGAAATCGAGCCCTTGTTGGGGAAGAGAGGTTAGGTTCCTGCTTTCTAAGGCTCTCCCTCCAGCCAGCTTCTTAGATACAAAGAAAGTGGCTCTTTATCCCATTTAACTCCACTTCTCCTAGCTCCCTGCAAGCTGGGCCAGGGTCATCGGGCCTAAAGCAGCCAAACCTTGGCTTCCAGCCCTTGTGTAATTGACAAAATTCCTCCCTCCCCCACCAGAGATGGCCTCTTTCATGTGCCAGCCACATGCCACTAAACTCCAAATTAAGAGACCCGGCTGAGATGTCTGTCTTATTCCACCCATACCCCCGGGGCCAATCCTCTCTCATTTCAGGAGGGGAATGGAACTAGAAGTTTGGATTTGGGAAGGGGGGTGGAGGGGGCTGGCCACCAAAGCTGGCGCCTCTATGCTCCAGAGAGATGTGCGTGTCCTACCATGCGGCTTAAGACTTCTCCAAAACACCGTCCCCCCAAATCCAATAAAATTGCAAATTTCACTGTATTTCACAATATCCTAAATAAACATGAACAGCATGCGTTTCTCCTCCTTGCATCAAATATTAATCTGCCCATGGCCAGCACCCGCTCCCCCGCGTGTGTGCACACGCTGGGTAAACACCGGGAAGATCGTGATGCCAGACCTTCCCTTCTCTTCCCCGAGTCGAGAGCATGACAAATTTTTCTCCTAATTACACCTGCCACTGTTTGCCTTCTAATACTGTAAATCCTCCATCACATAGTTTTTCAGATTCGGGATTAGGTTCTCTTCCTGTCGTACAAATGATTGGAGGGGGCAGGGGTAGGGGAGGAGGTTGGGGCAGCGTGAGCTGTGTGGCATTGCTCTTTGAGATTTCTCCATGGGCGTCCCTGGGCTGAGAATGGGCATGTGCCTGGGCCCCTGACCCTCCTTCTGGGTGGGAAGGAGAGTTCAAGGGGTGGAAGGGAAGGGGAAGGAGGAGAGAATGGAGAAAAGACACCCCCTCAGGTGTACAGGACCCAGCTCCATCAGCCCCCGAGTCACCCGGGAATCCAGGGATAATGAAAATGCTGAGACTAAAGGGAGATGAATGAAAAGTGTCTGGCACAGTGCCTGGCACAGAGGAAGGGGACAATAAATTGTGTTCCCTTCCCCCTTGCTCTGTCTCCTGACTAAAGCCATCGTCATCTCTTTCCTAAGCCATGAACGTTCTCACTGCTTTCCCATCTCGCCCCACCCCTTCCCAGTGAACACATAGTCCCTGCTGGGATTGGGCTTTTACTAAAGCCCAGAGCTCTCCAGCACCACAGGCTCTGCCTCTGAATCCCCCATGACTTCCCATCACGTTGAGGAATGTCCAGTCCCAGCCTCTACAACCCTTTGTCATCCTCCCACCTTGACTCCCAAGCCTCGTGTCCAGCCCTCCCCAGCCTTTCTGCCAATCCATTCCAGACTGGGGCCACCCTGCTCAACATCTAACCCTTCCCCAGATGCGCTGCGCAAATGGCCACCTCCCTTCCTGTGCTAAGGCCTCTCCCTCCACCTGTTGAAATTTCAGCTTTCTTTCCAGATGTTCACCCCAATGACACCACCTCCTTGAAGCCTTTTCAGGTCCCCTGATCATTTTAAATCTTACCCTTTTTTGTGATCCTACAGAGCTTTGTGTCTACCTCGTTTTGGGCTTGGACTTTGCCCTGTCTGTCAATGGCATAGGAGGGTCTGTGGGTGCTTTCAAGTTGGGACTCAGGTCCTAAGCATCTGTCTCCTCGATGTCTCTGTGGTTTCCACATCTTGACACTGCAGAGGGGTGATACTTGGTGTGTGGTGGGGTGGGGCTTCCTGCTGTCCCTAATCTCATGCCCAACTCAACCACTTGCTCCATTTGTGGGTGACAATGGGCAGTCCCTACCTGCCTCTGTGGGCAGTTGCCAAGCCTGGATAACATGGAACCCCAAGCAGCACAAAAGGATCAACCCCCAAGGCCACAGTGGCAGAGGGAGTTGAATAGCGGGCTGAGGAGACCAGACCTCCTCCTCCCTGAATTTCCTTCCCTTAGCCTTCGCTGGTCTGATGGAGTTTCCTCCTAGTTATCTCTGTGTCTGGAGCATGCAAACAACACTCAAAGCATTCCTAGGGGCTGTGGCATATGTAGTGTTACTGGCCACTTTTATTTGGTGAGGGAGTACAGGTGACACTTTTGACCTTGGTGTTTTTGTTTGTTTGTTTGAGTTGGAGTCTCACTCCATTGCCCAGGCTGGAGTGCAGTGGCACACTCGTGGCCATTCCAGTGTTGACCTGCTGGGCTCCAGTGATCCTTCTGCCTCAGCCTTCCAAGTAGCAGGAACTACAAATGCACGCTACCACACCCAGCTAATTTTTTATTTTTTGTAGAGGTCTCGCCAAGTTGCCCAAGCTGGTCTCAAACCCACAAGCTCAGGCAATCCATTCGCCTCAGCCTTCCAAAATGCTGGGATTACAGGCTGAGCCACCGAGCCCAACCTGCCCTTGGCTTTTCTGTTTGTTTTTTGTTTTGTTTTTGTTTTTGTTTCTTTTAAATCAGGGTCTCACTCTGTTGTTCAGGCTGGAGTGCAGTGGCATGATCATGGATCGCCACAGCCTCAACCTCCAGAACTCAGGCAATACTCCAACCTTAGCCTCCCAAGTAGCTGAGACTACAGGCATGCACCACCATGCCTGGCTAATTTTTTGTCTTTCTTTCTTTCTTTTTTTTTTGTAGAGACACGGTCTTGCTATATTGCCTGTGCTGGTCTTGAACTCCTGGGCTCAAGCAATTCTCCCACCTTAGCCTCTCAAAGTGCTGAGATTACAAGCGTGAGCCACCGTGCCTAGCCAAGCTTTGCCCTTCCACTTACACTGGGCTTTTAGAGGCCCTTCTGTCTCTACCAGCCATTGGCTCAGGAGGAGACCCCACCTCTCTGTGGCTGAAAGCCTGGAGCTGGGCTAAGGAGGGCGGTTGCTAGGCATGCTGTAAGATCCCCTGGTGAAGTCTTCATCCTTCTAGAACTCCCCTGGAGTTGTTCCTGAAGTCTCCCAGAGGCAGTTTGTTCAGCTTGAATAATAACTGGCCCTGGCCCTGGCCCCTCCCCACACATTTCACCTTCAAAGGGCTGGGAGAAATTTCCCTAATTAATTAACTCCTCTGCAGCCTGCCCTCTGTGTCATTGGGTGATTAATTGTCACTGTGACTTTAAATCCAGGGGCAGGGGGAAAGTTGGCAGTGGTGGACACCAGAGGCAGGAATGCTGGGGAGGGGGCAGCCTGAGGGCCTTTCCTGGGGTCCAAAGACCCTTACCTCACCCACATTCTTGCCCTTGCCCAGGGCCTGGCTGAGAGGCCTCACAGCCAGACCACAAATACATCCATCAATAATCAATCGATGAGTCTCAAATACGAGACTGTGAGAACTAGGGCGTTCTGGGAAAGGCAGAGTGGCTTGTGCCTCTTCTGAAGTCTGCAGAACAGGGTAGCGGTTAAGGGCATGGATTTTGGAGCCAGGAAGAACTGAGTTCTAATTCTGACTCTGCCTCTTTCCAGCTGTGTGACTGAGAGCAGGTCACTTTGCCTTTCTGGGCCTCAGTGTTCTCACTCCTACAATGGGGACAAGACAAAAGGAGATGATGTGTGTGACGCTCTTAGTGTGGCTCAGGGTACACAGCAAGTGCTTAGTCATGGTACCGGCCACAGTGCTACTATTGTGCTACATCATGAAGGGGCCGCAAGGCCAGACTGTTCGTCAACGCTCAGCTAGGAGCCTCACCTCCAGCTCCGTCCTCCTTAGTGGGCTCCTCTTCCTTCCACACTCCTCTGTGCAAAGTCACAGTGCCCACTCCAGCGTCAGTACTCACCTGCTGCATGGCCCCGGGTGAGACACTCACTTCCCTATGTCTCCATTTCCTGATCTTGAAACTGGGGGGCAAGCTGCCCCACATTCCTGCGACCAAGGCTCTGGACTCAAGCAGGGATGAGGGCCAGCCCTCCCTCCAAGGAGCTCCCCAACAGGAAGACAGATGGGAGATAAATACTTGCAAGTGCCGTGGGAGTGACGACGGGCGCACGGGCATTCAGCAAGACGCAAGGGTATCATGGGCTCAGAGAACAGTGAGGGGAAAAGAAGGGGCTCTTAGCACATAATAGCTGCTCAATAAACATCTTTCACTCCAGCCTGGGTGACAAAGAGTGAGACTTCAGCTCAAACTCAAAAAACAAAAACAAAAACCTTTCCCCTTCTCCAGCCTGCCCTCTCCTTCCCATGGTCTAACTTTTAAGACTCAGCTGCATTCCACCTCAGAACCCCCGTTTCTGTCCTTTCTGCTGAGCCTGCATGGTCTGGAAAGAGGGTAGACGATGGGTCCCCTTGGGGAGCTCCTCCCCATTCAGCCTCTCTCCCTCCCCTCTCCCCATCACCAACATTATCTGACATTTATTGTTTACTGTTGCCAGGCACTGGGCAAGTGCACTGCATGGATAACCTCACTTAATCCTCACTCACAACAGCACTATGTGACAGTTGACCAGTCTGAACCAGAACCCAAGAGAGACAGACCAGGGGGGTAAATTCCGGGGAGTTTCTACTGGGGCTGCAGAAACAGAGGGTTCAAAATGTGGGTGTGGTCAAAGAAGGGGTCCAATCAGAAGAGGCAAATGACTGACCCAGAGACTCCTGGCAACACCTGGGCAGGCCATGGTGTTCAGGTTAATTCCCTTTATTCACTAGTTTGAGGAAGCTTCACTGATCTTGTGCTGCGTTGTGGGGCCCAGAGTTCAGGAAGCCCAGTGCCCCTCTCATCCTCATTCACTCCCCTGCCAGGCACTCTGTGGGCTGGTACTCTGGGGGATCCCTGGGGAGAGGGTGAAGGCAGGCTCTGGGACTTACAGAAGGCACAGAGGGACCCACCAGTGAGCGTTTGGTGTGTGGTGGGAAGGTGAGGGGTGGGGGGGGTCATGGAACCCAGACTCCTGGGCCAGGATTTGTCAGAACAGTTTCCTGTGGGTATGGCATGGGAGGGGAAAGGGAGGAGTGTGATGGCTGCCTTATTGGGGTGTGGGGGGGTCTGTCGGGAACAGTATTTGGGAGAACAGTCAGGGTGGAAATGTCTTCAGGAGGTCAGGATGCCAAAACTGTGGAGGCAACACGGCGTAAACTAAACAGATTTTTAGGCAAACTCATCTCACTCCTCCTACTCTTTTCCAAGCCGTGTGATGGTGGGCAAGTTACCTTACCTCTCTGAGCATCAGTCTCCTGGATGTGAAGTGCTCGGTTTACAAAAAGTCTAAGACAAGTGCCAACTTTCTTCTATTTCTTTGTGCTACTTACTCCTCCAAGAGAGCTTCACCCTCACTGTTGTTTCTGGTAGATTTATTCATGTATTCATTCGTGTGTTTGACAAAGGACTGACACAGTACTGGTCTTGTCCTAAGTGTTGGAGGTAAAGGTGTCAAGGGCAACAAGGCCAGAAGGGGTTTGGGTGGGGGTACTTTTGAGTGTGCCGGATGTAAACTGGCAGCTTTCTTTCACACAGAACATGCTCAGGCTGCTGTCCCAATATCCTACACCCTCTAACTCCCTTCTCGCTTCTGCCCCATGGAGGTCTATGGTTGGCATTTCTTCCTCAGCGTGCACCTGTCAGCGGAGGCACAGACATGCACCCATGCATGCATGGCTGCCTCTGGGACCTTCTAGATCCTTTTGGAAGGGATTGAACTCAGGCCTCCCTCCTCCTGCTTAAGAAGACTTAAAGGTTAAAGAGTTGAAGGCTTCTGCACATCTGTGCCTCGGTGTACTCATTGGAGAAGTGGGCTGAGGATTGTAGAAGAGCTCTGGGCTGGGCTGAGAGTTAAGCAGGTGAGAGCTAGAAAGACTGGAGGTTGTTACAATGAAGCTCAGAGAGGGGCTGGTGGGTCAAGAGGGTGTCTAGATACCTGGAGGGTGCAGAGGGAGCAGGATCTAGAGCGTGAGGGGTAGGCCAGAGTGGGAGGGGTGGGCCCGAGGAGTAGCAGAGGGGTGGGTCTGGGAGTGGGAGAGGTGCTTGGGAGGTGCCAGGTGCCGCAGCCCATGCGCTGGGTGGTGCTGAATTCTCCCCAGTTGTGCAGGGCCCTCTCTGATGAAGGCCCAGCACCTCTTGGTTCTCCTATCCTGCTCCTGTCCCCTTTGCTGGCTCCACATTGGCCCCTGGCTGTGCACCGGAAACACGCCTTCCCCAGGGCCATGGCATTTGGTTCCCTCTGCCAGGATTGCTTGTCCCAGACATTCACACATGCCCTCATCTTCTCCTTTCTGTGCTCAAACGTAGCTCCTCACAAGGCCTTCTCTGACCACCCTATTCAATCCTGCAGCCCCCCCCAGCTCCCTCTTCCCTCCTCTGACTTCATTTCTTTCTGTAGCACTTGCCACCATCTTTCATTGCCTGTCTCCTGTTAGAATCTTAGCTCTGTGAGGGTAGGGACTTCTGGGTTTGTGTTATTTTAACTGTGGTGAAACACACATTTGTACTTACATTTCAATCATTCACTGTTGAGTAACCATCACTACTGTACCCTGTACCTTGCATCATCCTCAAAATAAACCCCAGGCCCATTAAACAATAACTCCCTATTCCTTCCTCATTCCAGCTCCTGGTAACCTCTATCTACTTTTTGTCTCTAAATGTCCCTGTTGTAGGAAAAGTGCAATATTCGTCCTTCTGTGTCTGATTTATTTAATTTATCATAATGTTTTCAGGGTCTATCTATGTTGTAGCATGTATCAGAATTTCATTCCTTTTTATGGCTGAATGATATTCTGTTATATGTAGACCCACGTTTTGTTTACATCTGCATGCTTGTGGTTAACACAGTGCCTGACTCAGTCAGTGCTCAATAAATATGTGCTGAATGAATGAATGAGTGGCAGGAGTGATAAATCTTTAGGGTTTTGCTTTTGTTCTAGAACCATTGCATGTGCAATCCTAGAGGGGTTCCTTCACATAGAGATGACTGTGAGTGGCCCTGAATGTCAAGGATGAGGGGAGTTGAGGGGTAGATGGGATGTGAACAAGAGTATGAAGGGGGGTGCAGCTGTCTCCCCAAAAGGGGTTCCTTGCTGCCCTGGGCAGAGCACTTCTGTCTTCTGGAGCACTTCTGTCTTCTGGAGCACTTCTTCACTCCAGAAGAGCCTGGGCAGGAGTCTTTTTGCAGGAATCCAGTTTAAGGTTTTCTGACCCTGGCCTGCTTTGGCATCTCTTCTTCTTTTGGGGTGCTAAGAGTGTATGTGGGGTGCTCTGTGCCTGTGGAGGGGGCCCCAGGTCTGGCAGGCTGGAGACAACATCCCTGCTGGGCAACTATCTTCCACCTGAGAGTGCCAAGGGTCTGAGCTCACCCATGAGAGGGTCCAGATGTCCAGCCTCATTCCTGCTAATTAGTGCAATTAATTAACAAGTGGCTTTGTGGCTCTGGGAGTCCTGGGCTCCTTTGGCAGGCTGCAACAACACTGTAAACAGGTGTTAGGAGGCCTATGGGTGGTCAGTGAAGGAGACAGGACTCCAGGCTGACCCTTCTCTGGGCAAAGAGCCCCATCTTCTCCCCTCCCCACCCCCGCCCCAGAGTTATTGCAATGGCCTTTCACTCTCTTCTGTCTGGTGGGGAAAGGGTGGAATGAAGGGAGGGGCTTCAGTTCAGCCTAACTGAAGGAGCGAGGCTGCAGCCAGAGCTGCAGAAGGAATAGGAAACACAGTGTTACACATTCCAGGTTGTTGGAAGACAATGGGCTTTGCCAGTAAGACTTCCTAGGCTGACAGGAGGAGATATAGCCCCTGACAGAAGGTCTCCTTTATCTGATGAGGGATACAGTCCCTGTCTTGGGGATGTCCCCAGTCTGATGTTGGCAACACACCCACTGCCCTGGGGGAGCTCCTGGTCTGATGGGTAAGCATAGCCCTGTCCTGATCTAAAGGAATGAAACAGAAGACAGAAACTTGGGAAAAGAGGTCCTGAGCCCTTTGAGTAATACAGAGATAAGTGCCAAAGGGAGATGTCCAGAGAAGAGAGGGAAGGTCCTCTGGGGAGTAGCTGTCTTGCTGGTCTTGAGGAGTAGAGGGCAAATTCTCCACCAGCCCTGGAACCTCCTGGGATCAGGGAACTGCCACATGGAATTGGGACTTGATGGAGGGAGAAGATGGTCAAGACCTGGCAGACACCTGGTAGCTAAGAGCCTTGGGACTTTAAACTGGAGATGGTGGCACCCGCCCAAGGTTGGAGAGGAAGACCACCAGTACCTGCCTCCAGGGTGTGTGGGCCTGGCTGAGGGAACAGAATGAGAGCAGGAGCAGGCTCCTGCCATCCAGGGAAGATGTCATTGTGGTCAACTGGCCATGGGCACAGGAAGGGGGTGGCTGAGGGGAATGACAGTCTGAGGGAGGCGTTTGGGAGGAAGGGATGAATCATTTCCATTTTGCTTTTCTTTTTTTTTTGAGTTGGAGTCTCAGTCTGTCACCCAGACTGGAGCGCAGTGGCCGCTCCCGGCCACCGCAGCCTCGACATGCTGGGCTCCGGAGATCCTTCCACCTCAGCCTTCCAAGTAGCTGGAAATACAGGTGCGCGCTACCACGCCTGGCTAATTTTTTGATTTATTGTAAAGATGAGGTCTCACCTGCCCAGGCAGGTCTCGAACCCGCGGGCTCAGGCAATCCACTCACCTCAGCCTCCCAAAGGTGTGGGATTACAGGCTGAGCCACCAAGCCCGGCTTCTTTTTCTTTTTTCTTATTTTTACTTTAGAGTCATTGAGTTTGAGGTCCCAGAGGAGTATTCATACAAGGACAACAAGCAAGCAGGAGAAGTCTGGGCTGAGAGAGGGGTCAGAGCTGAGGTGAAAGAGTCAAGGCAGCCTCAGCACCTGTACCTGGTGCTAATTGAGCAGAAATAAAGAAATCTGTTCCTCAGAGTGTGACCCAGGGACAGCAGCATCAACACCACCTAGGAGTATGTCAAAAATGTAGAGTCTCAGGCCCCATCCCCAACTGACTGCTATGGTTCGAATGATGGTGTTCCCTCCAACATTCATGTTGAAACCCAATCCCTGATTAAGTGGTGAGGCCTTTGGGAAGTGATTAAGTCATGAGGACTCCACCCTTATGAATGGATTAGTGTCCTTATAAAGGACTCCAGGGAACTAGCTAGGTCCTTTTAGCCCCTCTGCCTTCTGCCATCAAGGCGCCATCGTGGAAACAGAGAGCAGCCCTCACCAGACAGCAAATGTACTGGTGCCTTAGACTCTCTAGCCTCTAGAACTATGAGAAACAAATTTCTATTGTTTATATATTACCCAGTTTGTGGTATTTTGTTATAGTAGCACAGTGGACTGAGACACTGACTAATCAGAATCTGCATTTTAATAGAATCCTCCTATGATTTGTGTGTACATTGACATACCAGAAATGTTCCAAATGCTATTTTTCTCCTAATTTTATGGTTAAGGAAACTGAGGCTCAGAAGGGGAAGAAGACGGTGAGGCACTGGCTGGAGTGGAGAGTTCAGTTATTCAGTGTACCTGGGTTTAAGGTAACGGGGCATAAGGTTTCTGGTGGGAGCAGGGAACATGTGCAATGATATGCTAGCAATTGCCTGGGGGTTGGATGGTGTCCTGATTTGAAGCATTTGCCAATTTCCATAATGTAAATACACCCACAACCTGACATTATTGACCATGGAATTGGAAAGAGATGCACATGATTGGCTCTTGTGGGGTAAGAACTGATGCCACCGAGTGGCATATGCAAAATTTTTTTTTTTGGCCTGAGAGAAATATCAGAAGAAACAGACCCAACCCTCCCCTACCAACCTTAACCTGTCTACTTCTTCCATGCTCCTAAATGTGGACAGCCAGACAGAAAGACTGGGGGACAGATAGAGAGTTGGGGCTGTGCTAGTACCTCTGCCTATGATTAGGCTTAGTTGTTGCGCATGCCTGTCTCCCTTCTTGGGGGCAGGATCAGTGACATGGTGGCCCCTGCCCCCATCCTAACTCAACATCACCCTCAGCCAGACTGTTTTCCAGCAAGTTCTCTCCAAAGCGTGAGCACTGGGAGCTTGGAACCCAGGCCTGGGGAGATGCCAGTGGCCAGACACTCCTCATCTGCTGTTTTCACCTGGAACCTTGATTTCTCCTAAGCCTGAGATCACCATGTGGGAGTAACTGGGCAAGCAGCCTTATGCACGACCAGCCCGGTTGTAACTTGTTCATCCGATACTACCAGAACCTCCTGGGTCAGGGTTTAGGTGCCCTCTTTTTTGAAAAGTTGTGGTCCATGGGGCACCTGAGCAGAGTCCAAAGCTCTGGGTTCTAGCTTTCCAATGCTGCTTATTATCAAGTGGCCCTGGGGACCCATTTGTGATATTTACCCACTTGGGTGGGGTGCTTTTGCCTTCACAAGCATTGTCTCACTTCATCCTGATAGAGAGGGTCATGTCAGGCTGGAACTGTTATGCTTCTTTGGTTAGCTGAGGATGCAGGGGCTCTGTGGTACTGAGAGAACTGCCCAATGTCACCCAGCCTGTGAGGGCCAGGCTTTTCCTTCCTCTCTTCCACACACCCATCAGGTTACCAGCCTGAACATGAGGTTGGAAAGGGATGCCCATGATTGGCTCTTGTAAGGTAGGACATCACTGATTGGTGTATGCACATGTATTTTCACCCTGCAGAGCTTCAGTCAACTTACTGGTAAGGAAGATGGGCAGACTCAATTCTCTCTCTCTCCCTTTTTTTTTTGAGTTGGAGTCTCACTCTGTCGCCCAAGCTAGAGTGCAGTGTCACACTCATGGCCACTGCAGCCTTGACCTGCTGGCCTCAGGTGATCCTTCTGCTTCAGCCTTCCAAATAGCTGAAACTACAGGCATGTGCCACAATGCCCAGGTAATTTTTTATTTATTTATTGTAGAGATGAGGTCTCACCAAGTTGCCCAAGTTGGTCTCGAACCCATGGGCTCAGGCAATCCTCTCATCTCGGTCTCCCAAAGTGCTGGGATTATAGACAGGAGCTACCACGCCCGGCCTCGATTCTCTTTAAAGTCCCTTCCAGCTCTGACATTCTGGGCATTGGAAAGAGAGGAAATGCTGGGAGTTCTTTTTATTTTTAAAAAACAAACTTGGAGCCGGGCTCAGTGGCTCAGCCTGTAATCCCGCGCCTTTGGGAGACTGAGGTGAGTGGATTGCCTGAGCCCGTGGGTTCGAGACCTGCCTTGGGCAGCGAGACCTCATCTCTACAATAAATCAAAAAATCAGCCGGGCGTGGTAGCGCATGCCTGTAATTCCGGCCATTTGGAAGGCTGAGGCGGAAGGGTCGCCGGAGCCCAGCAGGTTGAGGCTGCGGTGGCCGGGAGCGGCCACTGCACTCCAGTCTGGGCAACAGAGTGAGACTCCAACTCAAAAAAAAAAAAAAAAAAAAGACTTGGGAAATTCTGCAGAGTGGACTGTGTGTGTGTGTGTATGGATGTGCATGGATGTGTAGACACGAGCATGTGAGTTTTGGGAGAGTGTGGATGTATTGAGGGTACATGGGTGTGGGCGTGGGTGTGACTGTGTGTAGGTGCCCAGGTGTGTCTCTGGGTGCTGGTGCCGTATATGTGTGAGTACACAGGTGTCCCTGCGAGTGCTAGGTGTTGTATGAGAGTGAGTGTGTGCCAGTGTGAGTGTGGACAGGTGTATATATGAGGATGTACTGGGGAGACACAACACAGAGCAGCCCAGATTGGGGTCTTCCAGGACCTCACCCTCTCCTACCCTTCGTGGTCCTCCCCTTCCCTGGTCCCTGCAACCTGATCCTCAAAGGCTTTGTAGGGGTTCCAGAGCTGGAGCTGACTGCCTGCCTGCCCACCCCACCCCCACTAAGGGCCAGGATACCCTCCCAGGCTGGAGCGGGTGGCCACAGCCCCTTTCCCTTGGGCCAGTGCCCACCACGGGTGCTGGATTAGCCAATGAGTGATACAATGAGCACATATGGTCCTGAGCACCGGGTGCGGCCTAGGGCCTCTTACTCCGTGCAACCAGGATTAGACCTAATGAATTGGAAGGAGTTAACAATGCTTCGGGCGCAGTGGAGGCCCAGGAGGCCAGCCCAGGCCCAGCGCTGCAGCCGCCTTTCACCACTGAGGTGTAATCCGCTTTGAAATCAAAGGTGGTACAAAGTATGAATTTAAATTTGACATTTACGGCTCCAGTGAGATGACGTATTCTGGAAAGGTCTCTTCTTCTTTAAGGGGGCTGGGGGTGGGGAGAGGGTGGAGGGAGAGGAGGAAAGTGAAGCCATCTGCTCTCAGAGGAAAGCCCAGTTTGGTCAAGGCCTAGGCACCTCCCCTTGCCACCCCCACCAACTTGGGCTGGGAGGAGCAGGAGTAGGGATGGAGTGGGACATTTGGGGACAGCTGGAAAGAAGGAGGAAGGAGTGGCAGGATGCATTCTCCACCTTCACCTAAGAGGGTCTGCCCAGGGTAGGGCTCCCCTGACCCTTAGGAAGCAGTCCCCAAGAAGACAACTAAAGCAGAATTCTCACCAAAGAGATTCCTGGCCCATTTTTTTCTTCTTGTTGGATTTTTTTTTTTTAATTGTGGTAAAATATGTATAACTGAAAATATGTCATTTTTGCCAGGTGCAATGGCACACATTTGTAATCCCAGCACTTTGGGAGGCTGAGGTGGGAGGATTGTTTGAGCCCAGGAGTTCGAGACCAACCTGGGTAGCATAGTAAGACCTCATCTCTACAAAAAATCAAAAAGTCAGTTGGGCACACACCTGTAGTCCCAGCTACTTGTGAGGCTGAGGAGGAAGACTCGCCTGAGCCCAGGAAGTTGAGACTGTGTTGAGCCATGTCACTGAACTCAGCCATGGCAACAGAATGAGCTGACACACAAAAAAAACCCAACTTTCCATTCTCACAGCTGTAGTAACTTCTATTTCTGTCTCTATGAATTTGCCTATTTGAGATATTTGTTTAAGTGGAATCAAACAATATTTGTCTTTTTGCGTCTGGCTTATTTTACTTAATGCAGTGTCTTCAAGGTCCGTCATGCAGTAGCAGGTGTTGTAACTTTATTCCTTTTTATGGCTGCATAATATCCCCTCCTGTTGTTTATTCATTCATGTTGGTGGACACTTGAGTTTTTCTACATTTTGGTTATCATAAATAATACTGCAGTGAACATTGGTGTACAAGTATCAATCTGAGCCCCTGTTTTCAGTTCTTTCAAATATACACCTAAGAGTGGGATTTCTGGGTCATATGGTAATCTTACGTTTAACTTTCTGAGGAATGTCCAAACTATTGTCCACAATGCCTGCTATTTTACATTCCCACCAGCAATACACAGGATTCTATTTGCCACATCCTTGACAACACTTATCTTCTGAGTTTTTATTTGTTTTATTTGTTTTTAAAATTATAGCCATCCTAGGAGGGTGAAGTGGTATATTCTTGTGGTTTTGATTTATATTTTCCTCATGACTAACGAGGTTGAGCATTTTTTCATGTGTTCATTTACCATTTGCATGTCTTTTTTGGAATCTGACCCTATTTTATACATAAGGAAGCACATCAGGAGCCACTGGCAGAGCAGGAACTAGAATCCAGCTCTCTGGACTCAAAGCCCAGGCTCTAACTCCTTAGCTTGTTGTGGCATTCTAGGCCTTTCTCTGTTTGGCCTCAGCTGCTCTGGGCTCTTATCCTGCCCCACCCTCATACCCCCAGCAGCCACAGGTGACTACCATGTTCCCTAGACATCTCTTGGACTCTCCTGAGTTCCAGACTGGCGGAAGGAAAAAAGGGACTCCTTCGCCTAGGCTTCTACTGAGTCCCTTCCCTCACCTCTTTACATGGTGACTTCCTGCTCACTCTTCCAGACCAAATACCATCTCCTTGGACTTCTCTAGAACCCTGTCCATGTACCAGCATGGCCTCCTCACTGTGGATGGTAAGTATCAAGTCTATTTACAGTATTCTCCAAGAGCAGGAGCTGTGACCCTCCTCTGGGGCCCTCGGCATGGAGCCCTGGGCCAGGTAAATCCTCTGTGTTTCCTTTTTTCCTCATCCCACCACTTCTCAATAAACATTTATTTGAGTGAGGGAGAGGGAATAACAGAACACCAGCACTGTCTAACAATTATTGAGTACTTACTATGTGCCAGGTCATGCCAAGCCTCTTTGGAAACAGTGCTTGTTTCATCAACCTGTAACAGGCATTTAAAAACACAACCCCAACCTTAGTCAACCTTACTTGACTTTCTTTCAGCCCTTAATTTTTTCATCCCTAAATTGGGAATAGCAAAATCTGCCTCCCATAGCTGCTGTAAGAGGCTATAATGAATGAAGAGCATCTAGCTCAGTAGTTGGCACACAGTAGGTGCTCCATAAATTACTTTCCCTTCACTCTTTGAGCACAACCCTCCTCCCTTTTCTTGGGGGTCTGCCACGGTGGGAAATGAGAATTTCTGGTTTGAGAGGTAGTTGACTGCGTTTGAAGTGACAGTGACAGATGGGGGGGTGGCTCTCCCAGGCGCCCGGCCAGCCCCACGGTGCGTGTCCACCAGTCCCCGGACATTTCCTCCCTCCTCCTGGCCCACGATGAGGTGTCATTTGCCGCCTGTCCCTTCTCGTCATCGATTTCTAAGTCGTTAATTAACGGGGCTTGTCAGCTGGGAAGATGAATTCTGTCCTCGGCTCTCGGGGTCTTTTGTTTTGGGATTGTAAATGTTATAGATCTCCCATGATGGAAGGCCATAGGGTCAGGGGGTGCTGGGCTGCCCAGTGGGGGTGGCAGGCAGTGAGAAGAGCCTGCGGGCCTGGCTGGGCCTTGCTGGTCTGGGATAGGCCGCCCAGATGCCTCACTTCAGTCTCTCTGGCTTTGCTCCTTGCAGATGGGATGGGAGGGATAGGGGAATTTATCTGCCACCTAAAGCTTTATTCTGGGAGAAGCTGTTCTGTACTAATAGGTACAGATTTGGCCTTGCCCAGGATGGAGACTGGCTAGAGGGGGATACAGAATCTAAGTCTCATGGGAGAGACAGCGTTATCCTCAGGGGGTAGCTAGCCTGATGGGGGAGCCAGTGGTGTCCTTGAGGAATAACCAGTCTTATGAAGGAGTCATAGCTCTGGCCTGAGAGAGTCCTCAATCTGATGGGGAAACCATAATTCCTGTTTTAGGAGAACCCACAGTCAGATGGGAGAGACATAGCTCTGATAACCCCCCAGTCTGTTGGGGATAAAAACAGACCCTGTCCTGGACAAGTTTAGGCATTGAAAAAAGTGAAATATTTTCATACAAAGAGCCATCCATAACTTCATTTAACTGGATTTGGGTCCTCTGTGTCCCAGTATCTGTGGCAAAGCACTTCTCCGGTCACGGTTCCCTACCCCAAGGGGATCCAGGCCATTCCCCCCACCCCACCCCCACCTCCCATGTGAGAGCTCAGGAAAGGCAAACACCTTCTTCGACAAGCTGAACTTAATTCCAGGTGGGCAAAACTGATGCTAAGAACATGGGTTGATATAAAAATGGAAAATGATACTCTTGGCTTTTGGTAATCTGAGCAATGGATGTCTATTCTGGGAAGAGCTTCTAAGCTACTGACCAACAGCCACGGAGCAGCCACATACATTGAGACCTGGTCAAGGGGAGGTGGAGGATGAGGATGAGGAGAGGAGGACACACTCTCCATTTTCCGGGTGGTGGGAACTGCTCTGTCCTACAGTTCAGCAGGGACTGGCTAATAGCACCAGAACCCAGGATAGGCCCTCAGGAAACACAGTTTGAGTAACAAGATCGTGTCTATCTTGCTGTATCACTTTGGGGGATTTTTCCCATCTCTGGGCCTCTGTTTTTCACAAAACAAGTAGAACAAAGGTGTGGGGGACCCCTCTAATTCTCAGGACAGCATGGGTGGAGCTCAAGTTTCCAATCTAGGCCTGGGGTTTGCATCTGGTTCCAGTCTGTTACTTTGGCCAAGCAACTCAATGCCTTTGAGCTTCATTGGAGATAATACCTGAACGTGGTGTTCAAGGTTATTGTGATGGTTAAATTAGCTGTTATGGGTGAAGTGCTTAGAGCAGGGCTTGGCTGGGTAGGAGTAGCTGTCAGGACTATTATATGTCAATGAGATTACTAGAAATAGAGGACATGGAAGACCATGAAGGGAGGCCTGGTTTGGTTCATGAGGACCAGCAGGCCCCAGTGTGCTGCGCAGAACCCTGCAGTCTGACTGGTTGCTTTCAGCTCATTTCAACTGCTTTTAGCATTCCCGGGAACTGTGGTAGATGTCCCCTAACCTCGGCCATTTCTTTCTTTTTTGTGAGTTAGAGTCTCACTCTGCTGCCCAGGCAGGATTGCAGTGGCACACTCACGGCCACCATAGCCTCCACCTGCTGGGCTCAGGTGATCCTTCTGCCTCAGCCTTCCAAGTAGCTGGAACTACAGGCATGCGCCACCATGCCCGGCTAATTTTTTTTATTTATTGTAGAGACAAGGTCTTGCCGTGTTGCCCAGGCTGGTCTTGAACCCCTGGGCTCAGGCAATCCTCTCACCTCCGCCTCCCAAAGTGCTGAGATTATAGGCATGAGACACCATGCCCAGCTCACCTCTGCCATTTCATCACCCTTTCCTCTTCCAGATCCCTGGGATTCTGATATAGGGAGCTACTCTGATGCCTATCTGCTGCTATGGATGGACAGAAGAGATACACCCCTAACCCAGACCTCTCAGAAGCCCTCTGGCTCCCAAGTTCCTACTGGAGCTGGAAAAATCCCCATCTGGTTGGGGTGACAGTGCCCAGAGAGGGGGTGGCCTCAGCCTCTGGGTAACTTTGGGAGGGATTGAGAAGGAGGGGGAAGAGGAGGAAGAGTCCTGCTGGTGGTGGTGGTAGA